>WOXC01002677.1:0-403453 GCA_011680675.1 Gymnobelideus leadbeateri | reverse complement strand
CAGCTTTGCTATAGATCAAGCCTATTTCTTCTTGCTCAGTCCTCAGTTGATAAAGAAGATGAATAGCTGGAGCAGCTGCCATCTATAAATCCTATGATCCTATGACTTCCCTTGGCTTCCATTTCCTCATCTATAAGTTTGTTCTAGCTCTAGACCTACAATACCATGTTCATTTCATAACATAAGGTTCTATTGGAAACTGGATGGAAGTGAACTTTTATTGGTTGAGCACTCTACTTAAAATGCCAATTTACTATTTTATTATGTCCCCTCCCCCAATTCCTACCGGATTAGAAAGGAATGCTAGGTTTGGAGTCATAAAGGTCTGTGTTCAAACCCTACTTTTGATATAAAGTAACTGTGAGACTCTGGAAAAATCACTTAACCTTTGGAGCCTCAGTTTCTTCATCTGTAAAATGGGGATAAAAGTAGCATTTACCTTGTTTTGTGTCTGGGATAATATATGAAACTTTCTATAGAACTTTGAAGTTCTATGTAAATATGAATTATTATTATTTATTATATTCAATCCAATGATTATTTACTGTACTTAACATTACCCTGGTATAGTTCTTGCCCTCAATGAACAAACTTTATTTTTTCAATAAAATGTGAACTTCTTAAGGGACTCTATTGTTTTCTTCTTGAATCCTTGTGGGTTTGTACAGTGTCTCATAGCTGGTATTTAACACTAGGTACTTTATAAATGTTTGTTGAATTGAATAGACTAAAATTACCTAAACGAGGTGATCTCACTGTTTGTTATGACCCAAAGTCCCTTATGTTTTCTCTTTTGCTAAAGATTCTTTATCTTGGCCACTATTTACAATATTATGGTCATTCCAGGGACCCATTATAATATTCCTTCTTCAACCAGCCCTTAGAGTCTTTCCAGAGGGGCAGTGCAGCAGCACACTGGGAATGTGTCAGTCCTCTGACTAGGCAAGCATTCTAAGGAGAGAATAATTCTGGGGAATGAATGTGTTCTCATTTCTTTTTTGGGGTAGGAGAGGAAAAGTCCTGACATGCTTTTGTAAGGTTAATGGGATATTAATGGGAAGGTCTTCACCACCCATTAATACTCTTCACATGGAGCCCAATAAGGGAAGCTTGCTTAAGGGAAATTTGCTTCTAGGAAGGCTTTTACACCTTTTGCTAATTTCTAATTAGGCACTGAGTCACAAGAGTTGTGATGCCTTCTGACTATGAGAAGTGTATATATACTCTGAATTGGTATTTTGCTTTGGAGGCTTGCTTATGAGAAGGAGCTTATGATTCCCTGGTTGACATTTTGAGTAGTCATATGTTCAGAGCTCCCGACTGCTCAAATGTAAGGGCTCTCTTGATCCAGGGATGTATGTAAAGTGTATAGCAATATTGCTTTGATTCAGGCAGTCAGAGCCCTGTCTGCTGGTATTTATTTCTCTGCTTGTATTTTCTTTGAAGTTAAGGACGCTGACTTTTCCCTTGAACTAGTGAATATAATTTAAAAAGATTGTTGACCCCTTAAATAGTTATCTTTCCTAGTAAAGCAGATCTAAGAACCTGTGCTAGCAGCCACCCTGGGTATGACAGTGTGGTTGCCACTACAGCTTTATAACTTTTTTTTTCCCCTGCCTCATTATCCTCTAAAGCAAGAGTTCATAACCTGGTGTCCACCAATCCATTTGTCTGTGGATAAATTTCAGGGGGTCCAAGAACTTGCTTGGGAAAAAAAAATTATATCTTTCTTTTCTTTTCTTTTTTTTTTGAAAGCAATTGGGGTTAAGTAACTTGCCCAAGGTTACATGGCCAGTTTTTTTGTGTGGGTGTTAAGTATCTGAGGCCCAAACCAATCCCAGGTCCTCCCAACTCTGGGGCTGGCACTCTTACTCACTCTGCCACCTAGCCTCCCTACATTTTCCTTTCCTTTCCTTTCCTTTCCTTTCCTTTCCTTTCCTTTCCTTTCCTTTCCTTTCCTTTCCTTTCCTTTCCTTTCCTTTCCTTTCCTTTCCTTTCCTTTCCTTTCCTTTCCTTTCCTTTCCCTTCCCTTCCCTTTCTTTCCCTTCCTTCCCTTCCCCTTCCCTTCCCTTCCCTTCCTTCCCTCCCTTCCCTTCCTTCCCTTCCTTCCCTTCCCTTCCCTTCCCTTCCCTTCCCTTCCCTTCCTTTCCTTTCCTTTCCTTTCTTTTCTTTTCACCTTTTTGGAGGGCAATTGGGGTTAAGTAACTTGCCCAAGGTCACACGGCTAGGTTTTTTCGTTTGTGTGTGTGTTAAATGTCTGAGGCCGGATCTGAACTCAGGTCCTTATGACTCCAGGGCTAACGCACTACTCACTGCACCACCTAGCCACCCCCCTACATCTTTTTTTTCAATAACTTTTGATTTCATTTGAAAATATTATTCTGACTAGAGGTTCATTGACTCCATCACATAAATATGTAAAAAATCCCTGTCCTATAGTAAAGTAAGGTCTCAAGGCTGATGTCCAAGTCTCCTGTTTCTTCAAGAAAGCACAGATAGACCTTCCATATTTTGCCCATATCCATCTCCAATTTAACTCAAACATTCCCATCAATTTCACCTTGACTATCAGACCACTTTGATGAATTTTCTGGGCATATAGAGAGTTGGTGAGATGATATTTTTTGAGACAAGGAGAGCCTCATAGAACCCTTCATATCATGACACAGAGCCTGTTGTCTAATATGTCTATATATCGACTTTACCTTGGTTTGTATATAACTGTGCAAAAGGAAAGGAAGCACCTGGCATTTTGAATACTTTGAGAGGCTTCAAGGGGCTTCAAGGGGTTTGCATTAGGTAATTTTCTGGGATCCATTTCTGGTCCAGGAGTGAAGGATTAGCTTAATTTTTCAGTGATGGCTCCAGTCAAAGAAAACACAACTAGTGAGTGTTTCAAGTAGAACTTTTTTTCCTTAAAGATCTTTCCATAGGCAGCATAGGAATGATACAGAGTGAAATCACCCACACATAAAAAAGAGCGTATATTTAACATAGTACACTTGTGAGTGAAGCTAGTCACTTAACTAAGGATTGGCGATCAGGTTACAACTTGGGCTTCAAGGAATTTGGGAACAATGTGGGATGTTCTCTGTGGGAATCAGCTGCATATTACCCCGGCATCTTCACCATGGTGACAGTCATGAGAGCCCCAGGGACTTTTCTGGCAATCCTTGAGGCTACTTTCATGCCCTTTGCATGCAACCTCATCCAACCAAATTTCTCCAGTACCTTTCAAATGACAACATCGAAAAAGATAATGTAATCCAAGGCTTCCAACTCAGGATAAAACAACCTATAACAGTCCTATCCACAATAGTAGATTATCCAAAAAATTTAGGGTCCTCTTAAAAGGTTTGGTAGAGGTCTTGGAGTGTGCATCATATTCATTCAACTGCTAAGTCTTACGGACTTTGACTTCAGATTGTCTCTCATTTCCCTTTCTCTTACTATCGACATAACCTTTGCTCAGTGACCTTGACATTACACGTTGACTACTATAGTGGACTTTCATCTGGTCTTCTTGCCTCTAGTTCTTCCTACTGCCATAACCTTTGGTCTATTCCATATCCCCTTAAATTTCCTACCCTTTGCTGGGCTTGTGCTCCTACACTCTGCTCCTGCCCCCAAACCTCCTTGTTACTTCTGGAAATGGCATCTGTACTTTGAAGCTCAGCTTGGGTTCTTTGTTTTTCAGTCATTTTTCAGTCATGTCTGATTCTTTGTGACCCCATTTGGAGCTTTCTTGGCAAAGACACTAGAGGTATTTGCCATTTCCTTCTCCAGCTTATTTTAGGGGTGAGGAAACAGAGGCAAACAGGATTAAATGACTTGCCCAAGGTCACACAGCTAGTGTCTGAGATCAGATTTGAACTCAGGAAGATGAATCTTCCTGAGTCCAGGCCTAGCACTCTAGAACAACCTAAGTGCTATTTAGAGTTTTACCTCTTCCATAAAATCTTCCCAGAGCACTCTAGGCCACAGTGATCTCTCCCTTCAGGAGCCCTTCCCTGCTGTTCTCCACATGTCCTGAACCTTCAAGCTTTATTCTAACTGTCGAAAGATACCTCCCACATCAGTTTACCAAACTCTGCTTTCCTTTCAAGACCCCCACTACACACACAAATACTACAATTCCAGTTCACTATGGGTGGCTAGGGGTTCAGAAGAAAGTCATCAGGTTAGCTGATTAAAGTAATTCAAACTGAATAGCTGTTAGGCTTATCTCTGGGGATATTGGGTTTGAGAAAGGCTTATAACCCAAACGAAAATTTTAAGTTATGGGATATTGGGGGAGATCATATTGAGTCAAAGATTTCTAAGTCATTGGCTTTAATTTATGAAAGTTGTATTGGAATTGGTAATGAATCCCTCAGATAGGCATCTGAAGAAAACTGGCTTTTTTGTTTGCTCCCAGTTTGTGACTTACCTCCTCCTTCATTGGAGACTGCTGTTCCTCTCCTGTACCCCAGCATGCGACAGAAGACAGTGGCATCCCGATCATCCCAGCGGTCATCACATATAGTGCCCCAGACACCATTGTAGAAAATTTCAGCACGGCCTCTTGACCTTCCACCAGGAATTCTAGCTTGGATTTGTTGTTCTGTGGGAAAAGTAGAAAAGATTTGCAAGGAAGATGTGAGGAAATCATTGTTTTGTCCCTCAGTCATGCCAATGGGGCACAGAGACAGAAATCCAAGGGCTTTGTAGCATGATATCACTATAATTTCACTGACACACATTGTTCATTACACATTGATTCTAAGATGTCGTGTATTGATTCTTTAGATTTGCAACTCTTGCTAGTAAGATCCTCTTGACCTCTTTCCTAGCCTTTCAGATTTGGCATCCCTGTAACTTCTGGCTTGACCCAAAGTACCTTCTGCTTTAGCTTGTCTGATTATGACTAGGACTATAGACCTCTTTCCCTTGGAGAATCCTCACCCTCTGACTCTATTTATTGCTCTTAATTACCAACGTATTTTTACTCTATCCACTTGAATTTAACAACCACATCATATAACCTGCTAAATTATAGTGCTACTTTAAAATAAAGAGTGCTTTTTAAAGTAAACATTCTTAATAGAAATTAGCTAGATCATATGTTCTTTATGTTTTTCTCATGCCTGGAATCAGGTAGCCATCCTCTCTCTCCTTCTCTCTGGTAGCCTTCCTCTTCTTCTTTCTCTCCCTCCCTCTCTCTCTTCCTTCCTTTCTTCTTCCCTCCCTCCTTTCCTTATTTCCTTCCTTCCTTCCTTCCTTCCTTCCTTCCTTCCTTCCTTCCTTCCTTCCCCCTTGCTCCCCCCTTCTCTTCTTTCCTTTCTCCCTTCCTTCCTTCCCTGGTTCCTTCCTTCTTTCCTTTCTCCCTTTCTTCCTTTCCTGGTTCTTTCCTTCCTCTGTTCCTTCCTCATTTGTTTATCCATCCAAATCTTCGATTTCATTGGTTTGGAGATTTAGTTCCTCCTGAGGAAGCTTTCTTTGTCAATGCAGATCAGGAACCTGCCCTACAACTTATAGACTAGTTTGATTTGGAACCAAGAGGTTGATTGACTTTTTTAGGGCCACTTAACTAGTATGTTTCTGAGGTAGGAGTTTAACCTCAATCTTCCTGACCCTGAAGTTGGCTGTCTCTGTACTAGCTGGCACTCCTTTGGCAAATACACCTAAAGTACTGCCATTCACTGGATAGTAGTTCTTAGAATTTCAGGGAGCAAGCATTCCCAAAGGGCAGCTACAGGTTGAATATTTGCTGGTTTTGCAAATCCAGTCTGATTAGTTTTGACAATTGTCATATGAGAAAAAGAAATTAGAAACAAAAAAGGAATTTGAGAATTGGAGCTTGAGACCATAGACCAGTTCTCTAGTATGCTCTGAGTGTTTGCCTGAGGTATTCTCCTGATTCCTCAAAGCAAAGAATAACTGTCCTGTGAGGGAAAAAAAAATAAAAATCATTTTTTGGTAGTTCACTTCTGCCTTTTCTAGCTGTGTCAACACTGAAAGATGCAATGTTTCTATATTTCAAAGTGATTTTATCAGTATGTGTACTTCCTCCACCTACATAAATCTCAAGCCCTCTATGCCTTAATCATTTCTTTAAGCCAACCCACAAGATGGTGACCAAGCTTCTTCCAGTGAACCTCTGAGGCACACTGAGCTAGAATCAGATGATGGCTCATGTCTGGGTCTACCAGTTGACATGGCTTTTGGGACCCTGGGGCCATCTCCAGGACATGTTAAAACATCAGAAGATTTTAGTGTTCTCCTCCCCTAAAGGATAAATTAAGATAAAAGTGGGCAATACCTGGGTTTCTTTGCATCTCTTGGGCTCCTGTGATGAAAGAAAATGAGTCATTATGAAGGTAGGTCAGTCTGAATCTCCTTTCTTTCCTGTCCAGTGTGACCTATCAGTAGAATTGAATTAGGGGCGACTAGGTGGCACAGTGAGTAGAGCACCAGCCCTGGAGTTGGGAGGACCTGGGTTCGGATCCAGCTTCAGACACACACACACACACACACACACACACACACACACACACACACACAAAGCCGTGTGACCTTGGGCAAGTTACTTAACCCCAACTGCCCTCCAAAAAGAAAAAAAAAGAATTGAATTAAATTGAAATGAGCCACAGGAATTTATTCAATTTGCTTTGAAGATGCTTTCCAGTTTATACTATTATCCACCTCTACGCTTGAGCAGAAAGATATGGGCTTAATAGGCAGGCAAAAGGGCTTAAGTTAGATCTGAGAAAGAACTTTTGGGTAGTGGGGGTGCTATAGGAAGGGACTATAGAATCTTTACCAGAGGGCATTGATTGATATTAAGATGGGATCCATCTGTTAAAGATAGATTTACTGACATCCTCCCTAGAGGGAGGGGGCGGGGTGTGACAACCTCCAGCTCTATGTGAAAATCCATCTCCCTGAAAACTTAAAATCAGGCTCCACAAAAACAAACCCAGCCTTACCCTTTTCTCCTTTTTCTCCTTTGGCACCAGGTTCACCTTTATTCCCCACATTTCCTTGTGCTCCTTTCTGACCTTGAGGACCTACAGCAGAGAAAAGAGATAGTTTGAGGTTCCTATCCCAGTCTTTTTATAAGAGTCTTTTTATAGTGGAGGAGGATATTGAGAGTGGCAAGGAGGAACAGGAGGTGATGAGAACTAGCAGGGAAGGAATGTTCAATTGCAGGAGATTTTCAGATCTTTCTGTGAGGATGCCAGCTGTCCTCACTCTCCACTGAGGTCAAAAGATGGTAGGGAAAATACAGATTTGGAATCAGAAGACCTAGTTTAAACCTCAGCTCTGCCATTTACTAATTGTGTGACCATGGGCAAGTTATTTAACTCCTCTGCCCTTAATTTTCTCATATGTAAAAGGAGGAGGTTAAACTATTTGTCAGAAGTTGTTTCCACTTAGTAATTTGTGGATAATTCAGTCACTAAAATTGGTACTGCCTCCCTGCCCAGATCTGTGATGAACAAAAATCAGGAAGCAGACCTCCAAAAAATCAAGAAGCCAGTCCAAAAGAAATTACATTCTCTCTTCTCCTTCCTTTCACAATCTTTTTAGTTCAACATTCACAAAACCCTGAAGGCTATAACAATCTGTCAATTGAATTGACATTGAATTAGTTTAGCTGAAGAGTGTCAGTTAAACTGGTTATTTAGCCTGATGTAGCTCAAGCTGGTTTGCTAGGCTAGTGGTCAACCACTTGAAGTACCCCATGGTCCAGTTTTTGAATTGGTGAGGCTGAACAAGCCCAAACACCAGAACAAATTCTGTAAATCATCTGGATGCTGCATCTTTGTCTATATCCAGCTATTTTGGTATCCTAGATATTTGGTTTTGGGTAAAAGCTCCAGTTTGAGTATGTTATCTCGAAGCTGAGAAGATTTGGGCTCAAATCTTGTCTTAGATTTGAGCTGTGTGCCCTTGACAAAATAATTTTAACCATTCTGGACCTCAGTTTCCTCATCTGTAGAATGAGGCAATTAGACTGAAGGACACTTCTTGTTCTTTGTATGAACCTATGATCCTAGCCTGATGAGAGCAGGATAAGGAGGTGCAAATTGTTTGGAGGGTAGAGGTTTGTGGACTTCAACAGCAAAGACTGGGTGATTTGAACCAAACCTTTCAGATCTGTGATTTTACAAAGTCTCTTGCACAATTGGTGACTTATTTTAGTCATAGTCATCTTATTTTATCCAAGTGCAATGTATTTGTACATATGCTAAACATTCTGATGGCTCCCCTTAGCACCCCCCATCCATATTCCCACCCCAATTTAGGATGTGAATTTGCATTGCTCTCCCAAAAGATCTGTTGACTTCCCTTAGGTCACAGCACACCCAAGCTGGTATAAGAACCAGAAGCCTTAGATTTCCTCATAGTCCCTTCAAGTTCATTACAACTTCAGGGACTGCATGGGTGGGGGGTATGGGGAGGGAAAGGAGAGAGAGAAGTTCCTGGTGTATATTTCAAAGTCACAGAGACCTGCCATTTGAATGCACAGACTCTAGTCATCTCTTTGAGAAATTAAAATCAAGCAAGTACTCTACCTGAAACTCCCGCTTCTCCTTTTGTCCCTTTTTGTCCTTGATGCCCTAAGAGAAAAACAAAAAAAGAAAAAAAGAAAAGAGAGAAGGGAGAAGATAATAAAACTTAGATATTAGACACTTTTAATCTGAAGACACTTTCTACTTATTGTCTGATTAATGCAGGAGGGAAGATACAGTGGTTCTCTAGGATTTTTAAAAGGCCCCTTCATTTAGCATAAATGGAGACAGAATTGCAGATGAATACTAGCCTGTCTTCATGTCCAGCAGAAGCAAATGGGGCTATAAACCTTGGCTCTCCAGGCCTCACACTCCATGCCTGAGCCTGTCTGTTATGCAGTAATTCAACAAAACTGTTCACTGCTCCCTGTGTACAGAACATGTCCTGTTGCTGGACATGGGAGGAGGCACAAAGCTTAGGCGTGTAGGTGTGCTTCCTGCCCTCAGAGAGTTTACAATCTAGTAAGTGCATGTAGCTCTAAGATTATAAACTCGTTGATGACAGGAACTGTTTCATTTTTGGCTCTCAACACCCAGCAGAGAGTCTTCCACAGAGTGGGAGTTGAACAAGTACTTATTAAGCATTCAATAGCCATAAACACAATAATGCATGAAGGCATGAAAGCATTGGAGAAGTCTGAAGGGTAGACATTCAGTAGACAAAAATGAAAAAGATAGACTGGCCAGACATAGAGAAGGTCTGAACTAAGGCTTGGAGGGAGAACAGGGTATGTTCCAGGGACAGAAAGTAAACATCGTTGGGTAAACTGAATTGAGATACTGTGCAATTTTTATCTCATTCATTTTATCTCATTATCTCATTCATATCAAGACATACTTTTTCATGGGAGTTAACACAGGGAACTCAATCATGGCATGGCAGCCATTAGGAGATCTGGGTGCATTGCACACAGTAGGAGCCCCACAAGTTTGATTATTTTGGGGAATCTGTGTATCATATCAGGAATAAAGTCAGGAAGAACGAAGAATACTTTTAATAGAGTACAGCAACTGTTACTAGTTCTGTGAAGAAAAAGAATTTCACATTTGGAATGATAATTGTGTCAATATGTAAAAATATTGACAGAGGCTTGGTCTCTATTGTGAGATGAAATTCACAAATATATTGTAATTTATTAGTAGTAAAACTGGTAATAAAGTTTGGGGGCCTTAGTTCAAACAAATAGATTAGAACCCACCATAGAAACATAAAATATCTAGTTATAGAATGAGATCTGTGCCATTCAGGTTAGAGAATTTTTTCTTTCATTAAATGTTTGTTTTAAGGGATCACAGTACAGATAATTAGACTTTATATGAATTTAGACCTTCCACATAGAGTTTGTCATTCTTCTTTCCCAATCAAAATCACTTTATAAAAATACATTTAGATGAATTTTGGGGGGGGGGCGGTTAATGAAGACCCTGGGAATGTTTCTGCAGACACAATTTTTTGAGCATCATTTTGTTTGGTACTTACTATTGAGATGGCATAGTACATTGGAAAGAACATCGAATCTGGAGTCAGAGCACTTAGGTTCAAATGCCATCATAAAAATCATAGGTCTAGAGTTAGAAGGGACCCAAGAGGCCATCTAGTTCATCAGCTTCACAGCTCAAATGAGGAAACTTTATCATGGGGAAATTATGTGATTGGCTGAGGTCACACAGGTCGTATCAGAGGGATACTTGGAAACAAGTGCTCCTGATATTCTGTCATTCACTAACCATGTGACTTAGGTAAGTCACTTATCTACCATAGGTCTCAGTTTTCTCATCTCTAAAATGAGGGGGTTGGACTAGACGGCTTTTAAAATTCCTTTTAGTTCTAGATCATTGACCCTGTAACCTTAATATGATCCCTGAGGCAGAATTTTATATGTGTATAGACCTAGACCTAGACCTACACATACACATATATGCCAGTGAAAAGGACTCTTCCTAGGACAATTAAGTGAACTGGGAGGCCTTTATTTTCTTTTGGAACACCTATAAATTATATTCTACTGAGAGATTAATGCCTTTTTTACATAACGAGTTTCCATCTGGAAACTTGGCCCGAGTTAATCAAAACTGGACAAATACCATAGTCCCTTTGATTTGGGGAATACCAACATCCTGATACTGAAAAATATGTCTATAAATATCACTTAGAAAAGATCCCTAGATTGTAACATCTGGCCTCTAGTACTAACTTAACAAGATACTGCCAGGCTATTGGACAATGGGAAGACCCAGAAGACTCAGAAATGTATCTCTGAGTCACCATAGGAGGCTACAATTTAAGGACATTTGAATAGTTTTGGGCATATTACATGAGTGTTATATAGAGATTTATTCACGTTTTAATTGCTGTGTGCCTGAAATTGAAATTGAAATAATATTATGCTTACTCTGGTTGCTAGAATTAGACAACACCTTCATTGTCCATATGAGGAAAGTGAGGCCTAGGGAAATAAGGTTTGACTTTTCCAAGGTCATATCAGAGATGGCCCTCTGACTCTACAACACTACAACTCTCTCCCTCTCCACCTTTGTTCTCATGTTATCATCTCCTGGGCCCTGACTTAAAAATTATTATTCAGTTATTCAGAACAGATAATAGAAGATATGGGATGGACACCAATTATGTCAAATCCTATCTCTGATACTATGTGGCTTTGGACAAGCTTCTTAACCTCCCTGGGTTTCCATTTCTTCATCTTTAAAATGAGGGCATTTGATTAGATGGCCGCTAAGACCCCTTCCACTTTCCATCTGTGATCCTATTGTAGGCAGCTAGGTGGGGGAATGAATAGAGTGCAAGTCTTGGAGTCAGGAAGACCTGAATTCAAAACCAGCCTCAGACACTTACTAGTTGTGTGACCCTGGGCAGGTCACTTGACCTCTGTCTGCCTCTGTTTCCTTATCTATAAAATGGGGATAATAATAGCACCTACCTCCCAGGGTTGTTGTGAGGATAAAATGACCTAATCTTTGGAAAGTATAAATCTTAAAGCACTATATAAATGCTAGCTGTCATCATCATCATCACCATTATCGTTGTTGTAAGGCAATATTCCCTTAAATCAATTTCCTTTTTACATGGAACAAGTTAATCTCAAAAGGCCAGTAAAAGTACTTTTGTGTAAAGTAAAAGAATTTTATCAACCAGTCAAGGATATGAAATGTCGCTGTTGTTGATAAGTATTTTGATCCCTGGAAATGGTGGGAAAAGAATTTTGGTTTAATAAAAATTGCTAAAATATGTGTATGAAGAAATAGTTTTCATATATAATTTAAACAGTTTCACACAGAAAGTGATCTGTGGCATAAATATAATGGCTTAAACCATCCTGCAAAAAGATATAATATTGAGTTCTGTCTTGTTTGTAAGTAAGCAGTTTGATGGTTCATAGGGGCAGAGAAAAATGTCTTTATTAAAAATGTGAAAAATACGAGTATGAATTAATAGTTTCAAGGACATGGAAGACCATATTGAGAAATTTGTGCTGTAAAGTATCATGGTTCTGAAAGATCCAGGAAATAGGAAGTAGAAACTGGGCTGTTAGCAGTGAAGAGATTGGAGACCCAGGTTATAGTATTAGCAGGTAGTGATAAATATATTTATTGGAGTTGAAGAAATCAGCAATAGGAGCAGTCATCTGAAGGAAAGATTTAACTATGGGATTTCTGACTGGCAGCCTCACTGGATAAGAATATCAGTTTCAGATATTACTCTTCAGTGCCATCTATAATTTAAGTGAGGTAAAGCCTATTTTATTTTGCAACCCTCTTTCCCTCTGATTTGAAAGGGAAAATAGAAATGGGAAAAGACAGGTTTGTAGTTGATGTATAGGATGAGATCCTGAGATTTAATATGATAAGATAGAGTCCTGGTAAATGAAGACTTGGCTAAGTTTATTTGCTTTGCTCACTAAGGAACTTTATTCACTGGAGCTCTTTTGTTGTGATCTCTGTTGCAATTTGATTGGATAATAGGGAATCGTGGTAAGTGAATACTAGCTGGGTTTGATCTGTGTTACCCAGAGATAGCCAGCCCAATGAACTTTGCAATTCATTAGGCTCAAAGGAAACTACTATAGAAATCACCTGGTAATGTTTCCTCAATACTCTTTAAAAGGTACGTAAATTAGACAGGATTCTGGAAGATGGCAGAGTAGGTCAGAAAATTCCAATCTCTCAAGATTTTCCTCAAGAAAGAGATAAAATAGCACCTCAGGGCAAACAAAGTGTGGGTGGAGACAAATAATAGAGGCACAACCCAAGTCTTCCTGGGACAATTTGAGCAGATCAGAAGAAAAATCCCAGATGAAGTTTGGTTCTGGTAAAGGGTAAACACCTCCAGGCTAGGTTCTATTTTAACAACCAGCTACAAGCCCTGGGGTTAGTTGTTTTGAGAGGCTGCCTCAACCCTGCCACAGGAACTTTTACCCCACTTTGGAGTTGGGCATTAGATCCAGAGAACTTATGCTGACATGTGCCCGGGAAGTGCAGAAGCAGTGGGGCAGAAAGCCCCTGGCTGTGGGCTCTTACAGGAGATTGGAGGTTTGGATTTGATATCAGCCTAGAGGGGAGAACTGAAGATCTGCAGCAAGAGAATCATTTTCCATAACCCAGGACTGGAGGTGATTACAAAAACTAAGCTACTGCCACAAAAAAGTACACAGGCAAAGGAGAAAGAATCCTACCATAGAAAGCTATTATGGGAATAGAGATAACCAGGGTTCATCCTCAGAGGACAATATTGAAGTAAAGAAACCCCCAAAGAGTAATGACAAATGGTCCCCTGCCTAAAAAGAATTCATAGAAGATCTTAAAAAACAAAACAACAAAACACTTAAAAAAATAAAATGACAGGGATGGGAAAAAAAAAAACTTAAAAAAAAAAAAGAATAATCCAAGAAAAACAAGAAGGTCATGAAAGGAAATTCAACCAATTAGAAAAGGAGATCCAGAATCTTAAGGAAGAAAATGACACCTTGAAAATTAGAATTGGGTAAAGTGAAGCCAGTGATATTACAAGAGATCAAGAAATAATTTTGAATAATGAAAAAATAGAAGAGAAAGTGAAACATAAGAAAAACAATAGATTTGGAGAATAGATCAAAAGGAAAAAACATAAAAATAATCAGACTAACTGAAAGTTATGATCAAAAAAGGAATCTTGACACAATAATACAAGACATAATTAAAGAAAATTGTCCTGCAGCATTAGAACAAGGGGGGAAAGTAGAAATAGAAAAAAATCCATCCACCACCACTTAAAAGAGATCCTATGAGGAAAACTCATGTGAATATCATAGTCAAATTCCAAAATCCTCAACTCAAGGATAAAATATTAAAAGCATCAAGATTAAAACAATTTAAATATGGTGGTGTCACAATTAAACTCACACAAGACCTAGCAGCAGAGACATTAAAGAACCACAGATCTTGGAACACAATATCTTGAACAGCAAAAGGTACGTAAGTTGAAAGAGCTTATAAATATTATATCACTGAGTACAGAAGAGAAGTAGATTTGCCCAACTGAAGAGCGTCAAGTTCTAGCAGACAAGCAGTTTGTAGAGAAGTGGTATAGGGCATGTGCTCACAAATGGACTAACAACATTAAAGCCTTCAGTCCAGAGTTGTGAATTAACTTGAATAGATGGGTTTTCTTTCCTCATGTAATTCTCTGCTAAGTTCCTGTGTCTGGCCATTCTTTTTCATATATACCAAAAGCATCGATGGTAGACTGTGGCAAAGGTTTATGTGTAAATTTTGATGTGTTTTTGTCATTCATACACTTACTTTAGCATATGAGTACCGGTGATGCATTTTTTTTTGCCTTATTGCTAAGTAGTTGGTTATATTTAAGATCTATAAGTATCATCTTATGAATTTCTGGTTTGTGTAAGTAGAAACACATTGATGGGGATTTGAATGGTGAGTAGAGGACCTTGAGAAAATTTGAGTGTAATTGAATGGTGGTGGTCCTTGTCTAGGAACTTAAACCTCCCAGTGTGAAAACTGGTTGGAGAGAATGAGTCAGCCCAAAGAATGAGTAAGACCTATGCAAGAAGCATAAAGCACTACAGCACTATATACAACCACAGAAAAGTGGTTGTATATAGCCCATGTACTATTGGGCGTTATACTACAAAATCTTTCCATTTCTCTCTCTCTCTCTCTCTCTCTCTCTCTCTCTCTCTCTTTCTCTCTCATATACATATATATGTACTATGTACGATACTCCATATACACATGTGGAGCATAACAAGTGGATTATTATATGTAGTACATATACCTGTATGTCATTACACATAATACATATATATTATAGGTAGATAGGTAGACAGATAGATATGAAAGAGCTTGTGACTGAGAGCAAGAAGACCGGGAGATAAATTTCAAAGACAGCTGAGTTTCAGAGGTTAGGTATAAGAGCCAAAGAGAAAAAGGGAATAGAGACAATAAGATTCCTAGGGGTAAATGGATATCTGCCACAACTGTGAAGAAGGTTGCTGATGAGACCAGAGAATTTGACCAGATGAAAAAGGGTATATGGTCAGTATCCAGGTAGGAAAGGACTCGGTTCTATCAGAATCTCAAGCTGGACCTTGGGTGGCTAGGTGGCGCAGTGAGTAGAGCGCTGGCCCTGGAGTCAGAAGGACCTGAGTTCGGATCTGGCCTCAGACCACAACATACACAAACAAAAACCTAGCCATGTGACCTTGGGCAAGTTACTTAACCCCAATTACCCTCCAAAAAGAAAAAAAAAAGAGTTGGACCTTATGTGTGAGAGTAGAAGGTGTGAGAGGTAGCATGGCCAAGAGAAATGACTTGCCAAAGATTGTATAGTAAGTGCCAAAGCCAGAATCAAACCTAAGACAAAATGGGAAAATGGGGAGCACAATACCAGTCATCTCCTGGCCTAGAGAGAAAGAATAACGAACATTTACATGTATATGTATATATAGTTCTCCTTTCCAGATCACAAGGGTTAGGGGTGTGGTGCCCTCATGATCTGGAAAATTTGAATAAAATTTTTGGACTTTCTCTTCATTCCAGAGAAAAACTCTGAATTATCATATTAAAAGATAAAATACGTTGTTATTATACAGTACTACACACATATCTTCTGCATTTCTGACTTTCTAAACTTTGATTACATCATCTGCTGACGTTTCTTTGCATGTTGTCTGTGGCTTTTGCATAACTACCCCCAAATTTCCATTTAATTTCGTATGCTGACTCACAATATATCAAAACTGCAATGGGGAAAATCACAATGTAGAAGGGATAACTATCCATATACAAACGTGTATATTTATATATACATAGCTATATCTATGTATCTCTGAATTTTGAAATTTGAATTTTATGGCCAACTTCTTGAAATTCAAGTTTGATCAAATGCTTATTTTTCTCTGGCATCATGAGAATGAAACAAACTTTTTTATTATATGAAGATGAGTAGTCATTACCACAGAAACAGTGGCTTCAGACCTTGCTCTCATTGGGAGAGTAGGAGAAGGCAGAAAATGATCTATTCATATTCACTGCACATTTGAGAAAATTTTCTGATTGTGAACTTTAGATTCTTGTTAAGCAATCCCCTGAGGCAGCAGATCTCAAGCTTCGAATTAATAATTAGGGAGTAGAGGTAAGTGTCATTAGAAATTGGGTCAGGCACGAGAGTTCAGTGTTCATTGGATCCAGGGTGAGTCTGGCACCCCAAGTCTGCCAGTGAGGAAGGATCAAAGTGAAGTCCACTAAGGAGTATGAAGAGAGAGCAAGAGCAAAAGTTCAGTCTGGAAGGAGACCTCTGTGCTGGATGCTTGGCTTGGGCAAGGATAATACAATCTTAGATTTGGAATTAGAAGCAACCTTAGCAAACATTCTATTACACCCCTTCATACACACCCCTTCACACACTCACACACACAAAGAGAGAGTGACAGAGAAAGAGATGGAGACAGAGAGAAACTACTTAGAGGATGGACAGCTCTAGGAGACGATGAGATAGGTGACAACCATGTTCGGAATCAAAGCTTAAGGGTAAGGGAGCAATCTTTAGAGGTTAGATAGAAAAAGCTCTTTCTTTCAAGGGAACCAGTAGACTACCAGTGGGTCATAGGATCATAGATTTAGATCATAGAAGAGACTTAGTCCAAGTCCTACATTTTACAGGTGAGGAAACAGACCCAGAAAAGTTAATTAAACAGCTTTCCCAAGACACAAAGATGGCAGAGCTGGCATTTGGAACCAGGCACTCTAATTTCATTAATTCATTCATTCCTGGTCTTGAATAAGGAAAAAAATAGACCAGAAGGTAAGAAGGATTGGATACAGCTGGTCCTTAAAGAGTCACATAGTCTTGAAGAAAGTGGTTTTCCCGTACAAGGATGGTATTACTTGGCTACAAGAGACACACTGCTCCCCCACCCCAACCCCACTTCCCCAGGAAGTTTGCCAGTATCATCAAGGTGCCTCCCTGGGTGGGTTCAGAAAGCAGGTTCCTTAAAACACCACAGAAAATTGCATAGTTAATTTGGAAATTGCAACATAACAAAAATCATCCGAGAAGGAGAAAACAGGTAAGGCAGCTGGGAGTTTTTAAAGAAAGGAGGTGGGAAATATTCAAATATGTGGAGAGAGCATTCTGAGCATTCCTGTTCACTTGGTGGAACCCTTGATGCTGGGGAGAGGAGGTTCACCAGGCTACCCTCAGTATCCCTTTAAAGACTCAGTGCCTCTAATCAGAGGTAGTGCAGTGGATAGAAAGTTGCCTAGGAGCAGGAAGATCTGAGTTTAAATCCAGCCTTAGATACTGTTTATTGGTGTGACCCTGGGCAAGTCATTTAACTTCTATTTCCCTCATCTGTAAAATGGGGATAATAACAGACCTATGTCTAAGCGTTGTTGTGAGGATCAAACGAGATATTTATAAAGTGCTTAAGCACAATGTCTGGCACAAAGTAGTTGCTGTATAAATGCTTATTCCACCATCACCTCCAATACCCTTTGCCTGCAACAATCTTCTGGAAGAGAAGCGATGGTAGGACTCGGGGTGCAGAATGAGGCATATTCTTTTGGACATGGCCAATGAGGGAATCTATTTTGTGTGACTGAAATTACAATTTTTTTCCTTTTGTATTGGAGAGGTGAGGAGGGGGTGAGAGGGTGAAAAAAAAGATTTTGGTTATTTGAAAAAGGTAAATTAAATTTTTAGAAGTTTTAAAAAGGTTCATTGCCTCTCTGCTTTTCCTGGATTCACCAAGTCACTTCTGAAGTTAATCTGGCTTCTCACATAGTTTTCCTTGTTGAAATAGATAGGTAAGCTGACTGAGCCAAAGGCTCTAGTTATAGTCTTTCTGACAGTTGTAGTTTTCAGAGTAAGCTAGGAAATCGACAGTATGATGACATTCTCTTGGAATTTGGTTGAATCATGCCACCCCTCTCACCCCCTTATCACAGGTGGACTGAGTTTCTAAACTTTCAAAACTGAGGGCCTGCCCAAGAATCAGTAGTCACCAAGGCCTGACCTGAATCATTGATGCTATTGGCATGGATAGGGAGGGATCAATTACTCCTGTACTTCAGTGATGAGCTGATGGTCACACATGTAGTGGAAGTGTGGAAGGTAAATTATTATTCCTCCCATGACCCAGGCACAAATTCTGGTTGTGGAACTAGAGAAAGACAATAAAGTGCTTTATGTTCATAAAAGTGCCAAAATGAGACTATACCTGAGCCTTGTGTGTCCAGAAGCCTGGGTGAGGGGTGGGAAAAGGGGCCAAAGTGATAGACAGGAAAGGGGTCAAGATAAAGGTAGTTTTGCTTAGCTTTGGCAAGTGGAGAGAAGATATCGCAGTGGCCTGAGCCCCTGAATGTTCTGCCCAAGGATCTGATCTCCTGCATTCTTCTTATTACCTGAATCTCCTTTGTCTCCTTTTGCACCTGGTGCTCCCAAAAGTCCAGACAAGCCTTGAGGCCCTAGAGATCAAATGAAACACAGAGATGTGTAGAGGTGGCCTTCAAGAGTCACCATAAAAATTGAGAAATGGAGAGCAATAGAAGGTATACTTGTTGAAGACAGGGACTGTCCAGGTTTTGATTTTGTACCCTCAGTCCCAGGCTCAGTGCCTGGCACAATACAAGCCCTCACCAGGTGCCCATGGAGTTGAACTGAATTACCCGGTGGTCCAGGACGGCCATTTTGGCCAGGTTCTCCCTTGGCACCAGAAACTCCTGGCAAACCTGGTATTCCAGAGAGACCCTTGGCTCCAGGCTGACCTGAAAATAAATAAAGCCTTCAAGTTAGTGGTCATTTTAGTGAGGTTGTTGAATAAATTTAAGAGATACCCTTTTTGCTCTTGTCCTCAGAGGTCAAGGATTTGTCCTTCCTCACCCCTAAACTTCCCAGAATACACCTTTAAACATCTCACTTCAGAAAGCTTCAGCTGTGACTCAACTGCCCTCTAGTAAAGATATCCATGGGGATTTGTTTACTCATTTTTTAAAATCTACTGGAAGATCAAGGCCTTGTAGGACTTAGTGCTTGTTAGAGACCATGCTTTGGATTTTGATTGCACTATCTTCCATTGCAAAAGAAAGGTGAAAACATAATAGAGAATGTCAATCAGTCTGGCCCCCTGTTTGATTCTCAGCTCCTCTAGAGGAACTAGACTTTTTAGAAACCCTGATGCCTATAGAGAGTATCTCTGGGTTAATTGTACGTGGAAAATACACACACACACACACACACACACACACACGAATGCTGAAATAGAGAGGGTTTCTCGGGTCAACCCTGAGTTGGGGGTTCTATTCAGTAATCAGGCTGTTTTGGGGTCTTGATAAACATCAGATGCTAGCAATGGTGGCTAGAATAAAGCTAATGCAGATATCATTCTTTCTCCCAGCTCCTACCTGGCTCTCCTTTTGGCCCAGGGGACCCGTTCATTCCTGAAATTAACAACAACAAAAGAGTTTTTCAGGCAACCTTTCCTACAGAGTCACCTTAATGAAAAATGGGGGTATCTGATCATATGACACCTTACCAGCTTTGCCTGGTTCCCCAGCCATGCCCTGTAAGCCAGGTGATCCTGTATGTCCCATCACACCTGTATCTCCTTTCTGGCCCACTTCCCCTTTGCTTCCTAGGAAAACAAGAAAACACGAGTTAGACTAACTCAGAGGACAATGATGATATCTGTCCTTTTATTTTTTTGTGTACTGTTTCTAATCCATTAATTAATTTATTCATTTTCAACCAGCATTCATGAAATACTTAGTATGTGGCCCATACTCTGCTAGATTCTGGAAATAAAAAGATACAAATGAAACAATCTCTGTCCTCAAGGTGGTTACATTCTATTGGGGGAAGGAAGAAACAGAAAATACAGAGAGAAGTAAATATAAAATATATGCAAAGATAATACCATTAGAATCTAAGCTCCTCAAGGTCCAGGACTATTTATTTCACTTTCATCTGTGTGTCTTGAGTGTTTAGCACGGTGCTGGGCACACAGGAAGCATTCAATACAGTAATGTTTAGTGTGTGTGTGTGTGTGGGGGGAGATAGTGGGCCCTGGCAACTTGGGAAATCAGAAAAAGTCTTATGTAGGAGAAGACACTTGAACTGAAGTCTAAGGAAGCCAGGGTTCTCAGCAGTGAGGAGGATGTGCCCTCCAGGCCATGGGGAATGATCTACTTAAAGGCTGCCCAACACAAAATGGAATGACAAGTTCAGGCAATGCAGGCCATACTTTGTAAAAGAAAGTATATGAACGGTGATGACATGATGTAAATCAGGAAATGATAGCCTTTGTAATCATGAGAACCAGAATATGCCAAACAGAGGAATTTATATTTGACCTCAGAGACAACAGGAAGCCCCTGTTGCTTCTTGATTGGGGGTGACATAGATCTCTGCTTTAAGGAATAGCATTCTGGGAGTTACGTGAATAGTAGATTCAGAAAGGGAAAGAGGTTAGGCAGGGAGCCTAATTAGGATGCTCCTGTAATAGTTCGGAGGTGATGAAGGGCTGGACTAAGGTGGTAATGGCTATTTAAGTTGGAAGGGGATGGCAATGCAAGAGAAATTGTGGAAACATGATCAATATGATTTGACAACTTGATTTTATGGGTAAGAGAGTGAAATCAAGGATTACACTAAGGTTGTGAATCTGCAGGGACCAGAACAATGTTAGTGCCCTCAATGGAGAGAAAAAAGTGAGGAAGATGGGAGGTTTTGGGGAGGAAGATTTGTTCTGTTTTGGATATGCTGGATACTATATGTCTAGGGGACATCTAAAGAATTTGGTGATCGATTAATCAATTAACCACCAAGAATATATTAGACACCTATAATATGTTAGGTACTGTGTGAGGCATAAGATTATGAATTGAAAAATATGATAGCCCTTGTTCTCAAGGCTATTTTTACATTCTGCTGGAGGAATACAACATGTTCACAGATAAGGAAATATAGAGTAAATACAAGTGATTTCAGGATTTGGGGGCAACTAAGTTAAGAAAATCAGGAGAGACTGAAGGCTCAAAAGAAAGAGTTGGATTAGATATAGGAACCTGAGAGTCAGCTACGCAGATAATTGCCCCCATGAGAGCTGATGAGATTATAAGAGAGTAATAATAATAGCTTGCGTTTATATAGTGATTTAAGGTTTTCAAAGTGCTTTACAAATATTTCTCATTCTCACCACAAGGTATTTACATCCATTTTACAGATGAGGAAACTGAGGCAGGCAGAGGTTGAATAACTCGCCCAGGGTCACATAGCTAGTAAGTGCCTGAGGTGGGATTTGAACTCAGGTTTTCCTGACTATTGGTCCAATGCTCTAGCCACTGTAAGGGCATAGGGAGTAAAAATAAGAGGCCAGAATCTTGGAGTGAAGAGATGAGACATGAATGATAATCCAAGAAAGGAGAATAAGAAGTCAAGCAAACTAAGAGAGAGAAGGGTCAGGGGAAAAAAACAAACAAACAATCAGGGATCCAGAAACAATCAGAGTATCCAGAAAAAGAGGGCCAAGATGAAGATCAAGAAAAAGACATGAGATTTGGAATTGAAAAGATCATCAGTAAACTTGGAAAGAACACTTTGAGTTGAATGGCATGGTAGGATGTCTGACTGGATGCAAGGGGCAAGAGGAAAGGTATCTACACAATTTTTCTCTAGATGTTTGGCTGTGAAAGGGAGGAGAGATATAGGATGATAGCCTGAGGGGATTGTAAGGTCAATGGAAGTTGGGGATTTGTTTAGTGGTGGTTTTTTTTTTTTTTTTTGCTTTTTGGAGGGCAATAGGGGTTAAGTGACTTGCCCAAGGTCACATGGCTAGTTTTTTGGTGTGTTAAATGTCTGAGGCCAGATTTGAACTCAGGTCCTCCTGACTCCAGGGCTGGTACTCTACTCACTGTGCCACCTAGCTGCCCTGTTTTGTTTATTTTTTTTTTTTAAGGATGGGAGTGACTTGGCCATTTTTTGTAGGCAGCAGGAAAAGAGCTAATATATAGGAAGAGATGAAAATCACAAAGGAGATAGATGTTCAGCGGCTAGCTGTTGGAGGAGAGGAGGGAGGAACATTAGGTCAAAAGCACAAGCAGAAGGACCATTTTTTAAAATTAGAAAGTGAAGGAAAAGATGAAAGAATGCATGTTCAATGTTACTGCTTTTGAGATACATAACAGGTGAGGAGAGGAGGTTCATACTCAGTAATGATCTTTCAGTAAAGTATAAGACTATGTGACTCATTGAGAGACATGAGGAGGGATGCTGTGGTGGACTTGAGGAGAGGAGAGAAGAGAAGGTTCAAAACAGCAGAGATATAAGGGAGTGTGATAGTCAATTAGGGAAGAGAAATTGAGGATGGAATTAAGGATGTTGATGAACTGGGTAGCCATAGTATTCAAGAATGCTAGCATATGAACTGAAGTCCCCAAACACCTATTTGTAGTCTAAGCATTGTTTACTACTACCTAAGTTCATCCCTCTCATTTTACTTAGCCCTGCCCCCTCCAAGTTTGGGAACTGTGACCCAGAGAGATGATGTGACTCTCTCAAGGTCTTGTAATTGGTTACCAAGTTACCTGGGACTAGATCACAAATCTCTGCTTCTGTACTCTTCATAAATAACAATAACTGACATTTAAATGGCTCTTTAAAATATGCAAAACATTTCATGCATTATGTTACATTTGAATTTCACAACGACAGGTAAGGTAAGTACTGAAGATATTATCTTCATTTTGTTGTTCAGTCTTCTTGACCCCATTTGTGGTTTTCTTGGCAGAGATACTGGAGTGGTTTGCTATTTCCTTCTATGACTCATTTTGCAGATGAGAAAACCGAGGCCCACAGAGTGAAGTGACTTGCCCAGGGTCACACAGCTAGTAAGTGGCTGAGGCCAGATTTGAAATTAGGAAGATGAGTCTTCCTGACTCCAGGTCTGGCACTCTTTCCACTGTGTCACCTAGCCGCCCCCTCATTTTACAGATATGAAACTTAAGGCTCAGCTAATGAGTAGTGCCAGAGATGGGGTTAGAATTCAGTTCTCCTTAACTCCATGTCTAGTGCTCTATCCACTATACCATGTTATAAAAGATAAAGTCCTTGTCCTTAATGAGCCTCCAATCTATTTGGGGACATACTACTAAATGCACGTAAAGAAGGTCACCAGCAGAGACCAGTCAACTTGACGCCATTAAAGGATGAAGTCATTATTTGCAACTTAAATTATGTCCTCTTCATAGATTTGAAAAGTTTTTATCATGTCTTCTGATTATGTGAGAACCTCCAAATATCTAGGTATTCCTAGTATAGTGGATAGAGTGCTGGACTTGGGAGCCAGGAAGGCCTGGGTTAAAATTCTTCTGTGACTTATAAGCTGTATGATCCTGGAACAAATTACTTAAACTCTTTCCAGACATTCCCTATGATCCCCTTTCCTTCGTATGGTTTCTGACAAACCAGATGCTGTTTCTTTATCTGTAAAATAAGGGGGATTTGATGGCTTCTAAAGTGTCTTCCAGCTCTAATCTATAATCCTGTGATACATAAAATGGTGATACTGATACCTATAATAACTACCCTACTGGGTAGTTGTAAGGCTCAAATAGACAAAGCATATAAGGATCTTTGTAAAGGGTTATGTAAATCTCTATTATTCTTCTTCGGTCTGGGTCTGTGATTTCAAAGGTATGAAAACTTATGGTATGAAAACTTGGCCTATTAATGAAGATCAGAAATTCTTCTGTAAATTATAGACTTAGGGAGGTGCCCAGAGCACTGAGGGGTTAACTGATTTGCCAATGGTCACAGAGACAGAACATAAACTTTGGTCTTCCTAACTTTGTGGCTGGCCTTCCATTCAGATCTGATGCTGCCTCTCAGACTATTCTAATTAATGCCATCATTATTAGCCTCATTGGTTAAATGGTGCTTGGAATGATTTAAATGGCTTAAGAGGTCTGAGCCTTGCAAGCCTATAAGGGTGCAGAGATTGCTACTAGGGTAAGATCTCAATAGCCCTCCTCCACCAAATAATCCTCAAGTGCAAGGTTAAACAACAACACAGAAGTTAATAAGAAGACAGAAGGGAGAGGGATGTGATAAGGCAGCACATGATTCATTGCCCACATTGAGTAGCACAGGCAGGAAGTGCTATGAGTTCTAAGCAATCAGCCGTTCACCTTATGAGAAACCAGATCCTCAGGTGCAATCTGTACTCCCAAACTCATTTTAGCTTCTAAAATTAATTTTTAAAAAGGTGAAATCTAGGGACTTTATGTACGTAGATCTGAAAGGGTAGGAGTAAATGCAAGACTCAAAATAGTAAGAGAATTTTTAAAAAAAAAGTAAATGGTTGTGTTTCCTTCTGTGTTTCCTGTCTATTTCCCCCAGAGCACCTTGATTTCAAACTTTGCACTCATCATCATTCGAAGCTCATTTGCATTAGGTCTCTCCTTTTCTCCTCCCTTGCTCTCAGTCCTTATTTGCCAGTTATCCACGGTGCATATCAATAGGGATGAGGAGGGGGTTGGGAAGCTCCCCAGCCAAGAAGATTTTTAGGCTTAACTTCAGCAACTCGCCTGAAATAAGGACCCTACAGGGAGAGTGGCTACTCTCAGGTTTTCCTCTTTCTTTTGAGCCGCAGGTTTTGTTTGACACAGTTCAATTTTATCAATTTATAGCCTGGAAAACCCTTTACAAACAAACATCTGTGTAATACTTGCTACAAGGTAAAATTTCATCATTATGGACTCTCTGGGAACTCCACTCTGGTTTGTCATAAAAGAATTGGTTTAAAATTTTTCCATTTACACAAATCACATTCTCATTTTTGTAAGGCCCAGAGAGCAAAATGTTGTTACCCAGCCTCTGTGTAGTAAAAAGGCAGGAGAAGTTCTCTCTGAACTCTACGTGTATAAGAGCCTTTGGAGGGGAAGGGGTTCAGAGAGATTGTGTCGTGCTGCAATAAGCTGCTTCATTTGGGATTTTAGGTGTGTTTTGTTTGGGGAATCCAAACCTGATTGGACGAGAAGTTGAGGGTCATTGGCTCTATGATGGTGGAACAAGAGAAACTGAAATGGTACAACTCCAGTTAAACTTTCCTATCTCTGTAATGCAACAGACAATCTATCCCATTATTGAGAAGGACTCCTTACATGGACAGAGATTTATGAAGGCAATTACTGTAAAGAATTAGTTGAAAGCAGGTCAACAAATCATTGTTACTAGGTATGGCTCATTAACCAAGGAGATGGAAATTTCAAAAACAAAGCAAAACCACAACTCTACTTGATGGCCACTTCTTTACATTGGAATGGAATTTTGCCTGTATTGATATGAATTCCATCTATTTCAAAAAAGAAGTCAGAACATTAGATATGTAGAAAGGCCAGAGATAGAGAATCATAGCATGGTAGAGCTGGAAGGAAATTGACTTAAAGGGTTATCTACTCTATCCCTCTTATTTTGGAGATGAAGAAACCAAGGCCCCTTAGGTGGGCTGCTTTCTTATACATCCCCATATTGGCAGAAGTGAGACAGGAACCCAATTCTTCAATTGGGTTGACTCAATTCAATTAATTAATAAGCATTTATTAAGCACCTATTATGTGCCAGGCACTGTTCTAAATGCTGGGATTTGATTCAATAATAATATTGTGCAAAGATTAGGAGGGAAGCAGAAAACTGGGAAAGAATTTTTACAACCAGTGTCTCTGATAAAGGCCTCATTTCTAAAATATATAGAGAAGGGTGGCTAGGTGGTGAAGTGAATAAAGCACCAATCCTGGAGTCAGGAGGACCTGAGTTCAAATCCAGCCTCAGACACTTAACACTTACTAGCTGTGTGACCTTGGACAAGGCACTTAACCTCAAATGCCCTACCTCCCTCCCTCCAAAAAAAAAAAAGCAGAAAATAAAATATATAGAGAACTGAGTCAAATTTATAAGAGTCATTCCCCAAGTCATTCCCCAACTGATAAATGGTCAAAGGATATGAACAGGCAACTTTCAGATGAAAAAGTTAAAGCTATCTATAGGTATATGAAAAAATGCTTTAAATCACTATTGATTAGAGAAATGCAAGTCAAAACAACTCTGAGGTGCTACATTACACCTATCAGATTGGCTAATGTGACAAAACAGGAAAATGATAAATGTTGGAGAAGATGTGGAAAAATTGGAATGCTAATTCAGTGTTGGTGGAGTTGTGAACTGAATCAACCATTCTGGAGATCAATTTGGAACTATGCCCAAAGGGTTATAAAAGTGTGCATACCCTTTGACCTAGCAATATCACTTCTAGGTCTGCATCCCAAAGAGATCATAAAAATGAGAGAAGGACCCACATGTACAAAAACACTTATAGCAGCTCTTTTTGTGGTGGCCAAGAACTGGTAATAGAGGGGATGCCCTTCAACTGGGGAATTGCAGAATAAGTAGTGATATATATATATATATATATGTATAAGAAATGATGAACTCTGATCTTCCTGATTCCTGGCCAGTGCTCTATCCATAGCTCTACCTAACTAGATAAAATAATCTCTAGGATCTTTTCTAATGCTCAAATCTAAAGATCTATGATTGGGAGGCAGAAAGTAGCTCAGAGATATCCAGGCCATGAGGTTCATACACCAACTCTGAGCTTTTATCCTTTTTGCACAAGCCTCAGGGAAACCACAGGGTTAAAGTTTTTAACTTTAACTCAGGGGTGGGGAACCTGTGATCTCAAAAACACATATGGCCCTCTAGGTGCTCAAATGTGGTCTTTTGACTGAATTCAAACTTCATAGAATAAATTCCCTTAATAAAAGGACTTATTTTGTAAAACTTGGACTCACTCAAATGGCTGCGCCAAAGGACCTAGAAGACCTAGAAGACCACATGTGGCCTCGATGCTCTATTTACTTCATCTTAGGCCCAGGTCAATACTATTTGGAGTTACTTTCATTTTTCTAGAAACCAAGACTACTGGGGTGAATTGGGTAAGAGAAATCTTGTGATGATCTCTTTAGAAGGCCTCAAGGGGGCCTTCAGGATGGAGTTCCTGATTCCTGAGGAGATGAAACCATTGAACTTTCCATCACAAAAATAGCAAATTTCATTTTCCAACTTTGGCAAAAGATAAAGCAGCAAGACTTCTGACAACAGATGTGGGGAAATGGGGCAATAGCACTGCTCAGTATTCAGGGAAATACTTCTAGGTTGGCTAGGATCCAAAAGTCAGAGGGAGGAGACCTGGCATTTAGGTTTTACCATGACTGGAAGTTCACTAACTAGCTGAATTACAACCAGGAGGAGATCATCTGACCTCTGGGTTTCCTCCTGTTTCCTCGGCTATTCAGTCTGGTCAATCTGTTCTTGATGAAACCAGCTCTTTGTGGTAACCACTTCCTTTTTGGTATGTTCACTAAGCATTTCTTTAATAATCCATTCTAGAATTCCCCCATACTCCCTCCCCCGGTTCCCCTTCTCTCCACTTCCCTTCCCCCAGGAATCAAATGAATTTTCTCTTCCACTCTAAATATCTATATTCTCATGATCTCTCAAACTACCTTTTCTTCTTTGAAGTCGAGGTCCTTAACACATAATAATAAATGTTTAACAACCAGCTCTCTGGGGTAACACACACACACACACACACACACACACACACACACACACCACTTTTAAGATTAATCAGCATTAACATTTTCTCCATCATTGTCTACAAAACAATAAATCAAGCCCTGATTTATAGCGTTTGCCAATTTTCCAAAGTGTAAATGCCCTTATTTATACCTCCCAAGAATGGGGAACCTGCGACCCTCTAGGTCCTCAAGTGCAACCCTTTGAATCCAAACCTCACAACAGATCCCCTTAATAATAGGATTTGATCTGTCAAACTTGGACTCAGTCAAAAGGCCACACCTAAGGACCTAGAAGGTCACATGTGGCCTCAAGGCCATAGGTTCCCTACCCCTGAGCTAGACAGTAGGAGCTGGTCCTAGAACACTCCTGCCTATACTGCTCCTTAAGTAACTAATCCTATATTGCTTTGTGTTAATCCACACATAGTTTTATTGAACAGAGATCATCTAATTTTTAAAGACTTTTGTTGTTGTCATGAAGTCATATTTTCAGTTGTGTCTGACTTTCTGTGACCTTGTTTGGGTTTTCTTGGCAGAGATACTGGAGTGGTTTTCCCTTTTCTTTTCCAGCTCGTTTTACAGATGACAAACTGAGGCAAACAGATTAAGCCATTTGCCCAGGGCCACACAGCTAGTAAATGTCTGAGGTTGAATTTGAACTCACATAGAAGAGTCTTCCTAACTGTAGGCCCAACACTCTATCTACTCCCTCACTTAGCTGGGACTTTATAGCCTTCTAATTAGATTATCAGTTTTCTGAGTCTTAAACTTTTCCTTTTGGTGGCTCCTATAGTAATGAGGATTAGGCCTTTTACATGATAAATACTCAATAAAGATTTAGAAACAATGAATCTCAATTAAATATAAAGTACCAACATAGGTTAAAAAAAACCTATATAACATAAAGGAAAGAGAAACCAGGTTTAATAGAAGCTTATGACAATTCCATAAAAAAATCAAGGTTTAATAGAGTAGACTTCAAGCTCACCCTGAACCAATCATGTGACATGATGAGACAAAAAAGTCAACCCCTTAACAGAAGGAACTTCCCTCAGGGGATATCTAGTATAATAATAGAATTTATATAATGCTCTAAAATATGCAAAGCACTAAATATGTAGGAATATGCACATGTAATTTCATTTCAATCCTACAAAAGCCCTATAAGAGAGATAAGACAGGTCTCCTTATACTCATTGTATAAGTGAGAAAAATCAAGGCTCAGAGAGGATAAGGTAAGCGACATCCTCATGGTTACGTGCCTGGTAAATACCAAAGGCAGTAAGCAAAACCTGCAACTTCTTGACGCTAAATCCATCACTCTATTCCCTGTCAAGTACATAAACCTTGTAGGGGCGGCTAGGTGTCACAGTGAATAGAGCACTGCCCCTGGAGTCAGGAGGACCTGAGTTCAAATCCAGTCTCAGACACTTAACACATATTGGCTTTGTGACCTTGGGCAAGTCACTTAACTGAAATTGCCCTGCCTTCCCCTCTCCAAAAAGAAAAAAAAATAATTAAACCCCTTCTATAGCAAACTTGAAACTCTTATAACCTTAGCTTTTTTTAATCTATAAAATAGGGATAATATCTGCCATATTTCCCTTATAATGTTATTATGAATCTTGAATGAGACAATGTATTCAGTTGATTTTGGAAATTTTAAGTACTATATAAATATTAGCTATAATAATAATTTTATTATTATTCCTTATAATGTGCCAAAATTTGCTTCCTAGTTCTATTCTCCTGAGTCACACAGAATAAGTTGTGTTCCTTTTCTATTGGGCAGCTATGAAGATAATGCAGATTGCAATCATGTCTCCTAAATCTTCTCAAGTTAATTTTTTCTAGTTGTTTATGTGACATGTTTTTAAGTCCATTTCACCATTCTGCTCATTTTCCTATGGATATACTTTGATTTATTGTTGGTGGTGTTATTTTTTTGTTTTTTGAAACTATGGTGTTCAGAATTGGATACAATACTCTCAATATAGTCTTACAGAGACATGTAGGTTTGCTTTTTCTTGACCTTCTGCTTTTATTAAAGAAGCTTAGGATTTCATAAGCTTTTCTAACTTCCACACATTTTTGGATTATACTGAGTTTGCAGTCACTTTAGTACTTGAGTCTTTCTTATATGAACTGCTATTAAACCAAGTTTTCCCATATGTCATATTTGTAAAATTAATTCTTGAACCTGTGAATGGTAATTTATAGCTGATTGACTGGTACATTTGGGTGATTAGTCTTACAATCTCATTTCTTCCCTTTGCATATCCCATCAGTTTCCAAGTTTTGGTGTTTCTATCCCAGAAAAGGTAAATTCAAAGGGATCTCACTCAGCTTTCCCTTATTGATGAATAATGGAGGAATTAACTTGGCATTACTAGACCTGATTACAATTTTGACTCTTCCATTTTCTTTGGTAAGTCACTTAAGCCCTCTGGTTGCCATCTCTTCATTTGTAAAATGAGGGGATTGGTCTAGACAAACTCAAAGATCTACTCTAGCTCTCAATCTATGATCACATAATTCCATGATTACCATGGTCACCACCCTAATTCAGATGCTCACCATTACTTAGCTAGCCTCTACTTAGTATCTCCCTAACTGGTTTCCTTGCTCAGCTTTGCATACCTATCTGCATCTATGTCCATAGGTAGCTATCTTCCATCTATAGCTATCATCTATATTTACCTATTATCATCTACCCATCATCTATCAATCTATGTATTCTCTCCCTCCTTATATCTATCTGTCTGTCTGTCTATCTGCTTATTGCTCTATCTAGAGAATTATCCTAGAGGTAACAGGGAACCACTAAAGATTTTTGAATAGGGGAGTGGATGTGGTCTGAGTACTGCCTTAGAAAGATACTTCAGTAGTTTTGTGGAAGATGGATCAGAAGGAAAGGAAAACTGAAATCATGTGAGATAATATAGAACATCTAAAACAGTGAAAAGCAAAAGGGAAGGGACTTTATTAGGGGATAGAAAAGTGATGAGAGGGACTGGAAAAGAGGGAAATAAGTGAATGAATGGAAAGAGGACATTATGATAATTTAGTTGCTTTGGAAGGAGGTGATAAAGAAGTCCTCATCAGTAAAAACATTTTTTTTTTAAATTGACTATTCACATGAACATACACAGAAGAAAATATTAACTCTGAAATGCTGAACTCATACAAAAATGAGAAAGATTGTAACTTCATTTTCAAGTGATGCTGCTATGGAGAAATTCATGGGAAAAAAATGGAAAATACATCCAGAAGATGTATTCAAAGTAAGCCAAGACCTCCTTACTCCCATATATCTTTATCATAGGAATATGTAACAAATAGCATACATTTAATATATGCATTGGGCTTTTCAATATTGCCTTAATCTTTTTTGGTCCTAATATCTAAATAATAAAATAGTATCACAAACTAAAAAAAAAAAAAAACACAAAAACACCCAAATCTCCCCCCCCCCCATTACAACTTGTATTGGCACATTTCAGTCATTCCATTTTAATTTCCACCCATTTTCATTCCTTCTCATTCCTCTTTTTTATCTTCTGTCTTTTAATAAAATCCTTTGCCCTTTGCTTTTCACAATCTATGTTATATGTTTTAGATTATCTTACATGATTTCAATCTTCCCTTCCCTCTGATCCATCTTCACAGAACTACTTAAATATCTTCCTAAGCCGTTTGTTGGACTATGTCCACTCTCCTGTTCAAAAGTCTTTACTGGCTCCCTATACCCCTGTAGGATAATTTACCAATATGGTATCTAAGGCCTTCCACAATCTACCTTTCTAGCCTTTTTCATATTATTTCCTTTCCTACTATGTTCTTGTCATCTGGTCTCCTGTTACCAGAATCTGACATTCTATTCTTTTCCATCATTCATCTCTCCACTTGCTACCATGTACTCCATCCTCAATTTCATATCATTGAGCTCTTATCTTCCTTCTAGGCTCTGGTCATGTGTAGGAATCCCCTAGATGTCAGGATTCTTTCCCTTCTCAAATTACCTTGTTTTCTTTTTTGTGTATATGATTTATGCATCCCCTGTTCCCTCTCCCATGCCTCAGGAAAACATAACTTCTTGAGGTCTTTGACTGTTTCATTTTTTCTTTTCTATCCTCAATACCTGGACTGGTATGATAATGTAGTATTTACTTAACAAATGTTTGTTGAATTGAATTGCTACTCACAGCCTTCACATGTCTTCCAGGTAACAAATATAAAAATCCTTTAAGAATGGACTTACCTATGAGTCCCTGGTCTCCTTTATCTCCTTTGGCTCCAGTTTCACCTTTAGGGCCTATCAAGCCCTGGTCCCCTTTGATGCCTTTCTCACCTGGGGGTCCTGCAACACCTGGGCACAGAACATCAAGTGAGCAACCTTACTATTCCTCTTGGGCTTGGAGATATAAGTGAAGTGGCAATGGGTATTCTGGGAAGTAGGAGACCATGGAACCAAGAGAGTGAACAGATTCCAAAGTGATGCCTTAGCTCATCTGATTGGTTTGATTTGTTAATAGTATTTACACTGGATACTTCTCTGCAGAGTAAAGTCTTCCCATGCTGGTACATGCCCTTGGCACATGTATGAGGCAGAGGAGGGTATTATTGACCATAGTAACTCTCATCCATCTCCCACACAACAAAGGTTCATCCCTATGTTCCAGGTACTAGACATACCAGTAATAAGCTGACCAAGTTTAGGAAAAGGCCTGGGAAGAAGGAACTCAGCAAGAGAGAGTCAGCCTTAATTCAGTCCAGTTCCTTATCTTTTCCTAGAGCTATGCAGCTGGGGCAGTAGGAATCAGTGGCTTAGTTTAAGAGTTACAAGGTTATATCAATAGCCACAAGGAAATTAGTTACCAGCAGGTCCTTGTTCCCCAGGAAAACCCTTTGGTCCTTGGATGCCTAGAGAATATGAAGAAAGAAAAAATTCAGTCACTAGTCTCTAATTCAGGTCACCAACAACATTTATGGACATTGTGTTAGATGCTGTTGGGATAGAACAATGAAAAAGGCATATGGAAATATAATTACCAATAAATTACAACATTCGTGAAATCTGAACAGTCATGTTTGTCCTTGATGTACCCCCCTCCTTTCTTTGTAAAGCTGGGGGATGTTGCATATACCTGTTCAGTTGTTTCAGTTGTGTCTGATTCTTCATGACCCCATTTGGGCTTTTCTTGGTAAAGATATTAGAGTTGTTTGCCATTTCCATGTTCCTTTTCCAGTTCTTTTTACAGATGAGCCAACTGAGGCAAACAGGGTTAAATGACTTTCTTAGGGTCTCACAGTTAGTATCTGACACTGGATTTGAACTCAGGTCTTCCTGACTCCAGACCAAGTGCCCTATCCACTGTGGCACTTACCTGCCTCTGTTATATATACTATCAAACACAATTAATTTTTAAATTAATTTTGCTGAATAGTTTTTATCTTCTTTTCTTAATTTTTATTATAAGAGATGGTTCACTGGACAGCAGAGGAGAAAGAGAGATGTTTGTAATGTAAGAAGAACAGTATCAACATAATAAAATAAAAGATTAAAAATAAAAAGTGGCAAATGAGAGTTACAGAAAATAAGTTTTATTAAGATTATCAGTGTGGGGGGTGCGGCTAGGTGGCGCAGTGAGTAGAGTACCAGCCCTGGAGTCAGAAGGACCTGAGTTGGGATCCGGCCTCAGACACTTAACACACACAAACAAAACCCTAGCTGTATAACCTTGGGCAAGTTACTTAACCCCAATTGCCCTCCAAGAGGAAAAAAAAAAGATTATCAGTATAGGGGCAGCTAAGTGGCACAGTAAAAAGAGCAATAGCCCTGAAGTCAGGAAGACCTGAGTTCAAATGTGACCTCAGACATTTGACACTTAACTAGTTGTGTGACCTTGGGCAAGTCACTTAATCCCAATTGCCTTGCCTTCCTCAAAAAAAAAAAAAAAAGATTATCAGTGTAGGGAGAGAATGTTATGAACCGAAAATGATGAGAGAAAGTATTATGTAATAGGGAAGATTTGGACCTATATTCAACCTTGACCACCGTGTAGGATTTGACTAGGTTGATAGGAATGGAGATAGCATTCTAGGTGAGTGAACAGTATGAGCAAAAGCAGAGGTGGGAAAGCACAGGGCCTGGTGAGGAGATGATGAGTATATCAGATTGGCTGGAATAATAGCCAGAGATGGTGCTTACAAGACTTTGCAGTTCTCTGGTGCTAGCTAGAAGCTCAGGGGAAAAAAATCCTTTGCTCATCGTAGAAATTCATTTCAGAAAAAATGAAGCTGGGTCTTCCCTAAGAGTTTATTTACATCTCTGTGCAGCAGTCCCATCTCCCATTTACCTGCTGCTCCTGGGTTCCCTAGTGGTCCCCTGGGTCCAGGTGGTCCTGAAAAGGCAAGTAAATTGATGGTGAAGCCTGAGTGTTTGAAGAGACAATGGCTTCTCCCAGCCTCAGAAAGGCACAAAGCATATGGCTGCATACCTGGGTTTCCCTCCCTTCCAGAGACTCCCCTTTCTCCCTTCACACCTGGCAAGCCAGGTAAACCAGCAGCACCTTTTTCCCCTCGGGGTCCTAGAGGAAAAGGAAAGACACAATAAGCAGAACAAAGAGTAATGGACACAGAACCCCGTCATGCAACAATGACTTGTATCAATTAAAAACACTGGCTCTTTTTTGAGGCCAAAACCAAATTGATGATTTCTTCTTCTGATAAACTCCGGTGCCATTGTTACCAACTTCACTCGTTTGTCTGGCTTGGACTGTGAGCTGTCTCTTTATTGTTAGAAACTAGTTGAGAATGAGATTGTTCCTTCTTTGTGTATCCTCAGCACCCTGAATGAAGCCTGGCACATAGACCCTTAATCAAGTCTCCTTGATGGGTGTATGTGCATCTGGTCTTGTTACTGTTGTCAATTTTAGACAAGCTACCATATGAGGACAAATGAGAGAAAATGGGAATCTTTATACTGGAGAAGAGAATTGTTGTAGTGGGAGAAGCACTGGACTGGGAGCTAGTCACAGCACCTGGATTCAGCTCCCAGCCCTGCCACTTACTAAGTGACCTTTGTCATCTCAACCCATCTGAGTTTCCTTTATTTCCAAAATGACAATTAGATTAGATGATCCATGATGGAAGGTAGGTCCCTTCTGACTTTGATAGTATAGGATTTCTATGCCATGATAGAGGCAGCTAGGAAACATTAGTAGATAGAATACTGAACCTGGAGTCAGGAAAGGAGAAATTCAAATCTGGCTTCAGTCATTTTCTGGCTATGTTACCCTGGGCAAGTCACTTAACTTCTATTTACCTCAGTTTCCTCAACAAAATATGGATAATAATAGCACCTGTACCACAGGGTTGTTGTGAGAGTTAAATGAGAAAATATTTGTAAAGTGCTCAGCACCGTGCCTAAACACACAGTAGGTGCTTGATAAATCCTCCCTCCCTCTCTCCCTTCTTTCCTCCCTTCCCTTCCCTTCCCTTTCCTTTCCCTTCTCCTTCCCCTTCCCCTTCCTTCCTTCCCCTTCCTCTCTCTCTCTCTCCCTCCTTCCCTTTCTCCTTTCTTTCTTCCCTCCCTCCCTCCCTTCCTTTTTCAAGGCATCCAAGTCTGAAAAGTCAGAAACAGAGCCAGAAGAGGATTGAAGGTAGACTTGGGTTTCTCCCTAGAATGGACACCCGAGGAGGAACTCACCAATGGAAGAAGGGGTTTGACACATAGAGGAATGTTCTAGGGTGAGAAGATTTAAGGAAAACTGGATAGAGAGCATCAGGAAGTAACAAGTAAAGGCTATATAGTCCCTTTTCAGAGTTTCTTGTTTAGGTAAGAGTTAAACCAGAAATGACCTTTGAGAAAACTTACAGGTGTGATATCCCATGATTCCTTGAGGGCAGAGGTCCATGACATGCTTCTTCGTATCCCTCTCATGCCAGTCCTGGCATGTGGCAAAAAAATAACTAAATTCTTAATTTATGAAAACAGCAATGGACTAGGAGTTGGGAGACTTGGTTCTAGCCCTAATTTTTAGCTGTGTGAGTTGGACAATTTAATTTAATTTAGCATCCCTGGGCTTGGTGTCCTCACTTGTAAAATAAGGGAAATAGACTAAATCATCTCTTAGGTTCACAACTCTAAAATTCTATGAAACATACTTTTATATTTATATTGTATTATATGTATTAATAGAATTTTTTTACAAAATGCTTTCACAGCTACTGTCTTACTTTAACCTCACTTTAATCCATGAGGGTTTTATAAAAGGTATTAGTAGTTCCATTTTATAGATGATGAGACTGAGGTACAGAGTAGTTGGGTTATAGATTGCAAAGTCACCATAATTTATTGTTCCTAGACATCTAGCACAGAGATCTCTCCCAATAGCTTAAGCTTCCTCATCCTTAATTACTTAAATAATGAAGTCACATGGATATTGGCACATATTTCAACAGGGGGCTCTTTTTTTTTTTTTAAACAATTAAGGGAAGTATACTGTGCTCAGTTCCTCCAGGACAGCAGTTCTCAAACTTTCTGGTCTTAGGACCCCTTTATACTCCTAAAGCTATTAAGAATCCTCCAAAGAGTTTTTGTTTATGTGAGTTATATCCACTGATATAATTCTGTTAGAAATAAAGATATTTTATTATTAGTATTATGATGATGAAAATAGTTTTGACCTAATGGATCCTTTGAAAGGATCTTGGGGACCCCTGGGGTATCCAGACCATACTTTGAGAAGTATTGATCTAGAATTAGTCTCCCTTAAGCATCCTTGCCAGAAGCAAATTCAGTGGCTTATTCTTTCTGCCTAGATGATAGTGAAAGTTCTGGGTTAGTGGACTGGTCTCCACTTACCTGTATGCCATGGTGGTTCTAGGGAAAGTAAAAATTTCTGAATAGTTTCAGTGCCATCATGGAAATTGCCCCAGGAGTAGCTTGCAGAGCTGCTTTCCAATGTAAATAAATCTGAAACAACTTCCCCTTTCTTTCATGGATGGCTGTGGTGTTTGTGGGCATGGTGGTTTAGACATTCTGGACAAGCTTTTGAGTAGGAGCCTGAGAAATCATGATTCTGTGATTTTTGCATCAGATCTCACCTTTTTTCCAGTTAGAAAATCCTGGCGGGGCGGCTAGGTGGCACAGTGAGTAGAGCGTCAGCCCTGGAGTCAGAAGGACCTGAGTTCGGATCTGGCTCAGACAGTTAACGCACACACAAACAAAAACCTAGCCATGTGACCTTGGGCAAGTTACTTAATCTCAATTGCCCTCCAAAAAGCAAAAAAAAAAAAAAATCCTGGGACTGGCAGTTAGGTAGCATATTGACTCTCTGACTTGGAGTTGGAGAGACCACTACCTAGCTATGCCTCAGTGTTCTCATCTGTAAAATGGGGAAAATAAGACGACTTCTTTCACAGAGAAGTTGTGAAGATATAATGAAATAATCTGTAAAGTACTTTGTAAACTTTAAAGCACCATATAAATGCTAGCTATTAGTACTGTATGCTTATTTTATTATAGATAATATATGCTTATAAGAAACAGTTTTGGAAAAGGAATTTATTTTTGGGGTGAGGCCATTGTGGTTAAGTGACTTGCCCAGGATGCTACAGCTAGTGTCAAGTAGCTAAGGCCAGATTTGATCTCAAAGGCTTCTGACTTCAAGATGGGTGTTCTATCCACTGGGCTACCTAGTTGCCCTGAAGGGGAAAATCTTGAAGAAGAAATTGACAAAAGCTCAGCCTAAGGGATTTAAGGAAAGGTAAAGGAGAAGGCCCAGGGTTTATCATGGTTGGAGGAGAATTTAAGGACTGATTGTATGGATGGCCTTTTTTTCTTTTTGCTATGTTTGGTTACATCATGATCATCTTCGTTCTTATTTTCATTAGCACCAACTCATAGTGCTATCTCCTCTCCAACCAATTGTCTCCCTCGAGTCACTGGTAACAGAAAGCAAGGGTTCAGAACCTCTTCGATGTTTCCTAGGGATGACACTGTATCTAGGGACATTTGGGAAAAGCAATTCAGTTTGAATGAATCTGTGGCTTGGAATTTTATACTTGGAAGTAGGTAGGAGAACTTTTAAAGAATCAATCAACTAAGCTGAGAACAGATGTTTGGATTTCGATGGTTCTTAGAAATACACCCACTTTATTGGAAGTGCTCAAAATTCCCTTCCGGCACAATGACTTGCTATTGTCTAGACAGTACACAGTGCACACTGGAGTCACTTAATAAATAATGGATCCAAAGATTCTTGCCTTGAAAAAAATTTCATCTATTTATTGGTGGAATTGAATGTCAACCAAACCAAGAGTTATTTATTGTTGATTTTATTGAGCAGCTACTATATGCAAGGTCCTCTGGAGGACACAAAAATGAATAAGGCATAGTCCCTCCCCTCAAGGATGTTGCAATCTAATAAGGAAGCTAAGACATCCTTGAAAATTGAAGGCTAGATATGCTAAATACTAAATGAGTAGTATAGACAGTACATGCAACAGGAGTTCAGAGGAAGAAAAGATGGGCTATTGAGGGATAGAAGAGATAAGACTTGGGACTTGACCTTGGATGATGGTTAGGAATTATCTAGGTGGAGGGGAGAGGTAGGGTGCCCACACCCAGTAGCGGAGAAGGTACAATTAAAGGCAAAGAGGGAAGAAAACACAAGGCATGTTGCTGAAATGGCAAAGGTGTGGAGAAGTCTTGTTGGGAGATAAGACTAGAAAGTTAGGTCGGGCCCATATTTTGTGAAACTTCAAAAGAGATGTTCAAACCTAACCTAATGAAGGAGTAGGGGAAGCAAGAGTAGACCTACCTGGAGAGCCTGGATCACCTTTGCTCCCTCGAAACCCTGAAACAAGGAAGTGTTGTATGTCACAGCCTGTGCTGGATCATTTGGGACATCCCTCCCACAGAGCTCAGCTTTCCCAAAGCTGAAGGAGGTCTTTACCCTCTGGAAAAATGCAGCGGGACACCATACTCCCCAAGAATACATTCTTCTGGTGAATTTGGATATTGGACACATAAAATCTCCTGTCTTATACTGAATATACCTTGTGAAGAGTAGCCTTATTATGGCCAAAACACCCTAAGTGAAGAGAGATCATTTTGGTTACTCGTCCAATTTTTTTTCCTACAGACTCCTAACCACCTGGAAGAAACAGTGAGGTCTATGGTATACACTGACTATATCTGATTTCTTGAAGTAATAAGACTAACAGAATTGACCCTTTAGCTCAGTCCTGTGGTCTTTATAACCCAAGATTCTGGCTCTGATGAGGAAAGGTTTGGGTTGTTCTCACAGATGTCATTCTCTCTCTTGGAAAAAAAGTTATTTGATTTTTAAATTTTTGTTCCAAATTCACTTCCTCTCCAGCCTCTCCCTCACTCACCAAGGTGAGTTATCCATGTGAAATTGTGCAAAACATCTTTTCATATTAGTCATGTCACAAAAAGCAAGAAAAAGAAAATGACAAAATTATATTTCAGTTGGCACTCAGAGTTCATCAGTTCTCTCTCTGGAGGTTACCATTTTCCTCACGAGTCTTTTGGAATTGCACAGACATTCTCAAAGGTCAAGCACATGTCCCAAATATTCTTAGCCTTTCTTAATAACTTGTGTCACTCCAAAATTTTAGTTATTTTGTATTTTTCACCAAGACTGCTTCTCACAGTGGTAAGTTCCCTAAGATTATTCCACATAGACACAGGAATTCCTTTTGTTGATTCTAAAACTGTTTTCATTCAAGTATCAAGAATGACCCTCATTCTAGGATTATGGAATTTGGCAAATAAGGTCAAGTGTTCACCTTTGCCTTTGAAATTTACAGATTCATGTCCCTGTTGTTTGTTTTTTTTTTTTGTTTTTGTTTTTTTTTTTGTTACTGTAATCGAGGCTTACTTTATTCAGAGCCCTGGAGGAAGAGTGAAATGTAACATACCTGGCCTTTAAGCAATGGTAGCCATGGTAGACAGCTATATATAATGTAACATTCAAATGTATGCTCCCCTAGGGCAGATTCTGCAAACCCCTTTTAAAATTCTCAGTACATTATACATAGTAGGTACTTAATAAATGATTATTTAATGAATGAATATATGGAGAATATTCAGGCTCTAGAATTATTTCCTCTTTTTACTCTTTGCATTGTATTTTCAGAGACTAGGACCAGCATCTAACTGACTTCTAACTCCCCTAATTGAGACTGGAAAACCAAGGGGTAGCTGGAAAACAAGACAGCTCTTCTTATTTATCCAGGCTTTGTTTTTGACAGTCTGCTCAACTCTGCCAGGGAAGCAGGTTGGATAACTCTCATGTCCCCATCATGTTTACCCATATATAGGAGTGGAAAACCCTTCTTCTTCCTCTCCTTTTTCCCTTTCCCCTTTGGAGTTGTATACCCTAGTGCTTATCACAGTGTTTGGCACATGGGAAATGCTTAATGCATTTTCATTCATTTATTCCTCCTTCCTGGGGAGTGCAGTGTGTGAAAGACTGGATATTGTAATCCTTTTTGGAAAGTAGGTGAGTGAGAGGATGGATTGAGTTCCTGAATCTGCAGTGAGAACCATGTTATGTATATAGTAGTTGGGCTTCTCTATCCCCATCCCTCTCCAACTATTTCATAATCATTCATCTTGTTTTATCCTCACTTCAACCCTAAGTGAGGGACAAGGAGAGAAAAGGCAGAAATACTCTCCTTGTTGTTGTTGTTGTTGTTTTCCCCTTTTTGGAGAGGGGAGGGCAGGGCAATCGGGGTTAAGTGACTTGCCCAAGGTTACATGGCTAGTTTTTGTGTTATGTGTCTGAGGTTGGACTCAAACTCAGGTCCTCCTGACGCCAGGTCTGGTGCTCTATTCACTGTGCCACCTAGCTGCCCCCAAAAGTAGGAATGAAGAGAGAATAACACTTCTTCTTTTATTTTATTTTATTTTTTTTTGCTTTTTGGAGGAGAGAAGGCAGGGCAATCGGGGTTAAGTGACTTGCCCAAGGTCCCATAACCAGTGTGTCATGTGTCTGAGGCTGGACTCAAACTCAGGTCCTCCTGACTCCAGGGCTGGTGCTCTATTCACTGCACCATTTAGCTATACTTATTCTCCTTGTTATAACACTGCTGAAACTAAGGTCCAAGGTGGCTAAAATGCCTTCCCCAAGGATGCATGATGAATTAAGGGTGGAGCCAGAAATCCATTCCACTCAGTTCTCCTTACTCACAGGAAGATGATTTTCCAGGCAGATTAGTCTGTCTTCCCATGTTCAGTGTTCCTACCAACATGAACATAGGACTTCCTCCTCTTCCCTCCTTCTCTGAGGTGGCCTCTAGTGACAAAGGCAGAAAGAGCAGAGAAAAAGTAGAGAAAACAGATATGCTGCTCACCTGGGCTCATGGTAATGTTGTCCATCCTTTCACATAATTCTTTCTGACTGGCTTGCACTTCAGCAATCACTTTTTTAATTCCCAGAAGCCTCTCTCGCTCACTCATAATGTTGAGAGGTGACTGGCTGGACAAGATATAGGAAAAAGATGGACCTGATTCTTCAACCAGGGAGGATTCCAGTGTTCCGTTGGGAAAGAAGAACCTCTCAAGTGTTAGGAGCCGAGGTCTCTGGGAAGCCATTTCCTTCTGTAGATTCAAAACTATATACACATGCTTCTTATAGAACCTTAATAATCATGCATGACATTAATATATAACTTTCATATTTTCACATTTCCCTAGGAGTAAAGAAAACCTAGGGCAAATCAGCACTATGGCTCTCCTAATTCCCAAATCAAAAGATCATTGAAGTTAGAACTGTGATGTACCTCATAGCTCCAATTTCCCTTATTTTAGAGATAAGAAAATTGAGACCCACAGTGATTTCTGATTTGCTAAAAGCTAGACATGAGGAGGAAATCAATTCTAAAAGGGTGGTTTATTAGGCGGCCACTGGGGAGGATAAATTTTATCCCCCTTTGCCTTGGCCACAGTGACCACATAGGTTGACTGTGTGCAGCTGAACTTGTCTTTCTTTTTCAAATGATCAGTTGGCAAGGCCACTTCATTCTTTTCCGTCTGTCACATCTGAATAATTTCCAAGCTTTTGAATTTAGGGAATGGTTCCCTAAGCCAGGGTTTACAGTGATGTGCCAAGTCCTGGTGATGACTATTTACCTGGCATACTTACATGACCACAGTTTGATTTCCCTCACTTTATGCAGCTCTTTTGTCTTAACATGTAGAACCAATCTTCTACGAATAGAGACCACAACCTAAGTCTATCATGGATAATTGAAGACTGGTAGAGGCTTCCATTTGACCTCCTTAACCCCTCCTTCATGTGCCCTGGTATGTCATGCAGCAAGCCCTGGGGGAGGGCTGGTGCATGGCTTTCTACTGTACCACCCTCACTATTGCTCATAGGTAATACCTGTCTTTTGTATTGACTTCAACTAGAAAGCTGTCAGCTTCCCACAAAATGACTTCATTACCAGGAAATTGTTCCCAATTTCCTATTTAATCTTGGTGTTTCTGAAGAACTCATTATTGCCTCAAACTCACCCCCCAAAAAAAAGACAAAACAAAAGTTTGGCAATCCCTGGCTTTAGAAATTGGCAGATTTTGCAGTATGTTAGATCAATTCATACACTAATATCTTGATAATTCAGTTTGGCTGGCCTGCATAAATTATTAAAGAATCTGAATAGTTTTTAAAGAAACATAAAATTATAACTTTCAAGAGCATACAGTAATCCTAACTAAAAGAAAGGGTTGCCTAATAGAAGCCTTAGAGAAACTACTTAAATGAAAAAATTATTTGTAATTAGCATATAAGTATTGTCTATTAATTATTTTAAAATAGTTTATCCCAAATTTCCTCATCAATTCCATCCACACCATTCATTTGCTTAACCCAATTCTTTATGGACAGAGCAAATTAGGATCCTATGATCTGTCCCATCTGTGTCGGAACTGGTTGCAAATTCCAAAGTAGGTGGCTCCAAATTCATGATTAATTCATTAGTTTTTCTACCTAGACACCTGTTGCCCACCAGAATTAAAAGATGACTAGATAATCCTCTGAGATCATTAATTTAAAAAAGCCTTTAAATTTGGTTAAATAATTCAATTAGAGTATAGTGTTTTATATATAAATATACATATGTATATTTGTATATGTATACATACATACACAAACACACATACACACATATCCTCTCCTAACCCTGTGGCCATCTTTGCTCCTTCTGTTTGCCCAGCAGCTTGGAAAACAAGGAAGAATTTCTCAAGTCTCCTTAACAGAAGTTTGTGCCAGGCAGGAATACTTCTCTAGCATACAGAGCTTTTTTTCAAGAAAAGCAGTTACCTTTTATCACCAGAAATCCCACACCTGCTGTAAACAGGACTAGGTAGATGATTATTGCAGATGTGATAAAATTTCCTCCACATTTTTTCTTGGACTTTGACTCTAAAATACAGAGAGGAGAATGTTGATGGAGATAGAACAAAGAAAGCAGTCTCTAAAAGAATGTATACCAGCAGGATGTAAATCATGAGTTCCAGTGGTCCCATTCCACAAAAGCACCTGGTTTACATTTGGCATTAAGAGAAGTCAGGTATTGGGGCGGCTAGGTGGCGCAGTGAATAGAGCGCCGGCCCTGGAATCAGAAGGACCTGAGTTCGGAGCCGGCCTCCGACACTTAATCCGCACAAACAAAAACCTAGCCGTGTAACCTTGGGCAAGTTACTTAACCCCAATTGCCCTAAAGGGGCGGCTAGGTGGCGCAGTGAGTAAGAGCACCGGCCTCGGAGTTTGGATGACCCGAGATCAGATCCGGCCTCAGAAAATGAGCACCCACGCATAAATCAAATGACTAGTCGTGTAACCTTGAGCAAGTTACTTAACCCCAATTGCTTTAAAAAAAAAAAAAAAAGAGAAGTCAGGTATAAGAGGCAGGAAAAGTACATGTGCCCCACACAGGATCATTCAGGTGCTTCCTGCTCCTCCTAGGAGAAAAAGACTGGGAGAGCCACTCCAATTGGAATCTCCAGGTAAACTACCTGACCCCTCCAATGCTCAAACCACTCCAATTCCCTCCTCAGTAAGACCTTTCAAGTCTAGATGCAGGTTCTAAGTCCACATTTCATTCCCCTCACACATGCAGAGATGGGTCTTGCAATTCCCTCCTCAGTAAGACCTTTCAAGTCTAGATGCAGGTTCTAAGTCCACATTTCATTCCCCTCACACATGCAGAGATGGGTCTTGTCTAGTTCCCATAACTATCAGCCTTCCTTTCACAATGCCTTAAGTTCCTCATTTTTAAATTTTGGTCTACTTTAAGGGAATGGACATATTTCTGACAATAATTCATAACATATTTGGTTTGTTGACTCCCATCCCATTGATATTCTAGGATCCTTCCCAACTGTGTCTGATAGAAAAGAATTCTTCACTAATAATAAAAAAAGACATTGAATAATAGTTTATCCGAAAACCATTTCTGTCTGAACTCCATCAAACACAAGTATAAACACAAGCAGAAAGAAATAATAACTAATATTTATATAACACTTTAAGGTTTGCAGAGCTTTTTGAGCACATTATTTCATTTGATTTTCATATCAACCCTGTGAGATAGGTGTTATTATCTACTTTTCACGGAGGAGGGAGTAAGGAGTGAACAGCTATAGATTAGATTACATTTTGCTAAAGCATGATTTAAATAAGCAAAACACAGGATTTGCAGTCCAAAACAACAGAACTGCACCTGAAATCTCAAATTTCCTTGGACTCTTTCCTGCAATGAAGTGAAATTATTGGCTTTAGAATTCCAGGGGCAGGGGGAAAGGGAATGAGGTAGTTAGCCACTTACAATGAACTTAAAACTTTTAACTCGCAGTGATTGCAACCTTGTCTCTCAAATTCCCCATTCTATTCTGTGTTTGGTTGTTCTCACTGTGAAGGAACTTTGAAACTAAGCACTTTTGTCTCTTATCTGAAGCTCCCCCAAAGATACTGTATTAAGCACATCTAGTCTCAAAGTCATAAATGGGCATAGAGTGGGGTGGAGTCATTATCTCACCACTATTCCATTATTTCATCTCATTGAATGGCCATCGCCCTAACGGGTGTTGTTCAGGATGTTTAGATTTTGTTTTTTTATCAATCTCCAAGTGAAAACTGGAATTCACTACTTCAATAGGTTGGTTTCTGAGATTCTGAGGTCAGTTGCCATTTCTGATGGTCTCAAAGGCAGTGACTATGTTATGTTATTGTTGAATTGGAAGGGAAATAAAGTGGAAAAAAGACTTAGTAGCGGATAGGTGTTCCGCGCCGCCCCCCCCCCCCCCAGCCAAAACAAAACAAAACAAAAGAGGGTCATTGAAACATTTTTTAAGGGCATAGAAGATAATAGAAGGAAGGCCAGAAGGAAACAGACTAGCAGGATAGCTTTGAAAGTTACATGTTGAAATTATTATATACTTGAAAGGAAAAGCAAGCTCTTATATGCTAAATTTACAATTTTATGTATACTCCTTTTTGTTCCATTTTGCATATGGAAATATGCATTTTATTTAAAGTCTGTTAAGTTCAGAATATTTATAAGTCTTATTGAAGCAAGAAAGGGTAGATAGTTTCATTGCTTGGAGCATTAGTTAGCAAATTAAAGAGTAAAAATAAAAACTATTTCAATTTGTTTATATCTTCTTCCTCATGGGGAGTATTTTTTAAACTATAAAAGATATAAAAATGCCAAGACAATAAAACAGTCCTTTGGCTCAAACTTCATTCTTTTTAAAATTAAAATAACTTTCTTGTTATTTTGAACTTAAACATTAGCATTTCTATAAAGAATAATATCATAAGAAAATTTCTCATGAAACCCCGAATCCCTATTATATACAGCTTGAATTTTAAAAACAGAAATTCAACATGCCAATTTCAAAACTATCTTGTTAGTCTGTGTTACCTTCTGAGCCTCTGTTTTTTTTTTTCTTGCACATTAAAAAATACTACACTGACCCTCTTTTCTTTTTTCCTTTCTCTCTTCCTTCCACTTTTCTCTCTTTCCTTCCTCCCTCCTTCTTTCTTTCTTACTTTTTTCTCTCTCCCCCTTCCTTCCTTTCTCTCTCTCTCTCTCTCTCTCTCTCTCTCTCTCTCTTTCCTTTTTTGCATTACTATGCTTGTCTCCAGCTCTATCCTAAATCCTCCTCCCCCATTTAAAAATTCCTTTTAAAATAACAAATAGGCATAGTTAAGCAAAACAAAGCTATTCATTGGCCATGGCAAAAATGTATTATCATAAATTATGGAGTCTCCCACCTTGCTGAAGGAATTTTGTCCTAAGGAGAACTTTTTTTTTTAACACTTCAGAGTGAAAGTGCTGATCATCAGAATAAAATTATGGTCAACTGATCACACTTCCTTCTTTCTGAATGAGTTATTGGAGTAGTATATTGGAACTTCAGTTCCAGCAACACATTTGACAAAGCTCTTCATGAGTTTAAGAGGTGTGTTGCATGATGGCAGATTTGAATGGATCTATATCACTGATTGACTATACCCAAAAAGTGTAGATTAGTAATTTGATGTTATTAGGTAGCTATTAGTAAAGTTGAAAAAAATCAGTTTGAAGCTCTATATAAGAAAAACTTCTTAATAAGAGCTGACTCAAAGTGGGATTGGTACTAGGGAAGCTAGTTCAAATTAGAGATTTATTATTATGCTATATAACAAGCAGCATCCCCTCCTGCCCCCAATAGTATATACAGAAATCACAATGTCTGGCATTGTAAACAGGCAGAGGTTTGTCTCTACAGATAGGAGAAACTCATCCAGCTTGAGGAGGAGAGAGTTCTGATAGGGGAAGTACACACTTAAAATTGGGACTCAGACATTTTATACCCTATGGTGGGTTTAGTGGAGAACAGGTAATGGATGCCAGATGTGGGAGGGGGCATTACTAGCCTTAGCTGTGTGTGGTGGGGGGGCAGGGAGAAAGGGAGTCATTGAAGGTCTGAGTAAGGATGAAAATATTTAGAAGAGATACAGTAGAGAGTGGAACATATAATGAGGGAGATTCCCTTCAATCAGAATGGTTGTATGATCTTCTCCACCTACTTAAGGCAGTATGTATCTAGGAGCTAAGGTGGGCATCACCCAAAGCTGAGGGATGGGCTAAATCAGGTACATTTCACAGATATTCCTAGAGATAAATTCTTAACCAAAAATGGGATAGGGATGATTATATCAGATAAATAGATAATTTAGGTTATAAAAATTGAAAAACTTAGCATGAACAAAATTAATGCAAGTATGAGAAGGTAAGTGGTCAATGGAGAAAAAATATCTTCATATCAACCCCAAAAAGCATCTCATAACCAAGATCTGTATGTAATGACTAGAAATATTTAAGAACAAAAGCAATTGTGAAAAAGAAATGAGTCAAACAACATAAATAAACAAAAGAGCTTAAAATAGAAATCTTAAATAATCCAATCTCAGAAAATGACCAAACCATAAAAGAACTCTGAAAAGAAGAAGAAATAAATCCTTGTCCAGAAGAATTTATGGTCAAAGTCTTTAAAATGTTTAAAGAACAATTATTACCCATGCAACACAAATAATTTTTCTCATTAATTGTGATGGAAAAGTCTGTCAAACTCCTTTTATGAAACAGTTATAGTCTTATTACCTAAGCTAAGGAGATATAAAGCAGAGAAAGGAAATTACAGGTAACAGTAACATTGATATAAAAAATTTAAATAAAATTCTAGAAAGAAGAATATAATTTTGTATTTTAAAAAAATATTTTATGACCAGGTTAGATTTTCCCAGGAATACAAGGATAGCTTGGAATCAGGGAAATTAATATTATTAATCATATTGAAAACAAACCCAACAAGACCCACATGATTATGTCACTAGCTATAGAAAAATCTTTTGACAAAATACAGCACAATTTGTACTAAAAACCCTATATAGGCTTTAAGGAATCATTTGAAAAACAAGTGGTATATATGCATAAAAACAAAAACTAACGTTATTTGCAATGGTGTACAAAATACTAGAAGATTTTCAAATAAATACAAGAATAAAGCAAGCATGCCTCCTCTTTCCGTTGTCATCTGACATTGCCTAGAAATGCTAGCAATAATGCAAGAGGAACATAGATAAAGAGGAGACAAATTGTTTTCTAGGATGACTGGACCAACTCACAGCTTCACTGATATATTAAAAGGCTCATCTTCCTGCATTCTATCTAGCATCGACTATTTCTACATTTTGTCATCTCCATTTTGCTGGGTGTGAGGAGAAACTTCAGAGTTTATTTCTGTTTAGGTATTAAGATGAACTAGATGACCTCTGAGGCAACTAGGTGGTGCAGTGGATAGAGGGGTGGGCCTTAAGTTAGGGACACCTGAATTCAAATCTGGCCTCAGACCCTTCTTAGTTGTAGGACCATCAAGTCACTTAACCTCAGGTTTCTTCAGGTATAAAATGGAGACAACACTTTCTATCACCTACCTCCCAATGTTTTTTTCAGGACCAAATGAGATAATATGTACAGTGTTGCACATATAAACATACAGGAGGTGTTTAATAAATGCTTGTTTCTTCCCAGTTCTTAGATTCTGTTCTTATTTTATAATGAACACACAACCCAAGTAGATCCCACTGTTGTATACTTTCCTGGGTCCCTTTTGTAACCAAAGGCACATATTGTCCAGCAGTTACTGGGGTTAGGGATGCTGACTGGCTTACTAACCTTTCCCCTTGGTTATAGAGCTTTCTACTCTAAAAGGTTAAAAGGACATTAGAGTTTATTAGCCTTATCTTACAGATAAGGTCCCTGAGGCCAAGAGACATTAAATGACTTACTCAAGGTTACACAGTTAGTAAGCAGCAGAGATAGAATTTAAATTCCCATCATCTGACTCCAAATCCAACGCCTTTCTAAGACCACAAGCCCCAGCAGGGTATTGAGAGCTGAATGGTGAGGATCTAAGTAAGTTTTTCTGCCTCTATTGCCCTTTTAACTTGATGGTAACTTAAAAATATGGGGAATAGAGTGGGGGGAAGAAGAGGAGGAAGAGAAATGTGTTTGGAGCTTCTCCCATCTCTAAATTACAGAATTACATGGCACCTATTTAATCCAATCTATATACTGTAACAAGAGATACAGTTGTCCAGCATCTGCTCAAAGGATGGACAACCCTCTAGTTCTCTAGGCATTTCATTCTGGGACCACTCTAATAGCTAAGATGTTTTTCCTGACACCAAACCAAAATATTCCCCTTCACAACTTTGACTCATTTCTCTTGGTTTTACCTCTGGGCTCAAATGAAATGTCTAGTCCCTCCTCCAAGTGACAGCCCTTCATATTATTAGGCAGCTATTATGGCATCTTTCATTAATTTCCCTGACCCGCAGAGGAGAAATAGCAAAAGAGAGAGTCAGAATGTGATCATGTCTAAAGACTGAAAAGGCTGGCTGTGAGGTTATAAGAAGCTAAGATCTCCCAAGGAGGGTAAAGAGGAGGAAAAGGACCTGGGCCCTGCCCTGTTCACTGTATCACACAAGTAGGAGATCTAAGTTCTATTGATGGCTCTGCCAAGAACTTACTGCATGACTTTGAGCTAGTCACTTCCTTTCTGGGATGCTGGTTTCTACTTCTATAAAATAAAGGGTAGTGGGGTGCCAAAATAAGAGTGCTAGATTTGGAGGCAGAGGACCCAACTTCAAATCCAAGCTCTGCTACTTACTATCTATATCTCCTAAAACAAGTCACGTTATTCCTCTGGGCCTCAGTTTCCTAATCTGTAAAATGATGGCTTCTGCTCTTCCAGTTCTAAATCTGTAATCATACTAGATGATCATGAGACCCCTTCCAATTCCAATGCTATATAATTCTGAGCCAATCTGCATGTAGATTTCTGTAAGGGTTGGGACAAGTATTCTTTCTTCAAGAAAATGGGCTATTTTCATGTGGTTTACTTTGCTTTTCCCTTTGTTTTTGCTCATTCAATTAAAAAAAAATCCTTTTGGCAAAATTACAAGTTTTTCTCAGAAAAAAACAACAACAACAAAAAACAAAAACATATTTGCCACATTCACCTGCCACATATGGAACATTTTGGATAAGACACTTTTTTTTTTTTTTTAAAGAAGACCTGAGTTTGAATTTTTCCTCAGACTCTTGCTAGTTGTGCAACCCTGGGAAAGTCATTTTAATTTCTCCATGCCTCAGTTTCCTCATCTGTAAATGAAGATAAAAATAATACCCATCTCCCAAAAAAAGATAGCATCTAGGGGCAACTAGGTGGCGCAGTGAGTAGAGCGTTGACCCTGGAGTCAGAAGGTCCTGAGTTCGGATTCAGCCTCAAACACAACGCACACACAAACAAAAACCTAGCCGTGTGACCTTGGCCAAGTTACTTAACCCTAATTGCCCTCCAAAAAAAAAGCAAAAAAAAAAAAGATAGCATCTAAAGCACTTTGTAATCCTTAACACACTATAGAACACACTATAGTAATGCTTGCTTATTATTTTCATCATTAATTGGTAAAGGGAAGGAGGACCCAATGTGTGTGTCAGCATGAGGGGCAGAGTTGGTACTAAAGCTTGAAAGAACAGAAACATTCTTCATTCCTGCTTCAAGAGAGAACATACATGGTAATAGAATCTCTGAGACATTGACTTCAGAAATAGGAGGAGAGACAGATAATATCCATTGTAAGGTCCCTATCGCCCTTTATGGAATATCTCTCTTCTCCTATAGGAGAATTCATCAATGTTGCCCCCCTCCCACCATTGAAACAAATTTTCTCCCCCCCTTTCCTTTTTTCAATCTTTTTTTTCCCTATAATCTTTCAATCCCTTTGCCTCCTCACTCATTCTCCTCTAGGCTGTCTTCTTTCTGAGAGATTATAGGAATTGTTTTCCCTTCTTTGTTAACCTTTGATTTGATTAGGATGCATCACATATTTTTTTTTCTTCCTCCTTTTCCCTCTCTTCTTCTCCCCCCCCCCCCCATGGGTGGAGACTGTGTCTTGTTCATCATAATTCTCACAGTGTAATTATACCTGGCAAGTTACCTGTATGACCTTGGACAACTCACTTCAGTTTCCTCATCTGGAAAATGAAGCTGTTAGAATAGATATTTTCCTTATTTCTAAAATCTGTTAGCCTGTGATCCCAGAGACTCAATAAATATTGAAGGAGTGGATGGGGGTCTTCAAATAAACCAGAATATAATGCTTCTAGAAAAATAAAGTGGTGTGTAGGGGAGGCTGAGAGAAAAGTTTCCCATGCTGATGTTTAAGAATGAGAATTTAGTCCAAGGAAACAGAAAGCTCACTGGAGTAAAGCTTTTCACATTTATGTGAAATAATGGTGATGTGAAGACAAAAATCACTAATAAAATCTATTTTTCTTTTTTCTTTTTTTGCTTTTTGGAGGGTTAGGTTGGGGTTAAGTAACTTGCCCAAGGTCACACGGCTAGGTTTTTGTTTGTGTGTGCGTTAAGTGTCTGAGGCCGGATCTGAACTCAGGTCCTTCTGACGCCAGGGTCTGACTCCAGGGCCGACGCTCTACTCACTGTGCCACCTAGCCGCCCCAAAATCTATTTTTATTTAAAAAATCATCTACACAGTATTGCACAGAGTAAATGAATCAGGCAAAATTAAGGTTTGTTTTTTAAAAAATTCATTCGAATTGAAGTCATATGTATAATTGATATCATATTCCTTGCCTTCTCAATGGATGGAGGAGGGACTCAAGGGAGTGGGAGAATTTGGAACTCGAACATTTTAAAAATGAATTTTAACATAGATAGAATATAAAAAAGAACTCATCTGAGCCCTCCCCTCCTATTATAAACAACCCTGAGTTCTAACAAAGACATACACTTAAGCAAAGCAAATCAATATATTGGTCATATCTGGAAGCATACCCCTCCTTCTGCACCCATTGTTCAGCCTTTCTCTGTGGAGAAGAGAGAGGTACATTTAACCTTCCATCATCTGGAGTAAATGTTCAATATATGTCTTACAAATCCAAATTTCTTGAGTTTTTTTAAATGAAATTTGAAACTTGAATATTCACTGCTAGTTCTCTTGAATTATTTCAACTTTAGAAGTTTATTTTCATATTTAATCAGTATGATGTAGTAGATTAAAAGTATGCTTTGAGGGTGGCACAATGCATAGAGCACCAGTCCTGGAGTCAGGAGGACCTGAGTTCAAATCTGGCCTCAGACATTTAACACTTACTAGCCGTGTGACTTTGGGCAAGTCACTTAACTCCAATTGCCCTGCCCCCCCCCTCTGCAAAAAAACCAAAACAAACAAACAAAAAAAAGCATGCCTTGAAGTCAGGATAACTTGGGTTCAAGTATAGTCTCTTACCCATACTGGCTAAGTCACTTAACTTTTCACTGTTCCAGGCAATACTTTATAAGGCAGTAGTTTCCTCAATATAGGAGTCCCTAAACACATTAATTCAGAAGTGTAGAGTCAACTGTCCTACCCTCTTTTCCTCTGCCACTTCCCCTAAAATGCAATTAACTGTCCAGGATAAATCATTGAGGAAAAAAAAAGTTATAGAAGTTTCTGAAGTTAAAAAAAGTTGCCAAGTGAAATATCTAATGAGGAGAAAGATAGTAGAGACTGGATAATTTACTTGAAAGGGGATGCCATTTAAAAATAGAAGCAGTTCTAGAGTGAAAGAAAAATAGAAGATGCGAAATAGGTAATGCAGTTATTATTAGCTTTCCATAAAGTTCCAGAACTAAACATACTAGAAATTCATCTTCAAGAAGTCAGAATTTCTAAACATTGGATACGCAGTGCAAATCGAATCTTCCCAATCGAACCTTCTATTCTTATATGGATAATGAAATGAATGCATTGCTCCTGGATTGCATTAAGAGTGTAGAGTACTTTACCACTGATTTCAAAGGTCTCCACTGAAGAAAACATCATTTGTTCTGCAGCTGCCAATTTGTTGGTATGACAGATGATCTCTTCCTCCTTAAAACTCTCTTGAGTTTCCATTGTTGTTGCTTTATAGTAGGTATAAAGTCCTAGAGTTAGCAGAAATGCTCTCCCACTAGAGGAACCACAAGATGAATGACTATCCTTCCTGTTTAATATTGTAGCTATTTGAGACATTGGTGAGGGTGGGGCACTTCCCTTTGACTGTGATTTCTGAATTTGTAAAATGTTTCCTAACACAAACCAAATTAATCATTTCTTGAAAATGATCGGTCCACATGTGTAGGTCCTGGCCAGTGCAGCTGGTTAAAACAGGTGAGTGAGAATACGCTGGGTGCATCCAGGACTCCTTCCTCTCAAGGCTAATATCAAGGACGGAGACTATGTCTCTCCTCCACTCTGCCCCATCAGAAATTAAATTTTAGGCTGAATGGAGCATAGAACTAACTTCTCCCCTCACTCCTCTGCCTACCCCAATCCTACCCCAGCCTTCAAGGCCAAGTTCATTTCTTGCTTCTTCTTTAAAGCCTTCCCTGGGTATTTCAGCTTATTTTCTTTTTGGATTGAATTCAATTCAACAAACATTTATTGATGCCTACTTTGGGCAAAGCAATCTTTTCTAATATGAACCCCTTTGGTAGTCTGGTAAAGCCTATGGACCTCTTCTCAGAATACTGTTTTCCAAATAATTGAAAGAAATGTTAAATTTTATTTAGATGTTAGTGAAACTAAAGATGTAATTGTTCCCCCTCTCTGTCCCCAACCTCTATTGTCTTTCTCCCCAATAAATATTTTACTTGGTAAATATTTTTTAGTTTCCAGAACTTTTTTCCCCTCAATATTTTATCCTTAAAAGAGGATCTTGTTGTTTGTGATTGTTCAATTGTTTTCAGTCATGTCCAACTCTTTGTGACCCCCATTTGGTATTTTCTTGGGAAAGATACTATAGAGGTTTGCCATTTCCTTCTCTAGCTCATTTTACAGATGAAGAAACTGAGGCAAGCAGGGTTAAGTGACTTGCCCAGGGTCACACAGCTAGTTTAAGTATCTGAGGTCAGATTTGAACTCAGGAAGATGAGTCTTCCTAACTTCAGGACCATCACTTTTTCCATTGTTCCACCTAACTGCCTACAATGTGGGAGGGAGAGGGTTGGGGGGGGGGTAACAGGAGAAAATCAGGAAGGATAGCTAAATCTAGACCTGTGATTTCATGGGTGTAGGAACTTCCTTCCTGAGGCAATGACCTCTACCAATACAAATGAGTAACTACTGTATAACTAAAGGCCATATAAGGTTTTACCTGGAATAGTGAAAGATTAAGTGAATTAGCCAGTATGGGTCAGAGGCAGGATTGAACCCAAGTCATCCTGACTTCAAGGCCAGCTTTTTTTCATGGTGCCACACTATTTCTCAATCCCCATTCTATGGTGGGAAAATTCCTGATTCCACTTCCGTATTCTTGTGCTTCAGAGTCAATATCTATAGAGATGAAATTATCTTCCCCTCCTGTCTCTCCCCTACTCTTATCCCTATCCAGTTCAGACTACATAATGGAATCCTGGCTTTCTTCAGAAAACAATGCATCCCTGACCATCCTTTCCAATTCTGATAGCTCCCTTTCTCATCCTGCCACTCCTACCCCTGGCTCCAAAAACTGGCCCGGGAGGAAGAGTAGGCTTCCTCCCAGCTCCTCACTCTCACTTCTAAACTTTCTCTGCCATCATCACTCATCAGCTTTTCTTCTTCCGAGGTTGACTCCATCCCTATCTTTATCACCTAGTCCAACTCTTGTCATTATCACTTTATAGCAAACCCAAAATCCTCGAGTGAGCAGAAATGTTCTCCAGAGAGAGGAAGTGAAACAGGAATGATTATCCCCTTTTAATATTGCAGCTATCTGAAGCACACAAGACACTTCCTTTTGGCTCTGATTTCTGAATTTGCTGACCTCCAGGGCTTTCTCTCTGGTTTCTCAACAATTTCAATATCCAGCCCACAGTCTCCTTCTCCCCTTAGCTCCCAACAACTTCTTGCCCTCGATTTTAGGGACTTCGAAATACATGCTGGTGTTACCTCAAACACCATGACCTATCAGTTTATCGGTGTCCTGAATTTCCAAGACCTTCATCTTCCCTCCCCCATCAGGCACACCCAGGGATGATCACAGCTCTGATTTCACTATCACCCTGAACTGTTTGATCTTCATGATCCATACCTTTGAAACTCCTCACTCAGACTTCACTTTCTTATATTTCTCTTTCTGATTTTTGTCTGTTTGTAGCTTTTTCCTAGGGGTATCAAGTTCCCACTCAAGCATTAATCTAATAAAGCATGGAATTGACAAAAAGGTTCATTATAATGCCTATTGTGTGGCTGTGGCTGGTTTTGTCCTTTGTTCTAGAAGAAGACCATGTCATCAGGGAGATGATGATACAACTTGCAATTGACTTTGATTTGAGTGAGGGAGGGCTATGCAAGGTCACCAGTCTCACTTTCTCCTCCAGAACTATCTGGGCTCAGTGGCCAGATATTAATGAGATGAATGGAGATGGCCCAGGTTGTAGTGGGAGACTCTGGCCCTTTTAAGCTAAGGTCGTTCCAGGTTCTCATTTTGAGTGAGGCAATACCCATTCAATGAATAGCCCTTTTAAGAGGTGAGTCAAGGGATGGCCCCTTTAATAATAATAATTTCAAAAAATCAAACTGGGAGGGGAAGACCCTCAGGGTTACTAGTCAGAAGAGAAACAGTTACTATTTACATTCACTCTGAGCTGGGAGGGCCCAAAAATATCCATTAGGTGGTGCTTGGGCACCTATTGTACAATCCATGAGATCTAGTGAAGGAATTAATATCTCAGACTCCTTGGTCACACAAGGGTTATATTCTACCCAGAGGCAAGTGATGTTTCCTTCCTCCCTCTGTCCGGAGGGTCAGTACTCACCCTCACCCAAAACACCTCCCCCCCAAAAAAAACCCCACAACAAACCACCAATTAGTGAAATACCAATAGGTCTGGTGTCACCACATTTCTGCTCGACTTCTTCCTTCTGAGACCTCTGTTCACTTCTTTTCTTTAGAGCACATGTTCTTTAGAGTACTCTTTAGAGTACCTGTCTCTCAGGTCTGGACATCTGAACATCATCACTAGAGAATTACAAAACTTCAGGCATTGATTGGTTCAGCTCACTGCTCAGCTGACTGAAGCCACCTCCATTCACTGCCACCAACAATGTTCATCACAGCCATGCCCTAGAAGTTGTCTTCCTTTTTGTGCTTCTCTTTCTCAGAGTCCCCTCTCTCCATCTTCTTTGTGTGTGCTCCTTGTACCTGTGGCATTGTGGGAAAGGACTGCTTGGCTCATTCTGTGGTGGCTCAGATCCTCCTGTGGCCCATACAGCCTTGAATGAGAGGGACTGACCTGACTTCTCATAATGTGAAGAAAAGCCATCTCTTCTCTTCACTATAAAATTATCATTATCTTAGGCTGCATTAATAGAAACAAGATATCCAGGATAAGGGACCTTGTAGCCCTACCGTACTCTATACCAGTGGTATCAAATTTGAAAGGGAAAGGGAACCTCTAAACCAGGGGTGGGGAACCTGTGCCCTCAAGACCACATGTGGCCATCTAGGTCCTCAAGTACAGCCCTTTGAATCCAAACTTCATAGAATAAATCCCCTTAATAATAGGATTTGTTCTATAAAACTTGGACTCAATCAAAAGGCTGCACCCAAGGACCTAGAAGGTCACATGTGACCTCAAGGCCACAAGTTCTCCACCCCTGTTCTAAACCATACAAGAGGGCAGAGTACAGAGGAAGTGTCATCTCTTTATCCCTGGAAACTATGCCTCTCTCAAGATCACATTAATTTTTTTGATTGCCACATCACAAGGCAGATTCATTTTGATCTTGCAGTCCACTAAAAGCACCAGAGCTTTCTCTTTCTTTCTTTTTTTTTCAAATCAAATGCTTTATTAACTTCTGGTTTACACCATTCATTTTCAACATGATTTTAAGTTATAAATTTTCTCCCCATTTTCCCCTACCCACCACTCCAAAATAACGATTCCACAGGATATCACCTTCTTCAATCTGCTCTCTCCCATATCTTCTCCCATACCCCCTTCAACTTTCTAGTAGGGCATGGTGGATCTCTATGCCCCAGTGCCTGTATTTCCCAGTTACATATAAAATAATATTAATAATAGTATATATATATGTATAATATATATTTAAACATTTAATTTAAAAATTTTGAATTCCAGATTCATTCCCTTCTTGCCTTGTCATCCACCCTTACTGGGAAGATAAGCAATTTGGTATAGGTTGTACATGTGAAGCTATGAAAACATTTCCATAGTGGATATATTGTGAAAAACTGACTATATTTCCCTCTCTACTATCCCACCTCCCACTTGTTCTATTCTCTACTTTGATCCTGTCCCTTTTCAAAAGTGGGTGCTTCCAACTTCCCTCCACCTCCAGCCTGCCCTCTCTTCCATCATCCCCCCTCTCATCCCCTTCCCCCTACTCTCCTATAAGGTGAGATACTCTATTTAATGTGTATGTCATTCCCTCCCTAAGCCAAATTCAATGAGAATTTCTTCCCCTCCATTGTAACCATTTTCCCTTGCCTCTTCTATATGAGATAGTTTACCCCATTCTGCCTCTCCGCATCTCCTCTCATTATATTCCTCTCTCACCTCTTAATTTCACCTTTTAAGTATCATCCCTTCTTATTAAATTGGTCCTGTGCCCTTTATCTGTGTATACCTATAAATATATATACACACATTCATATATGTATTCATATGCCCATATACCCTCCTATATAGACATATATATATATATATACATATATATATATATTTCTATTCCCTTCAATTATTTTCATATTGAAAAAAGTTTCATCAGTTAAAATTTTAATTTTTTCCACATAGGAATGTAAATAGGTCAACTTTGATAAGTTCTTTATGATTTCTTTTCCCTGTTTACCTTCTCATGCTTCACTTGCTTGTATCTGAATGTCAAATTTTCAATTCAACTCTGGTTTTTTCACCAAGAATGTTTGAAAGTCCTCTATTCCACAGAATGACCATATTTTCCCCTGAAACATTATACTCAATTTTGCTGGGTAGGTGATTCTTGGTTTTAATTCCGGCTCCTTTGACCTCTGGAATATCATATTCCAAGCCTTTCCATTGCTCAGTGTAGAAGCTGCTAGATCCTGTGTTATCCTGATTGTGTTTCCACAATATTCAAATGGTTTCTTCCTGGCTCCTATTCTGCCCTTGATCTGGGAATTTTGGAACCTAGCTATAATATTCTTAGGAGTTTTCTTTTGGGGATCTTTGTCAGGAGGTGATTGATAGATTCTTTTAACCTCTATTTTGCCCTCTGGTTCTAAAACATCAGGGCAAATGTCTTAGATGTTTGACAATTTCTGGAAGGTTGATTTCTAGGTTCTTTTTTTGATCATGGCTTTCAGGTAGTCCAATAATTTTTAAATTATCTTTCCTGGATTTTCCAGGTCAGTGATTTTTTCCTATGAGATATTTCACATTGCCTTCTAGTTTTTCATTTGTTTGGATCTGTTTAATAGTATCTTGATTTTTCATAAAGTCACTAGCTTCCATTTGCTCCAGTCTAATTCTGAAGGACTGATTCTCTTCAGTGAGCTTTTGAGATTCTTTTTCCATCTGGCAAATTTGGCTTTTTAAGGCATTCTTCTCATTGGCTTTTTGAACCTCTTTTGCCATTTGAGTTAGTCTATTTTTAAGGTGTTATTTTATTCAGTCAGGTTGTTGACAAGATTTTCATGATTTTCTTGCATCATTCCCATTTCTCTTCCCAATTTTTCCTCCACTTCTCTTATTTGGTTTTCAAAATTCTTAAGGTCCTCTATGGCCTGTAACCAGCTTATATTTTTCTTGGAAGCTTTTGGTGCAGGAGTTCTGACTTCACTGTCTTCCTCCTATTCCATGCTTTGATCCTTTTTGTCCCCAAAATAGGAGTCTAATGTCAGATTGCTCTGTTTAATTTGCTTCCCTCGTTTGCTCATGTTGCCACTCAATTACTTGACTTTTGGGCTTTTTGCCATGGTAGGACTCTGCTACCAGCAAGGGGAGCTTCATTCCAAATGCTGGGGTTTTCTCAGCTGATGAAGGTATTAGTTGGGTGCCCTCTCTGTAACCTCCACATGCTCTGGCAAGCTGGTCGCACACCCCAGGATCTCTACCCTAGACTGCAATCCAGATTCAAGTAGGTTAAAGCAAGAGTGATTACCCCTCAGATTGGATGCTTAGTCTCCCTACAATCTGCAGGCCAGGAGCTGAAGCAACCACGTGTGGCTGCGGCTGCAGGGCCACAGTGCCTCAGATGCTTCTCCCCCCAGGGGCAAAAGCTGATGCACTCCCAACTACTGGATCCCAAAGTCCACACTGCACTGACCTCTCACTTTGTCCTTAGCATCTGTGTGTTGATAATTCTGGAAACTAACACAGCTGCTGGTGATCTGAAGTCCCTCCAGCCAGCAGCTGGTCAGGCCTGCCCTGGGGCTAAAACCTCTGGTTCACCGGGTGCTGGGAGAGGCTCCCAGAGAGCTTTGCTGTCTGCTTGCTGCTGGCCTGCTGGGCTGTCCTCAGTGGGAGGTTAGCTTTTCTGTGTCATTTTGTGGGTTCTGTAGCTCCAACATTTCTTCAGAGTCACCTTTTACATGAATTAGGGAGGTGGAAGCCAGAGCCCTGTGAAAGTCCTGTTTCTACTCCACCATCTTGACTCCACTGTGTCCCCAGAGCTTTTTCAAAACAACTGCTAATCTTGTCTCTGTCAACTTTAACCTCTGTCACCTATGCCCTATTGAATTTAATCTTATTAGATTCAGCCTAATGCTCTAACCTGTCAAGATATTTTTTGGATCCTGATTCTGTCATCCAGTATGTTAATTATCCCTCCCATTTTTGTTATTTTCATGTAAATTTTATGAATATCCAACATCATACCATATAGGACTCACAAGGATTGTGTCCTGGGGATGTCCTAATTATAAGGTCAGAGAAGGAGGTGGGGAGGGATGTAAAAATCACAGAATCATGATCTCAAAGGCTCTTACCCCAAAGGCTTGACCTGTATAAGTCACCATGCTCACACAGACCAGAGCCACTCATGAAGGGAGAAGTTGCTTCAGGTTTATTTACACTGGAAAACCCCTCTATGGAAACTGGGAAATTCCTCGTGGAGAAATTTCCCCTATTGATACTAAATGATTAGGAACTTTTCACTTCCCTGGGAAGGGAATTTCCCTAGAACCCCAGTGATATTCAGTGACTGCTAACCAGCTAATCCAGATCTTCAACTGTAATCCAAGCAGAAGGAATAAATCACTCATTGTAGGTCTGCTTGGGGTGAGGATATTTAAAGAAGACAGATTCTGAAGCAGCAGTTCTCAAAATGTGGCCAGACATACCTGGAGACCCTTTCAGGGGATCCAAGAGGTCAAAACTATTTTCGTAATAATACTAAAATATTTAAATTGCTGACATGGTAGGCAAAAGAAAAGGACACTACAATTCATCATCAGTGAAATTGAATTGGGTATTGTCCTTTTAACTGGGTGTCCAGCAGTAGGGATGGGCTGTACTGAACTCTCTACTGATTCTCCTTGTGACCAAATACATGACTTTATAAAAGAGTAGAACTACCAGGTCCATTTGTGGAGCAGCTGGATCCTACCAAGGGCTTCGTGGATCTTGTTCACCCTACTGTTGTAAAGAACTTCCATGTACTCATTACATATATTCGTTGTCTGTCTTTAAAACAAGTTTTGTGTTGTAACTATGCCCCCAAAGCATAGTGCAAGTCCTTTGGGCTCTAAGATATCAAGACATCACCATTCTTGGCATAGTCCAACAACAGTGACTAACGTCCCAACAACCTCTCCCTTAGTTTTCATAGGGCAGTCAATGTAGAGGGTTTACAGCAGTATAGTATGTAGTACAACACCCTCACACTGCCTTCTGACACAGTAGAAGGTAAGATTCAGATTAAAAAAAGTTTTAGTTTTAAGAATTTTATTTGCTGCACAGTATTTACAGTACTATAGATTTCATGTGTTATGAAAAGTGAATCTTTTTTTTATTCAGATGTTAGCACAAAAGGTCACAGAATTCTAGGGAATTACTAGTGAGAAAAATGTTTTTCATGTTATACATTTTATTTTGTGTACTGCATTTTATGGACTATTTCATGGTTACTATGTTAGGGAAGATTTGTATTATTAAAATTAATGTTTTATCATAAAGAACTGTATGCAGAAAAGTATATTTTCAGCATTCTCTAGCAAAAGTTTTGGTGGTCATGGGAACCTAACCCCCTATTTCCCATAGGTTTAGTGTATCAACATTCACATTTTTTACTGTAGCACCATTTTCTAGGTATATTACCCCTGTGAAAGTTAAGGATTGACTGTATATGAGAATATATACCAAACAATATAGATGGAACAAGCTTTCCCTTGGAGAGCTAGATAGTTCAACCAAGAGAGAGTCCCACATCTTACCCAAGGAGAAGCACTCTGGAGTTTCTAGTGTATTAAGCTAGGAAGAGGGAGATGATCCAAGTTCTACATGTTAATTTCTTCCTAGATTCTTTCTCTCCTTTCATTGACCTAAAGAGAGGTATTGGTTCACTTCATCTTCTCTCTTGAAGCTGGAAGCCAGAAAAGCCTGGATCTCTCTTCTTTCCTACTCTCACAGACTTTACCAGCCCTGGCCATTGATTTCCACCAATAAAGACAGAGTTTCATGCAAATGGACCTTTGAGACAAGGGTTACAGAATGATAGGCAGGAGAGAATGGGATGGGGAAGAGCAGCAAAAGAGCTCCCCCCAACCCTCCCCCTCCCCCCACCTCCAGCAATGTTCTCTGGAGCCATATACCCTATTTCCCTTCTTTTAGTTGGGTATATAGTAGTCCTAGGTAGACTCAGATTCTATCAGATGCCACTGGTACAGAGTACAGTAGGGCTACAGTGTCCTTCATTCTGGATATCTTGTTTCTATTAATGCAGCCTAAGATCATCATAATTTTATAGTGAACAAAGGAGATGTTTTTTCTTTACATTATGAGGAGTCAGGCCAATCCCTCTCTTTCAGGCTGTATGAGCCACAAGAGGATCTGAGTCACCACAAAATGAGCTAAGAAGTCCTTTCCCACAATGCCATAGGTACAAGAAGCACACACAAAGAAGATAGAGAGGACCCTGAAAAAGACAAGTACCCCTAAGGAAGAGGCTAAGGTCCCTTAAAAGGTCTTTGGGTCTGGACTTTTAGCACGTGTCGTAGGAACAACATCCTAACCCATCGCCTCGTGCATACTAGGCTGGCTATTTCCTTAAGTGACTTTTTGATCATCTTCTATACTTGATTAGCTTTAGAGACCAAAACCTGAGACTATTAACATCACTTCCTGGTCACTGGAGTTCATAGAAGCCACAGGGAGCCCCAGATGGTCTCAGGTGCTTGGCTGGGGAACTTTGATCAGCTAAGTCAACTTGAAAGATTCTCCATGCTCATCTTTGTTGAATATCCTTCTCCTACTATGGCTAAGTAAATTTCCTTTTGTTAATCATTGAATGATCAACAAGTGTCTCATTTTGTTCCAATATCAAACCTGAAGTACTAGGGGATGAACCAGAGTCTGGCTTGATTGAAACATTAATTATCCAGTTGAAGTGGGGGGATGGACAGTACATAGGAAGATGAGCCGAGGTTGTTCTTCCTATTTTTGGTGATATCTCTGGGGATGGTGATTGCTTCTGGTAAATCTGCCACCACCCCCTTTGACTCTCTACTCCTGGGAGGTTAGAGACTAAACTGTCTATGGGCATTCAACCAGGTGAGGCAATGTGAGTATGCTCTGGGAAAGTCACTTTGCCTCAGTTTCCTAGTGTATAAAATGGGAGTAATAATAACACCAGTCTTCCAGAGTTTATGAAGTCCAAGTGAAATAATAATTCCAAGTTTTTAGAACAGTGCCTGGCACATAGCTAATATTTACATAGCACTTATTATCAACATTATTATTCTTTCAGAGATATTTCTGAAAGTGGGGATATGGACAAATATGCCAATTATACCCTCACTTAATTAACTGAGGATAGACAGGGCTGTATTGCTTAATTTTTAAAAAGTTTCTCTTCTCACCCTTGAACTGTGTGCTGTGAACTATTTCCCTCTGTTGCTCATAGTGAGAAGCCCTTGAAGAACACAGAACTCAGGGCCCAGGAGCATTTCCTCAAGTCCAGCAGAAGTTGCTACTGTTTCACGTGAGAAATAAAGACCACATACCGGTTTAGGAGCTTTGTTGTTTTTTGGGTTGTTTTAGTTCTTTCCCCCAGCATGGGAGGGCAGAGTCGGGCCCCAGCGGTGACAGCTTCTCGGGGCCTGACCCAAGCATTACATTGTCCTGGAATAGAATTCAAGTTTGTCTTCTACTCCACCTCACCCTCTACTTCTGGGAAATTAGATAGTAAACTGTCTATGACCATTCAGCCAGAAGAGACAATGAGTTTGCTCTGTGTTCTTAATAGCTTTAGCTTGAAGATAATTTCAGTAAATTATATTTTGGACCCTCCATCTTTGCTGAGTCTTCTATACTTGAAATTTGAGTCTCCAAGTTATAGCAATGGATTTCATCAGACTTCAGTTTACTTTCAGAGCATCCTAGAGGGACTGAATTTTTGAGGACTAAAATTGTTGGCCTAGTAGTGATAAACATCCTGCCCTGGCTCATGAGGTAACAGTTGACCCTGGCCAAGGGGACAGTGGCAGCCTTTGACAAGTTGGCACTGGCATGTGCAGTGGCAAAACCAAACTCCCAGTTGCCCATTGATTACTGCTATTAATGTAAGACTGATCAGCTCTTATTAATGTAAGATTGATTAGCCCTTTCCACATTGCTACCGGAATGCCATCCAAGGATCACTGTGAAATTCCTCTCCAGGAAAGACTTGTAAGACCAACACCTGTCATAGTTGAAGGGGTTTGCTTTCTAACATCAAGGGGGAAGTGAAAATGGTTAGCCAGACCCACAGAAGAAATGGGAAAGTGCCTCTGAGTCCCCTAGGGGTAATGATTTTATATCCCCTCTAGAAAAGGAGAGGTTCTGGCTGGAGGGCCAGGGAACATCAAGTAGGTGAGGGTACATGATAAGAACCCTGGTCTGGAATAAAGATCAGTGACTACTCAGGAAATGGCATCACCTTTGATGAACCCCATGTTTCTGAGTGAATGATAAAGATATGGCAACACTCAAGCCATGAGTCTCATCTTCAGACCTGGGACTTGGTCCTTTCTGGGACCCTGTCCAGATTCAGTCACTCCTTCAGTGAACTATTACTTTGTTTGTTTCCCTTTATGCTGTTTCTATTTTAGTTTCTCTCTCTTTTAATCCTGCTGCATCATGCTTCTTGAATACCAGAGGTCGAGGTTGGGCAGGAACAGCACTAAAGTCATTTAAATGGCAAAAGAACCCTAGCTGACTTTAAGAATCTTACCACAAAGGGATGGTAGGAGAAAATTAGACTTTCTTTAAAAGATATTATGATCTTACAGACTTGATTGACTTAGGGGACTAACTGTTGTTCCGTCATTTTTCTGTCATTTCTGAGTGACACCACTTGGGGTTTTCTTGGCAGAGATGTTGGAGTGGTTTGCCATTTCCTTCTTCAGCTCATTTTACACAGATGAGGAAACTGAGGCAAACAGGGATGTGACTTGACCAGGGTCACACCGTATCTGAGGCCACTTCTGAACCCGGGAAGGTGAGTCTTCCTGACTCCAGTCCTGGTATGCTATCCACTGTGCCTAGCTGCCCCAGGGAACTAAAGATTCAGACTATTGATGCCATTTCCTCAGTACCTAAATACAAAACATTCACAAAGAGCTCTAACGTTCTAATGCTTGGTTGGTGGAGGAAGATAGTTAATTCAAGCAAAGTCAGGTAAATAAACTCAAGGTAATGGTTAAGTTAATCTCTTTTAGTTAACAGTCAAGTGACTTGCCAGTATTTATTTGTTTTAATATCAAACCTAAGGTTACTAGGGGATTGATCTGAGTCCAGCTCAACCCATAACATCACCATGATTAGGGAGGAAATTGCAAGTGAACTGAATTGTATCTCCATTACCAGCATGTGTGGGGTCCATTATAACTGGAATATTTGAAGAAGAATAGTGAATAATGTCAGTAAAGTATTAGGCTGACTGCAATTTTATTGCTTTCAGATGACTTTTGAGTTTGAGAATTGAAATTCTGAACCAGGCAAGCAAGCCTCTGGGGTTTGGGAAGAGTATGATTATATAATCTTCCAAGGAGTTTTTCTAATTATTCTCTCCCTGGATATTTCTACCATCATATTGAACACTACCCCCCTCACCTACCATCATATTGAACACTTCACCCCACCCCTCCCTACCACACACACACACACACACACACACACACACACACACACACACACTCACACACACACAGGAAATCTACCAGAGAAGCAATACATTTTGTCTTGGTTTTCCTGTATTTTCCCTCTTGCATACTGTTCTGAGACTCTTTACCATCACCCTAGTAGCATTCTTTGAGTGCTCCATACATATCAGGTAATACCAGACCATCTGTATTAGTTGGGGAAATGTCTAGATGATGAGACCTATGTCTTCTAGATACAACTGAATCTGTCAAGAATTCTGAGAACATTTTGAGTGTGTAAGTGTGTGTGAGTGTGTGTGTGTTTTGTGTGTGTGTTCACTTGGGTAAACTAGGGGTGAGAAGGAGAAATGAAAAATATATTTTGTTTCCTTCCTGGTTTCAAAAAATTGAAGTATAAAGGAACCACCACACCAAACCAGAGCTAGATGGGAACCTGTGGTTTGTTGTTTATGAATACACAATAGTTTATTTAAAAGTACTCTTAAGCATTCAGTTTCTGAACCTGTTCTCTATTCTCAGGGTCCCGTTCTTAGGTTGAAAAGAATGTGACATAGAATTTCTATGAAGTGTTAATGTCTTATAATGACATAGTGGCAATGGGATCCTCTGCTCCCACCTAAACTACATCAGGTATCACCATCATCCTTGTTAACTATGAGGGAACTTTGGGGGCCAGTTTCTAACTATGTATGATTCCTCCACTGATGGCTTCCTGACTGGTAGTTGAACCATAAAAATTGATAGCACTGTGTGACCCTACCTAATAGAAGAGGAAGTATGTTTTGACTTGTGGCTTTCTTGGATTCAGTAATTTGAATGATAAGATGTGATTTCAGCAAGAGATGGAGGACAACTCTTCTCTATCCTGACATACTGGTAGCAAGGGCCATAGCTCCCCAGGTAAAATGTGGGTTCAGATGACCAGACATTCCAAGATCCCTGGCTTCCTTGTTCACTTTTTGGGGGGCCTTTCTTACCATTAAAAAGTAGCCTTATGAGCTTGTTTGCTGATGGTATGGTGTTGTCTTTCAGACAACAAGGGAAGTATGGGAAGAGTGTGATTATATAATCTTCCAAGGAGTTTTTCTAATTATTAAGGAATAAGTTGGTACCAGAGGAGGTGTTTGCCTCAGATAGAAATACTACTAGAAAAATCAAGCATGATTGTCTTCTCATTGCCCAGTGCAGAAGTGAAATATGAAATGACTAAGCAGCCTTCTTAAAAAAAAAAGTTTTGTGTACCAATGAGGCTTGAATACCAGCCCTCCAGCTGTCTCTACTAGTAGTGATGAATTAAAATGCTGAATCTTGTTTAGATCATTCTGTTAATACATACTTCTCATGTTTATCATTGTGTTCTGTGAGGAAATAAATGATCTTTTCTATACTTTATTAATCTGTACCTTGGGAACCTCTTTTACTTTCTGATTTTTGAGGAAGCCATAGACTAGAGCCAAAAGTCCCTAGAGTAACTCAACAAATGTGAGAATGGGGAAACCCACCTCCCTATTGAGAAGTCAGGTTTCCCTCAGAGCTAAAATCCAAGCAAATAAAAAAGGTCATAGAGTGGCATAGGTTGCCAACCCCTATGGTCTCAATCAAGTAGCACCTCTAGCCTTTATGCTAGAAGATCTTAACTTTCCCAGATGTATTTTCATTTTTAGTAAGGGATTCTTAAAAATAAATTCATAAAATCCAAAGGAATGAATATCTGATGACGGAATTGTATGTTTTGGTACAAACTATGGGGGAGGAAGTTCCTTAAGAAGTTGGGAGAGACACCTTCCTGGGATCCCTTAAATCCTATCATGCAGCTGCTAACTCATAAAGTTAACCCTAGACAAAATCTTCTATTTTAAAAAAATTAATTTATTTTATAAAGACTGATACTATAAGCAAACTAGGAGAGCAAGGAATACTTTACCTGTCAGATACATGGAGAAAGGAAGAATTTGTTATCAAACAAGAGATAGACAACATTATAAACGCAAAAATGTATGATTTTAATTAAGTTAAATTGAAAAGTTTTTGCACAAAGTCAATGCAACCAAGATTAGATGAAGCAAAAAACTGAGAAACAATTTTTACAACCAGTATCTCTGTTAAAGGCCTCATTTCTAAAATATGTAGAGAATGGAATCAAATTTATAAGAATACAAGTCATTGCCTAACTGATAAATGGTCAAAGGATATGAATAGGTAGTTTTCAGATGAAGAAATTAAAGCTATATATAATCATATGAAAAAAATGCCCTAAATCATTATTGATTAGAGAAATGCATTCTGGAGAGCAATTTGGAACTATGCCCAAAGGGTTAGAAAACTGTGCATACCCTTTGACCCAACAATATCACTTATAGGTCTATATCCAAAAGTGAAGAGAAATAAGGGAAAAGGATCACATGTACAAAGATATTTATAGAGGCTCTTTTGGTGGTGGCCAGGAATTAGAAATTGAGGGATGCCCATCAATTGGGGAATGGCTTAAGAAACTGTGATATATGAATGTAATGGAATACTAATGCGCTATAAGAATTGCTAAGCAGGTGGACTTCAGAAAAACCTAGAAAGATTTATATGAACTGATGCTGAGTGACATGAGAAGAACTGGGAGAACATTGGACACAGGAACAGCAACATTGTGTGATGACTAACTTCCATAGACTTGGCTCTTCTCAGCAATACAATGATCTAAGACAACTCCAAAGCTTGTGATACAAAATGCTGTCCACTTCCAGAGAAAGAACTGTGGAGTTTGAATTCAGATCAAAGCATGCTATTTGCTCTCCTTTCTTGTTGTTTTGTTTTGTCTCTTCATTCTTATCATTCCTCCTATTGTTTCTAATTCTTTTTTATAACACGAATAATGTGAAAATATATTTAATATTGAATGAGTTTGTAAAGCCCAAATCAGATTGTACACTGTGTTGTGGAAGGCAGGAGGAGAAAGAGGAGGGAAAGAATTTAAAACTCAAAAGCTTATGGAAGTGAATGTTGAAAACTAAAAATAAATAATTTTTTAAAATTAGCTTGTTTTAAATAATAAAACAAATATACAATAAGAAAAGAAAAAGAAAATATTTTAAACTTAAATACAAAATAAGAAAAGAAAAAAGGCATTGCTATGTGCACAGCCAAATGTAAGAGAGGGTTCAAAATATGTAGCAATACATTTCCATTCAAGAAAGCCTATATAATAAATACTACAAATTGTGGTCTGAATTGTCTATCTTTTCTTTGCTTCCTTGTAAGCTTTCTTTTGTTCTCTGTTGTGTGCTTTTTACATTGTTCTTTTTTTTCCCCCTCTTCTTCCCCTGCCCCCCAAGGAGGCTACAATTAAGCTTGGATATATTTTCATACATTTATATATACACATATACATGCATAGTACATATATATGTACATATATACACAATACACACAAAGATAAATATATACATGTATATACACATACATATACTTATATACACATACATATACTTAGATGTCTATAATCATACTCATATATAGACATACATTTATAAGCATCTATGGAAGACCATACTATACTTATTTGTTCTCTGTTTCTCTGAGGGTGGATAGCATCTTCCTTCATAAGTCTGAGTCTTTCCATATTTTTCTAAGTGCACCAACTTGTCATTTCCTACATCACAGCAATATTCCAACCTTATGCTATATATTTTAAATAGTCTAAAACAATATTGTTTAACATAGCTGACATATAGTATAGTTTCCCTATTTTTCTCTTATGATTAAATCTATTTAAGCTTTAATTTTTTCTGAGATCATGATTACTACCCCTGCTTTTTTCTCCCCAATAAATTCTACTCCTGATCTTTATTTTATGTTTGTGTGTGTATTTCTCATTTCCTATTCCTCCCGATTCCTCTACTTTACTTCTACCCACTACCTTGCCCTCCTATTATTTAATGTACCCCACCTCCAAGGATTCCTCCCTTATCCTCCCATTCCTGTTAATCTTAATACTCTTTTATTACCTCCCTCCTTATCCTATTCCCTTGCCCTACCCTCTAAAATCCCTCCTTATCCTCTCACCCCTCCCTATCCTCTTAGCCTTTTATTTCTTTCTGAATTTATAAGACTTTTAATACGTGTGTGTGTGTGTGTGTGTGTGTGTGTGTGTGTGTGTGTGGTTTCCTCTTAAACCCATTCCCAATGAAAGTAGGGCTCCAGAACTACCAGCCCTCCCCCACCTCTAATTCCTCTTTGTCAGTTCTTCCTCTTGCACCTCATTTGTATAAAACACTCACTCTTTTTACCTGTGCTTGAATGGTTTTACTTTTAAAAGTCATGTCATACTCAAGTCTACCCCAATCTTGTTTACAAACTACCCAATTACTAATAACAATCTTAGACATACATTTTACATTTCCTCATATAAAAGGTAAACAGTCTGTCCTTATTGAGTTCCTTGTAATTAGTCTTTGATGTGTACTTTATATTTCTCTTGGATCTTATATGTCAAACCTTCTATTAAGTTCAGTTGTTGTTGTTTTGTTTTTTGTTTTGTTTTTTTTACAAAATCCTAAAAGTCTGACAATTCATTAAATATCCTATTTTTTTCCATTCAGGATTATGCTTTACTTTTCTGGGTATGATATTTTTGGTCACAACTCCAATTCTTTTGCTCTTTGATATGTAGTGTTCCAAGCCTGTGGTTTCTTAATGTTGCTGCTGCTAAGTCTTTTGTGATTCTATGTGTGGCACCACCATATTTAAATCATTTTTTCTTGTTGCTCATAATGTTTTATCCTTGAGCTAGGGGTTTCAGAATTTGACTATGATATTCTTGTAGGTTTTCCTCCTAGAATCTCTTTCAGGTGGTGATTGGTGAATTTTTTTCTATTTCTGTTCCCCTCCTGTTTATCACTTCAGTACAAATTTCTTTATATCTTATATTATTGTAGGAAGATTCTTTTTTTAAAAAAAAATCATAGCTTTCAGCCTATGATTAAATTATTCTTATGTCCAATTGTTATGTTTTCTTTTCTTGATCTGTTTTACAGATCCATTGTTTTTCTTATGAGATATTTCATGTTCTCTTCAATTTTTTCATTCTTTTTATCTTGTTTTATTATTTTTTTGTCTCTTATAACTTTTCTGGCTTCCCCTTGCCCAATTCTGATTTTGAAGGAGTCTTGGATTCTGGATCCCCTTTTCTAATTGGTTTACTTTCTTTTCATAATCTTTTTGTTTTTCTTAGATTGTTCTTATTTTTAAATTTTTTCCTCAATCTCTCCGATTTGATTTTTAAAATCTTTTAAAAATTCTTCTGTGAATTCTTTTTTGGGCAGGTGATTTGATGTTACTCTTTGAGGTAGGAGAGACTTTTCTTGCTTCAGTGTACTCCTCTGAAGATGAACAGTTCTCACTGTAACTTTCTATGGTTGGATTCTTTTTCCTTTGCCTGCTCATTAAAAAAAAATTGTAGCAGCTTATTTTTTGTAATCACTTCTAGTCCTGGGGTAGGGGAGATGGGGCTTCAGATCCTCCTTTAGTTCTCCCCTCTATCTTGAAACCAAAACCAAGAACTCCACCTTCCTGCAAGTGCCCATAGCCAGTGTGTCACCCCCCACCCCAACCCATCCCAGTTCTCCACACACTGGCATGTGTTGGTTCCTTCTGGCCCAGGGTGGATTCTGGGCAACACAACTGGATCTGACATTTCTTATCAGCAGAGGCTCCTTCAGTCTTCCCAGGCTCAGACACTGGATTCTTCACACTGTCCAGGAGGTGAAAGTTTCTATGGCTAGGACTGAGGCTACCTTCCAACCCTGCTAACTCCAGGGCCTGATGCTTGCTGTTTCAGTGGAACTAACCTGGAGGTGTTTACTTTTCACAGTGACCAAATCTTGGTCTTGGGATTTTTCTTCAGATCTTCTGTAATTATCCAAGAAGGACCACTGTTTTGTCCCAACTCCTGTTTATTTTTACCACTCTATGTTTGCCCTGAGGCTCTATTTTATCTTGTTTGGGGGAAATTTTGAGAGCTTGGAATTTTCTGACCTACTCAGCCATATTCCCAGAATCCTCTAGAAAAGCTTCTAGTCTTAAACAGACACATGGACACTTAAAAACATGTAGAAGACATACAACAGGTGATTCAAAACTCTGAGTATAGGTAGTGAAAGCTTTAACACTTAGAGAGTCCATGAATAGGCTCCATATTTTCCCAGTGATTGGACCTAAGAGAAAGTCTCATTCAGTGGGGTAAATTCAAAAGGCTTCATCACCCCAAACATTACATGGCAGTTCCATAGTGTGGTTATATCACCTAGTTTGTATTCTGATTAGGTAGGTTGACTTCTGTCCTGCCTTGTTTTAAAAAGCATGAAAGTCTCACTAAAGTGGTGACTGATGGGTTTGCAATAGTCCATAAACATGGATAGATGCAGTTGAGGGGAGTGGCACAGTGGCAGCCACATCTTGCGTCTCAAAATGCTTCTCAGGCCTTGATGATAGGAAGAGTTGCAATCTGAAGTTTCCATGTTTGTCTAGTTACTGTATTCTGAGAATCCAGCACACTCAAGACTGTTCAAAGTTTATTTGCTGTGTTGAGAAGATGGCGCTCTGAAAACTGATGGCTCATCAAGATGAAAAGGGGGAGTGATGAAGCAGAGCCTGCTTTGCACACTAGTCTCTAACATCCTTCTATGAGGGAAATGATGTGTCTCTCCTCTACTGGGTTGAGACAGAGAGGTTAATTGGGATTTGATTAGAGTGCCTGGGGGACAATTGGGAATGGGTGCTGGGAGCATTTAATACCAAATCTAGTTCCTTGTATTTACTTTGTTATACTGTTTTATTAAATACCTTTTTCTCTGGTTTTATTATTTGTCTACTTTTAATCAAACCTAAAGTATTTGAATGCGGGCTCCAAGTGTGAATCAGAATAGATGACCTAAACAGTACCTTGTACTTAAATGTAACCAAAAGATGTGGAATCCCAGGAGGTTCCCATGCTACATGCCATTTGGGTCCCCATATAAAGTCATGGTTAGAGGCTGTACTACTAGTTAATCTCCATTGTAAGAAAGAAGAATGTAAAGTCAGACAGTCAACAAGCATTTTGAAATTTATCACTTATTTTTCATACTTTCTTTTTAAATTTTAAGCCCCAAATTTCCTCCCTCCTTCTACCCCTTCCCCACCCACTGAGAAGGGAAGCAAAATGATATTAAGTATACATCCGGCAAACCATATTTCCATATTAATCACAAAGGGGGAGGAGGAGGAGGAGAAAAAGAAGAAAAAAAAGAAGAGAAATTATACTTCAGTTTGTACTTAGAGTTCATTAGTTCTTACTATAGAGGTAGATAGCATTTTTTCATCACAAATCCTTTGGAACTGTCTTAGATCATGGTATAGATCAGAGTAGCTAAGACTTTCACAGTTGATCATCCGTATAAGTTTGCTATTACCATGCACAGTGATCTCCTACTTCCTTTCAGTTTACTTTGCATCAGTTCATATAGCTATTACAATGTTTTTCTAAAACCACCCCCTTGTCATTTCTTACAACATAATAGTATTCCACAATTATATGCCACAACTTGTTCAGTCATTCCCCAACTGATGAATATCCCCTCAATTTCCAATTGTTTGGTACCACAAAAAGGGTTGCTATAAATGTTTTTGTACATATATGCCCCTTTCCCCTTTTTATGATGTCTTTGGGATACAGACCTAGTACTGGTATTGCTGGGTCAAAGGGTATGCACGGTTTTCTATTCCTTTGGAAATAGTTCCAAATTTTTTTCCAGAATAGTTAGACCAGTTCACTACATTACCAACAATTGATTAGTATATTTTCCTTCATGTTGTTGTTGTCCAGCCATTTCAGGAGTGTCCAACTCTCCCCCATTGGGGTTTTCTTAGCAAAGATATTAGAGTGGTTTGCCATTCCTTCTTTTTTTTTTTTTTTAAGCAATTGGGGTTAAGTAACTTGCTCAAGGTTACACGGCTAGTCATTATTTATGTGTGGGTGCTCATTTTCTGAGGCCGGATTTGATCTCGGGTCATCCCAACTCCGAGGCCGGCGCTCTTACTCACTGCACCACCTAGCTGCCCCTTTAGGGCAATTGGGGTTAAGTAACTTGCCCAAGGTCACACGGCTAGGTTTTTTTGTTTGTGTGGGTTGTGTCTGAGGCCAGATCCGAACTCAGGTCCTTCTGACTCCAGGGCCGGCACTCTACTCACTGCGCCACCTAACCGCCCCATGCCATTCCTTCTTTAATTCATTTTACTGATGAGGAAATAGGATTAAGTGACTTGCCCAGAATCACACAGGTAGTAAGTGTCTGAGGCCAGATTGGAACTCAGGAAGGTGAGTCTTCCTGACTCCAGGTCCAGCATTCTATCCACTTTGCCACTTAGGTGCCCTATTTCCCCTCATCGCTTCCCAGTATTTGTCTTTTCCAATAGGTGTGAGGTGGGACCTCAAAGTTGTTTTAATTTGCATTTCTCTAATAAATAAAGATTTACATCATTTTTTTCAAGTGACTATAAATAGTTTTGTTTTTTCTTCTGAAAAAGGCCTGCTTATATCATGATCATTGATCAACTGGGGAACGGCTCTTATTTTTATAAATTTGACTCAATTCTCTATATATTTGAGAAATGAGGCCTTTATCAGAGGAATTTGATGTAAAACATTTTTGATATTAATTCATTGTCTCTGGTACTTTTTTTAGTAGAATATAGTTTTCATGATTATCTCTTTTAATTAGGTCTGTTCTTGCTCTTGCTTTATCTGAGAACATGATTAACCCCTGTCTTTTTTATTTTAGCTGAAATATTTTAGATTCTATCCCAGTCCTTTATTTTTACTTTGTGTGTATTTTTCTGTTTTAAGTGTGTCTCTTGTTTGTTTTTTTTTTCCTTTTTGGAGGGCAATTGGGGTTAGTGACTTGCCCAAGGTCACATGGCTAATTTTTGTGTTAAGTGTCTGAGGCCAGATTTGAACTCAGGTCCTCCTGACTCCAGGGCCCATGCTCTATTCACTGCACTACCTAGCCTCCCCAAGTGTGTCTCTTGTAAAACAACATATTGTTGGATTCTGGTTTCTAATCCATTCTGCTATGTGCTTCAGTTTTATGGGTGAGCCCATCCCATTCACATTCACTATTTATGTTTACTAATTGTGTATTTCCTTCCATCCCATTTTCTTCTTCTCAAAAGTTTATTTTGCTTCTAACCACAGCTTCTCTTAATCTACTCTACATTTTATCATCCCTCTCTCCCCCTTTTTCTTATCCCCTTCCCTTACCCTATTGGGTAAGATAGATTTTTATACACGACTGAGTGTATATACATACACACATGCACACATATACACATATATGTATATGTGAGTTTATATAAAATATATCTACATATATGTATATTATATATGTGTGTGCATACATATGCATACATACATATATTCTTCCCTTTTTGAACCAATTCCTATGAAAGTGAGGTTCAAGTATTGTCTGCTACCTCCTTATCTTCCCCTCCACTGTAAAAGTTTTTCCTTGATGCTTCTTTTATAAAGTGAGAAAATTTCTGCCATTCTACCTCTCCCTCCCCCTTTTCCCAGTTCATCCTTCTTTCTCACTCTCATTTTTTTAGACCATTCCAACATGTTCATGCCCTCTGTCTATGTAAATTCCTTTTAACTGTCCTAATAATGATAAAATTCTTAGGAGTCATGTGTATCATTTTCCCATATAGAATGTAAATAGTTTAACCTTACTGAGTCCCTTATGATTTTTCTTTCATGTTTCCCTTTTTATGCTTCTCTTCAATTTTCTGTTTGAATGGCAAATTTTCTATTCAGCTCCAGTTTTTTAATCACGAATATCTGAAAATCCTTTATCTCATTCTTCCCTGAAGGATTAAACTCAGTTTTGCTGGGTATGGTATTTTTGGTTGTAATCCTAGCTCCTTTGTCTTCTGTAATATCATATTCCAAGCCCTCCACTCCTCTAAATCTAATGTGATCCTGACTGTGGCTCTACAATATTTGAATTGTTTCTTTCTGACTACTTGAAGTATTTTCTCACTGACCTGGGAGCTCTGTAACTTGATTATAATATTTCTAGGAATTGGAATCTCTTTCAGGAAGTGATCAATGAATTCTTTAATTTCTATTTTACCCTCTGGATCTAAGATATCGGGGCATTTTTCTTTGATAATGAAGTCTAGGCTCTTTTATTTTATCATAACTTTCAAGTTGTCTAATAATTCTTAAATTATCTCTCCTTGATCTATTTTCTAGGTTAGTTGTTTTCTGATGATATATTTCACATTTTCTTTTATATTTTTCATTCAATTGACTTTGGGTTTTTTTCTTCATGTCTAGCTGCCCAATTCTAATTTTTTCTTTTAAAATTTTTTTCTTTTTCTTTTAAAATATTTTTAAAATTAAATTTTATGTGTATTTTTAGTTTACATCATTCATTTCCATAAGATTTTGAGTTGCAAATTTCTCCCCATCTTTCCCCTACCCACCACCCCAAACAGCGATCCCACTGTATACCCCATCCCCCAATCTACTCTCCCAAACTCCCTCCAACTTTCTGGTAGAGCAAGATGGATCTCCATAAACCAGTGACTGTATATTGTATTTCCCAGTTGCATGTAAATAATAATAATAATAATATATTTTTAAATATTTGATTTTAAAACTTTGAATTCCAGATTCTTTCCCTTCCTCTCTCATCACCTACCTTTACTGGGAAGATAAGCAATTCAATATAAGTTGTATATGTGTAGCTATGCAAAACATTTCCACAGTGGATATATTGTGAAAGACTGACTGTATTTCCCTCCATCCTATCCTTGTTCCATTCTCCACTTTGGTCTTGTCTCTTTTCAAATGTGTGTGCTTCCAACTTCCCTCCCCCCCAACCTGCCCTCCCTTCCATCATCCCCCCTCTCATCCCCTTCCCCCTTACTCTCCTGTAGGGTGAGATACCCTATTTAGTGTGTATGTCATTTCCTCTCTAAACCAAATTCAATGAGAGTAAGGTTGACCCATTCCCTTTTGCCTTCCTGTTCTTCCCCTCCATTGTAACAATTTTCCTTTGCCTCATCTATGTGAAATAATTTATCCCATTCTGTCTCTCCCCATCTCCTCTCATTATATTCCTCTCCCACCTCTCAATTTCACCTTTTAAATATCATCCCTTTCTATTCAATTGATCCTATGCCCTCTGTCTATGTATACCTGTACACATATATACACACACTCACATATGTATTCATATGCACATATACCCTCCTTTATAGACATATATATGTATGTGTATATATATACGTATGTATATATATACACATACATATATATGTGTGTGTATATGTGTGTGTATATACACACACACACACACACACACAAACACACTTATATTCCCTTCACCTATAATCATACTGAGAAAAGTTTCATAAGTTACAATTATTTTTCCATGTAGGAATGCAAATAGTTCAACTTTGGTAAGTTCCTTATGATTTCTTTTCCCTGTTTACCTTCTCACACTTCTCTTGCTTCTTGGATCTGAATGTCAAATTTTCTATTCAACTCTGGTTTTTTCATCAAGAATGCTTCAAAGTCCTCTAGTCCACTGAATGACCATATTTTCCCCTGAAACATGATATTCAGTTTTGCTAGGTAGGTGATTTTTGGTTTTAATTCCAGCTCCTTTGACCTCTGGAATATCATATTCCAAGCCCTTTGATCCCTCAGTGTAAAAGCTGTCAGATCCTGTGTTATCCTGATTGTGTTTCCACAATATTCTAATTGTTTCTTCTTGGTTGCTTGTAATATTTTCTCCTTAACCTGGGAGTTCTGGAACCTGGCTATAATATTCCTAGGAGTTTTCTTTTGGGGATCTTTTTCAGGAGATGATGGGTGGATTCTTTTAACCTCTGTTTTTCCCTCTGGTTCTAAAACATCGGGGCAATTTTCCTTGAGAATTTCTTGAAGGATGATTTCTAGGTTCTTTTTGTGATCATGGCTTTCAGGTAGTCCAATAATTTTTAAATTATCTCTCCTGGATCTCTTTTCCAGGTCAGTGGTTTTTCCAATGAGATATTTCACATTACCTTCTAGTTTTTCATTTGTTTGGATCTTTTTAATAGTATCTTGATTTCTCATAAAGTCACTGGCTTCCATTTGCTCCAATCTAATTCTAAAGGAATGATTCTCTTCAGTGAGCTTTTGAGATTCTTTTTCCATCTGGCAAATTTAGCTTTTTAAGGCATTCTTCTCCTCATTGGCTTTTTGAACTTCTTTTGCCATTTGAGTTAGTCTATTTTTTAAGGTGTTATTTTCTTCAGTCAGGTTGTTGATGAGTTTTTCATGATTTTCTTGCATCATTTTCATTTCTCTTCCCAATTTTTCCTCCACTTCTCTTATTTGGTTTTCAAAATCCTTCTTAAAGTCCTTTATGGCCTGTAACCAGCTCATATTTTTCTTGGAAGCTTTTGGTGCAGAAGTTCTTACTTCATTGTCTTCCTCCTGTTCCATGCTTTGATCCTTTTTGTCCCCAAAATAGGAGTCTAATGTTGGATGCTCTATTTGCTTTGCTTCCTTTGCTTGCTCATCTTGCCACTCAATTACTTGACTTTTGAGCTTTTTGCCACAGTAGAACTCTGCTTCCAGAGAGGAGAGCTTTGTCCCAAATTGCTGGTGTTTTTGCAGCTGCTGGAGCAGGTTCTGCCACCTGGTCACTCACCCCAGGATTTCTACCCCAGACGGTGATCAAGATCCAAGCAGGTTAAAGCAAGAGTGATTGGAGTAGCTTGGTGGCAGTGAATAGAGCACCAGCCCTGGAGTCAGGAGGATCTGAGTTCAAATCCGGCCTCAGACACTTAACACACACACACACACACACACACACACACACACACACACACACATGCACAAACTAGCTGTGTGACCTTGGGCAACCCCAACTGCCCTCAAAAAAGCAAAAGTGATTACCCCTCAGACTTGTTGCTTGGTCCCCCTACAATCTGTAGGCCAGGAGCTCTGAAGCAGCCACATGGCAGTGGCTGCACAGCTGCCATACCTCAGCTGCTTCTCACTCTGGGGGCAAAGGTCAGACCTCACTCCCAGACCCCCTGTTCCCAAAGTCCACAATGACCTTTTACTTTGCCTTTGGTATTTATGGGTTGATAGCTCTGGAATCCACCACAGCTGCTGGTGATCCATTCTCCCAAGGTCCCTCCAGCTGGTTCGGGGGTGCCCTGAGGCTAAAACCTCGGGGTCACACAGGGCTGGGCTGTGTTCCCAGTATGCCGTGGTGGACCCTTTCTGCTGGCCTGCCGGGCTGCCATCAGCAGATTTGTTTTTCTCTGTCACTTTGTGGATTCTATAGCTTTAAAATTTGTTTAGAGTCATATTTTATAGGTATTTGAGGTGGTTATGGGGAGAGCTCATGGAGTTTTCCTGCTTCTATGCCACCATCTTGGCTCTGCTGCCCAATTCTAATTTTTAAGGAATGGTTTTCTTTACTATGCTTGTGGACCCCTTTTTCCATTTTGGCCAATTCTGCTTTATAAGGAATTCTTTCCTTCAGTTAATTTTTTTTTGCCTCTTTTACCATCAAGCCAATTCTGTTGTTCTTATTGTTTTTGTCGTTTTTAAGACTGGTTTATTCCACTTTTTTGTGCCTCTCTTACCAAGCTGTAAATTTTTTTTCCATAATCTTCTTGAATCATTCTTATTTCTTTTCCCAATTTTTCCTTTACTACTCTTATCTCTAACTCTTCCAGGAATAAGTTGGGCTTGTGTTCAATTAACATTTTTCTTTGAGGCTTTGGTTGTAGTGGTTTTTACCCTTTTGTCTTCTTCTGAGTTTATGTCTTTGTCTTCCTTGCTACCTTAAAAGCTTTTAATTGTCAAGCTCTTCGCTTTTAAAAATATGATCATTTTTCTAGTCTATTTCTTGATTTTGAACTTTATGTTAAAGGTGATGTGGTCCAGGGAGATATGGTCACTGCTCTCCTGGTCTGCACTCTGGTCCTTATCCATAAAGAGCCCCTGTTTCCCTGCTGTGATAGCAATCCTCTTGGCCCTGGTGCTGTGACTAGGTCCCCTCTTCCCCTGTTGCTGCAAGCACTAGTACTCTTCTTGGCCCTGGAACTGTGACCAGAATCCCTTCTCCCTTGTAATTAACCACAGGTGCTCCTCTTCTCCCTGGAATAGAGATCAAGAACTACCTCTGGGCAATAGAGTTGCCAATTAGTACTCATTTTACCCAGGGCTGGCAACAGGGAATGTAATTGTAATTCCCATGTAATTTTTTTCTGACTAGTTGTCCTTACTATCTCTGGGATGAGATTTTCGAGAGCTGCTGTGGCTGTTGTCTGCCATGGGTGTGCTCTTCAATTAGACCTCTACCCTGGTTCAAAGATCTCTCCTGCTGACTTCCTAATTTTTCTTTGGTCAGAAAAACCCTACCTTTTTTTGTTTCTGCCACTTCAAAATTTTATTTGAGGAGTTATTTTAAAGTTGTCTGGAGGGGAATATTGAGAGAGTTCAGCTGATCTGCCATCTTAGCTCCACCCCCCTTAACAAGCATTTATTAAGAGCTTACTGTGTAGCAAACCTTGTGCTAAACACTGTGAAGACATAAAGAAAGGCAAAAATAGTCTTTGTTCTCAAAAAATTCACAGTCTAATGGAGGAGACAATATGCATGCAACTATGAACATAGAAGATACGTGCAAGGAAGTCACTAGCATTAAGGGATGATAGAAAAGGCTTCTTGTAGAAGACAGGGTTTGAGCTGAGACTTGAAGGAAGCCAGGAGATAGAAACATGGAAGGAGGACATTCCAGGCATGAGAAACAGCCAGGTCTGAGGCACAGAAATAGGAGGTGGAGAGTTGTGTGAAAGGAATGGTAAGTAGACCAATGTATTTGGGCAGCTAGGTGATGCAGAGGATAGAGCAAGAAGACTCATCCTCATGAGTTCAAATCCTACCTTAAACACTTACTAACTGTGTGATCCTGGGCAAGTCACTTAACCCTGTTGGCCTCAGCTTCCTCATCTGTTAAATGAGTTGGTAAAGGAAATGGCAAACCATTCCAGTATCTTTGCCAAGAAAACCCTAAATGGGATTACAAAGAATTGGACATGACTCAAACTACTCAACAACAAGTATCCGGGTTGTAATGTTCTTTTCTGTGGAACAGTTTTATCTTAAATGTGATTCATGCAAATAAGACTTTGTTATCAGTTTCACAAGTATTCCATTTAATTCCAATATCCAAGCTCAGAAGTATTCCAACATATAACACTTCTCACTGAAGCACTCAGACAAGAAGCATATCCAGACCAATACAAAATCAGAAGGCTCTACCACAGGTTGGGCATAAATAGTCCATGTGAACATTTGGAATGGAGATGTCTCTAAATTTGCACATCTCACCTTTCTTTTGAGCTACTGCAATTCTGTTTTGCTCATAGAGCACAGCACCTTCTTTGATGTGGGCATACTATGCTGGGTGGTCCTGTGCCAGTGTTTCTCATGTTTCACAATTGATTCCAAAGTCCTTCAGAGAGACCTTGAGAATGTCTTTGTATTGCTTCTTCAGACTTCTGTGTGAGCATTTGTCTTGTGTGAGTTCTCTGTAAAATGGTCTTTTAGGCAAATGTACATTTGGCTTTCAAACCACATGGCAAGCCCACTGGAATTGTGTTCTCTGCAGTAGAATTTGAATGTTAAGCTGTTCAGCTTGAGAAAGGACCTTCCTTGCCAGGTGATCTTCAGAATCTTTCTAAGACAGTTCAAGTGGAAGAGATTCAGTTTCCTGTTATACTCTCCAGGTTTCATAGGCATACAACAATGAAGTCAACACAATGGCTCTGTATACCTTCAGTTTGGTATGCAATCTAATACCTCTTCTCTCACACACATTTTTTCAGGGCCTACCAAACACTGAGCTAGCTCTGGCAACATGCATGAATACTATCATCTATGTGGACATCTCTGGAAAGTATCCTTCCAAGATAAGTCAATTTATCCACAGCATTCAATATTTCTCTATTCGATGTAACCAATGGTTCTATATATGGATGGTATGGTACTGGCTGATAGAGAACCCGTGTTATCTTGGTGTTGATTGTTAGGCCAGAATTAGCACAAGCCTCAGAGTTTGAATTGAGTGTACAATCATATGCAAACAAAATAATCACACAACAATCTCTGCCCACTTTAGTCTTGGCTTGTAGCTTTTTCAAGTTAATTAATTTGCTGTCAGTGCAGTAGATGACCTGGATGTTGTTTTCATCCTCATTGAAGGTATCTGACAACATTGCTGAAAACATCATGCTGAAAACCATGGGAGCAAGCACACAGCCTTGACTGGAAAATCACAAGAGCATTGTCCATTATCCAGAATCCAGGTGAGCATGCCATCATGAAACTAATGTACAATATTGATAAATTTCTCTGGACAACCAATTTTGCCATTTCCACAAGTCCTCATAACTGAAAGTATCAAAAGCCTTGGTCAGATCAATGAACATTGTGTACAGACCTCTGTTCTGCTTCTGGTATTTCTCATAGAGCTGTTGAGCAACAACCACTATATTGATCATTCCTTGGCCCTTTCTGAAGTCATACTGGCTCTCAGCTAGATGTCCATCTTCCAGGTGAAGGATTAGCCTATTAAGGATGACTCTGGCAAGAGTCTTGCCAGCAATGACTAAGAGAGAGACCCTCCCATGATTGCCACAGGACAATCTATTTCCTTTACATTTATAGAGATGGAAAATGGAGGCATCCTTGAACTCCTAGAGGATACTTTCCTCTTGCCATATACCTTTGAAAATTTCAGACAGCTTTTGAATACCATTGGGTTCCTCTTATGTGGCAAAGTGCCTGGCACTGATTCTATGCTTTCTGAGGTTTTACAAGGGAGGGGGTCCACTGCTCATACAAAAACTGACTAAAATCTTCCAGGTTATATGACAAAAAAAAGTTATGCCTCAAAAGTTCAAGGATGCCTCCATTGTCTATCTCTATGACAGTAAAGGGAATAATAGACTGTCTTATGATGATCATTAGACTAGAGAGCAATTGACTTCAACCTGCGGTAAATGGTCAATGGCCTCAGCATTGATTGATGATGGTCTGTCGAGAACACTATGGAAATATTCAGCCCATCTCTCCATGCATCATATCCTTATCACTAACCAGTGTCACCTCATCAGTACTGAGTATTTATTGACCCATAAATACCTTCAGGGCATTATAAAAGAACTTTGGATTGTTACTATCAGGGTAAAACTGAATTTCACCTGCCTTCTTACTGATCTAAGAATACTACATCTCTCTAGAATTCACTTGCACTTTACTTTTCGTGGAGTTAACAACAGCCTCCTTAGAGACAGAGGAACTATTCTTCTGGTAAACCCTGTGGAGTTCACATGTTTCATTTAGTAGCTTTTGCCCTTTGATCCAACAATACCATTACTAGACCTGTTCACTCCAAAGAGATCAAAGAAAATGGAAAAATATTCAGATAGAAAAAAAAATATATATATAGCACCTCTTTTTGTATTGGCAGAAAATTGTAAACTAAGGAGATACCCATCATTTGGGGAATATCTGGACAAATTATGGTTTATTAATGTATTGGAATACTATTTTCCTATAATAAGTGACGAAAGAAATTGTTTCAGAAAAACCTAGAAAGACTTGTATGAACTGATTCAGTGAAGTGAACAATTTATATAGTAACAACATTGAAAGGAAAACAATTTTCAGGAACTTAAGAATTCTCATCAACACAATGACCAGATGTGATTATAGAAGACCCATGCTACTAACTCCTGACAGAGGGGTGATGGACTCAGGGTGCAAGCTGAGACTTTTTTTCTGGGACAAATGCAAGAATTTATTCTGTCAATATCTATTTGTTATAAGGCTTCTGCTTTCCTTTTCCCCAAGTATGGAGTAGAGGGGGAGGGGAAATGGGAGAGAGAGAGAAATTAGATTTTGTTAGTTGAAAGAGCTTAAATGAGAAAATGAACATGTAAGCATCGACTATGCAACAGACACAGTGTCAAATGTTGGGAAAGATATAATGATAAATGACAGGATCATGTGATCTAGACCTGGCAGAGATCTCTTGTACTCCCAGTTCTCAAGGTGCTTTCAATCTATTGGAAGGCAAATAGAAGGGAGGATTGATACTCACAGACTCATATAATACAGATCAGGAGACAATTGCATAGTTACAATGAAATGTTATGAAATGAGGAAGAGGTTATATCCAGAAGGGGAAATAAAAGAAGGGTTTATTGAGGAAGATTCTGTTTTTTACCCTTAATATACTGTAATTTGGAAAAGATTTCTTCACTTTGACTTCTTATGGCTATTAAAACGGTTCAAGAGACATAATTTCTGGGTGATTTAATTATTTTATTAAAAAGATCAGTATATTATTAATAAAAGGGTAGTCATTTGATCATCTCTCTTAGACCAAAGACAATCATGGTATTGGGTTCAGGACTTATGTGTTCTTTTGGAATAGGAGAGTGGCATCATGTCACAGACCGACAGAGAAATTATCTCAGTGCCCAGACCAACCCTAGCCTTGAGCAATCTATTCAAAGAATTCATGCCCCACTCAAGCCTGAGCAGAAAGAACATAATGACTATTCCACCAGAGTAGGGTCTTGAAAAAAAAGAAAATTGGTCCAATCTCATTATCAGCAATGTCCTTTAAGAGACTGAACTTTTAAAAATCAGGACTTTAGAAATAGGGGAGAACTCTGTATCTCCCCAAATTATTGGTTATTAATAATCATTTCTCTCATTCTGGAGCTCTGGGCAGAAATCACATCCCATGACCCAATTCCAGTGATTGTTCCTGTACACCTATCACTTTTCTCACTTTCCCCATTGGACCAGTTCTTACTTAATCTCTATATTCACTTATTCTCCCCATACCCTTGGTAGAGTGCTCTTTACACAGTAAGCACTTAATTTAGTGGGATAGGGACTAGGTAGCTTCCTAGAATACACAGTCGCCATGTGTCAAAGGAGGTACTTAATCTCAAATCATTCTGGTTTTAAGACTGGTTGTCTACTCACAGTGCCATCCTGCCTCTTGCTCAAATTATGCTTGTTAAATTTGTAATAACAATACTTACAAAAGGAGTCTGAAAAGTACAATTGCATCATTGCAAGGTTTTGTTCTGTTTTTAGTGAAATTTATTCTTTGTTACTAATAACTGGTACTACTCTGCAGTAGGGGCAGCTAGGTGGCATGGTAGATAAAGTGCTGGGAATGAAGTCAGGAATACTCATCTTTCTGAGTTCAAATCTGACCTCAGACACTTACTAACTGCGTGACCCTAGGCAAGTCTCTTACCTCTCATTGCCTCAGTTTCCTCATCTATAAAATGAGCTGAAGAAGGAAATGTCAAACTACTTGAGTATCTTTGCCAAGAAAACCCCAAATGAGGTCACAAAGAGGCAGACACAACAAAACCTACTGAAAGACAACAATTATTCAATTTTTTGCTGGGTCATCTCTTATCAGCAATACTAAACTGATTTTGCAATTGCACAATTCTCACTGAGAATGGAAAGACCTTAAATAGAATCTCTGAGGGATGGGTGGGGTGCTAGATAAAGTCATCAGGTTTCCTCAATCATGCTATTCATTTCTGCTCTTGGGAGGATGCCCAGAGGAAGATTTGTCTGATGCCATAGGCTACACCATACAATTATAGTGCCCTGGAAGCATAGTCAGCATTGAACTGCAGAGAGGTCAAGAAGGATGAAGATTGAGAGATGCCTATTAGATTTGGCAATTAAGACATAATTGGGACCTTTGAAGAGAGTAGACCCTTCTGGGACCTAGTGCTCTCTTTCTTTGTCTCATCAGAACACGTTCTCAAAAAGGAAGCCAAAAAAACCAGTTATTTACACCTTAGTATGAAGGTTTGTTATTCTTCTCCCCACTCTTGGAGGAGACTATATATGCATGTTAAGTCATCCCAAATTTGTAGAAGAAAAAGTTGTTGTCCTAAGAATTGCTTTATTTCTTTTTTTAAAAGCATGTAAGAGTTTGCTTATTTTATCCCATGAGTTAAAAATAAAATAAATTTTAAAAAAAGCTTGAAAGTATCTTAGACTACATCTAACTTATATTTTCTTTTCTTAATTAAACAAATGCTTTATTAACTTCTGGTTTACATCATTCATTTCTGCCAGATTTTGAGTTACAATTTTTCCCCCATTTTCCCCTACCCACCACCCCAGAATAGCAATCCCACAAGATATCCCCTCATCTAATCTGCTCTCTCCCATATCTTCTCCCATACCCCCTTTGACTTTACTATTAGGGCAAGGTGAATCTCTGTGCCCCAATGCCTGCACATCTTATCTCCCAATTAGATGCAAAATAGTATTAATAATAATATTTATGTGTATTTGAAACATTTAATTTTAAAACTTCGAATTTCAGATCCATTCCCTTCCTCCCTTGTTACCCACTCCCTCTTGGAAGATAAGCAATTCATATGTGTTGTACATGTATAGCTATGCAAAACATTACATCATAGTAGATATATTGTAAAAGACTGCTCATATTTGCCTCCCACCCATTCCACCCCCGACCTGGTCCATTCCCTAGTTTGATCCTGTCCCTCTTCGAAAGTGTGTACTTCCAATCTCCCCTCCCCCGAGAATGCCCTTCCATCCATCATCCCTCGTCTCATCCCCCTTCCCCCTATTCTGCTGCAGGTTGAGATATCCCATTTAGTATGTATGTCATTCTCTCCCTGAACCAAATTCAATGAGAATATTGTTTTGCCTTTTTGCCTTCCTGTTCTTCTCCTCCCCTGCAACCACTTCCCCTTGTCTGTTCTACATGAGATAGTTTACCCCACCCTGTCTCTCCCCATCTCCTCTTGCCACATTCCTCTCTCACCTCTTAACTTCACCCCTTAAGTATCATCCCTTCCCACCAAATTCAACCTGTGCCCTCTATCCATGTATACCTGTAAACATATATGCACACATTCACATATGTATTCATATACCCATATACCCTTCTTCAATTTTTTTTTTGCTTTTTGGAGGGCAATTGGGGTTAGGTAAATTGCCCAAGGTCACACAGATAGGTTTTGTTTGTGTGTGCATTAAGTGTCTGAGGCTAGATCCTAACTCAGGTCCTTCTGACTCCAGGGCCAGAGCTCTACTCACTGCGTCACCTAGCCGCCCCTCTTCACCTCTTCAATTATTTTCGTGCTGAGAAAGGTTTCATCAGTCACAATTATTGTTTTTCCATGTAGGACTGTAAATAGTTCAACTTTGATAAGTTCCTTTTGATTTCTTTTCCCTGGTTACCTTCTCAAACATCTCTTGCTTCTTGTGTCTGAATGTCAAATTTTCTATTCAATCTGGTTTTTTCCTCAAGAATGCTTGAAAGTCCTCTATTCCACTGAATGACCATATTTTCCCCTGAAACAAAATACTCAGTTTTGCTGGGTATGTGATTCTTGGTTTTAATCCCAGGTCCTTTGCACTGCAGAATATCATATTCCATGCCCTTCAATCCCTCAGTGTAGAAGCTGCCAGGTCCTGGGCTATTCTGATTGTGTTTCCACAATATTGAAATTGTTTCTTCCTGGCTGCTTGTATTATTTTCTCCTTGATCTGGGGATTCTGGAACCTGGCTATAATATTCCTGGGAGTTTTTTTGGGGGGATCTTTTTCAGGAGGTGATCTGTGGATTCTTTCAACCTCTATTTTGCCCTCTGGATCTAAAACATCAGGGCAATTTTCCTTGAGAATTTCTTGAAGGGTGATTTCTAGGTTCTTTCTTTGATCATGGCTTTCAGGTAGTCCAATAATTTTTAAATTATCTCTCCTGGATCTATTTTTCAGGTCAGTGGTTTTTCCCATGAGATATTTCACATTGCCTTCTATTCTTTCATTTGTTTGGATCTCTTTAACAGCATCTTGATTTCTCATAAAGTCATTAGCTTCCATTTGCTCCAGTCTAACTCTGAAGGAATGAATCTCCTCAGTGAGCTTTTGAGATTCTTTTTCCATCTGGCAAATTTGGCTTTTTAAGGCATTCTTCTCCTCATTGCCCTTTTGAGCATCCTTTGCCATTTGAGTTAGTCTAGTTTTAAGGTGTTATTTTCCTCAGTCAGGCTGTTGACTCTCATTTCATACTTTTCCTGCATCCTTCTCATTTCTCTTCCCAATTTTTCTTCCACTTCTCTTATTTGGTTTTTAAAATCTTTCTTAAGGTCATCTATGGCATGTAATCCACTCATATTTTCATTTGGGGCTTTTGGTGCAGGATTTCTGACCTCACAGACCTCCTCCTGTTTGCCTCTTTGCCCCCGGAATAGGAGTCTAATGTTGAATTTTTCTGTTTAATTTGTTTCCTTTGCCTAGGCATGTTGCCACTTAATTACTTGACTTTTGGGCTTGTTGCCACAGGAGGACTCTGCCACCAGCCAGGGGAGCTTCCGTCCCAAACGTTGGGGTCTTCTCAACTTCTGGAGGTATTAGTTGGATGGACTCTGTGAAGCCTCCACATGCTCTGGCAAGTTGGATACCCACCCCAGACCTCCCCCCAAGATCACAATCCAGATCCAGGGAGGTTAAAGCAAGAGCAATTACCCCCCAACACTGATCACTGAATCCCCCTATAGTTCACAGGCCAGGAGCTGAAGCTTCAATATGGTGTCTGTGCCTTGTCTCCTCAGCCGCTTCTTGCCCCCAGGGGAAGAAGCTAACGTGTTCCCAAATACTGGTCCCAAAGTCCATAGAGCACTAACCTCTCACTTTGTCCTAGACATATCTGTGTTGATAATTCTGGAATCGCCACAGCTGCCGGTGTTCTGGGGTTCCTCCAGCCGGCTGCTGGCCAAGCCGCCCTGGGGCTAAAACCTTTGACTCACTGGGTCCTGGGCTTGGCTCCCAGAGCACTGGCCATTTCCTGCCAGGATGCTGGGCTGTCCTCAGTGGGAGGTTAGCTTCTCTGTGTCGTTCTGTGGGTGCTGGAGCTCCAGAGGTTGTTCAGAGTCCACCTTTTACATGGTATGGAAGTGGTGTGGGCTGGAGTGCCATGGAAGTGCTGTTTCTACTCCGCCATCTTGTCTCCACCCCAGTAACCTACATTTTCTTAAACCTTTTTTGTCTCGTGGACCTTTTTAGCAGTTTGGATCACCTTTCATAGTACTGTTTTTAAATGCATGAAATAAAATATAGAAGATTACAAAGGAAACCAATTATATTGAAATGTAGTTATCAAATAAAAAAAAAGTTCATGGACCCAGGTTAAGAACCCTTGCTCTAATCTAGCTCCTTCATTTAATAGAAGAGGAAACTGAGGGCTCAAAGAAGTCCAATATCTTGTCTAACATCACAAACTATTGGCAGAAGTAGGACCAAAATTCAGATCCAAGTTAGGGTTCATTCCATTATACATCCTGCCTTCTCAGTCTGAGAAGATGGGGAAAGTATTTATTTGCTAAAGAGGTGTTGGGGCAGGAGACCTAATCTACACATGGATAAGGATGACCCTACTTAGATGTAATTCTTAGATGTAATTTAATATCAGTGATCATTAAAGAGCAGATAAACCAATGTGTATAGGGAACTTATGCTTCTGGCAAAAATTAAGAGCTTACTTATAATGCCTACTGAAAATGACATAGCTACTGAAGTCTCTTATATCCTGCTGTGCTTTCCTGTTAACTGTACTGTGATTTTCTAAGGGACCACAAGTAACATGGCATAAAAAAGTGTCATGGGGTGCTTTCACCTATCAAAATAATCTTCCCACTGAGAATGGGAGCCAGTGACTCAGTCCACAACTTTGATCCAAAGCTCCTGAGGAGAGAAGAGTTTAGGTCTACCTCAATCAGGCTGAGCCTTAAGGGAAGAAATTTTTGACCTGAGTCCATGGATTGATTTCAGGGAAGTCTGAGAATTTGAATTAGGGAAAAAAAACTTGATAATTGTATTTCAGTCTTGTCCCGCTTTTCCAGTGGCTGAATAACAGAGGTACCCCTAAATCTAAGTGTCAGTGGTATGATTTGAATCCAAGACCTTTGACTCCAGAGCTAGAACTCTTTCTACTATACCCCACTACCTACTTGCTGAGGGCTGGCCTAGTGCTCAGTAGATGGGTATATGGATAATTGTATTAATTCATAAGACACCATTTCTACAAACTTGTGCTATCCCCTAAAGGTTTCTATCACCATGAGTATTATAATAGGGTACCTACCCATTTTGTGTAATAACAATACTAAACTCTTGAGTTTAGATTGTATCTTTCCTTTGCACTGGACACATCATTATCATGCCAGTGCTTCTGGTGCTTGGATGATAGTACCATGCCTGTCTTCTTGCCTTGCAACCTACCCTCTCTTGCTGTTGTTGCTACTGCCAACTCCACACTCTCCCTGTGAGTAGATCCTCTAGCTCCTGCTCTAGGGTCATTTTCTCCTGATTGATAAGAGTTCACCATATCTAGCCAGCCCCAGGCTCAAACACACTCATCCTAGCATTCCCTCCACTCAAGGCCTCCTATACTGTTGGAATGTCTCTGGTCCCCAAACATTAACATCTGATTGTACAAACTGACCTCTTTGCATGGATCAAGTTGCTACTAGATCCAATAATTTATCAATCAACAGGTCTATACTGAGCTACAATCTCAAAGTTGACCTAAGGGACAATGGAAACCAATAGTGACTTCTGCATGAGAACTGCTATAAAATACTCATGAAGAACACATCATTCATGGGCCAGTTATGAAACTAATGTGAATGACAGTAATCAGGCAGCCTCAGATTGGCACTTAAAGTCCAAAAATATTAAAAGAACCAGAGGAAGGGCCCCAGACACTCAGGATAATTCTTCTATAGAGGATATGGACAGGAATATCACAGGATAAGAAGACAAAGAAGTTCCTATTACACCACTGGAGGGAGGGATCATAGCTATGATATTAAGGCTTAATGAAAGCATCAAAATATATGATAGGCACTGTGGGCTAGGTATTATGGGTGATACTGTAGAAGTTTATGATTCTCTCCTCCCAAGAAGCTGCAGTCTCCTCTGATACTAGATTCATATACAATGAACCAACTCCACCCTCTCCCTGTTAGCGGATCCTCAAGATGTCAGTACAGGGTAGTCCATGAGATCAATGTCCTTTGTCAGTTGGGCTTTGCCTCCTCCCAAAACAAAGAGGTAATGGGGGTTTGGTAATGGTTCAAATATCTCAGCCTATGGAGACATTTAAACTGGATCTGTAGGTTCTACTTTGACTATTAAAATGATTCAGTTTGCCATCACATTAGTATAATCAGAAAGGTACCAAAAATTTCCCCTCTCTTTGAGCTATCTGGACATGGTTTCATGTTTGATCTATATAAAGCCAAACATCTGGAAACATCCGGATGTGGAGTGCTCAGTGGACAAAGCATCCAAATGGCTCATTGAACCTCTCACTATTTAATTAGGTATTTAGAAGTCCTATAGATGTCAACCCAGAACAGTGAACTAGGAATTGGAAAGACTGAAAGTTGTTCTCAAAGGGGCCTCCCATGTTTACCCAAAAGCAAAAGCATACAGAGAATTGGTCTGCCTCTTCATAGGATCCCAATGTGTAGACAGAGAAACTAAGGCCCAGAATGGTGAAACAACTTATCCACAGTTACATATAAAGCCTGAGACAGAACCTGGATGGGAATAATCTTTTGGGGGAAAATGGTGAAGCAGCTACAACTACTTCTAATAAGGGAAAGGGGAGAGTTAGCAAGAGTGGCATAGAGGAGAGATTCACTCTCTTTGAATTCAAGGGTCTCCTCAGTGGTCTTCTGGTTCTATAGTCACTTAGGGTGCCTTGGGTTTCCAGCTTGAGAAAGAAGATGGAAGATGCCAACTCCGTTTGCAGGTTATTGATGGAAAAGGCTCTGGGAAGAAGCCAACATGAGAGGAGCTTGTAATCTCCATCATGCTCCTTATCCCTAGCTTGCTAGACTAGACACTTCAGGGAATTTCCCCTTGGGTGAGGTGGCTCTCAGTTAAGCTGAATTACCTCACTCCCAATAGGAGAGCTCCTCCACTCTATACTGTCTGGTATATATTCTCCTATGTATATGCATACTTCCTCTGATTTCTGTTTTGCTATTGACTTGGATAAATAGGTTTCTTCGCTATTTGCTATGTGTGTTCATTGTGGTACTAGTATTTATTGGAAAGAGAGTCAAGCCTTGAATATAAAGCTTGGGGTCCTCGTTTTCCCCAATAATGAACATTTTAAAATCAAAAGTGTAGTTTTTGCCTGAAAACTACTTCCCCTGGATTGATAATATTGAAGAAAACAGATAAATATAATCCTAGCCCAGTATTCCCTCTCTCTGAGGAGAATAAACTGGCCAAGCTTTTGACCCCAACCTCTTAATATTTCTGTTGGAGGAGGGTGGGGGAGAAGAGCCTAGAGATGTCTCTATTCTGATTCCCATTGTCACACAACAACCCCATGTGACTGTAGATATACAGCCTCTGATATATAAAAAATAACTTTATCTTTACTTTCAACTTATTCCCAATTCCTGTTGCCCATAGGCCTTGTTCCCACTCGCCAGCTGCTTTCCCTCTCTACTGGGACTTGTCTACCTGGCTAGCACCAGGGTACTCCCTGGGCTTTTTTTGAACTCCTCCATCAAAACCTCACCTGTCTTTTACTTGTAGGTTCTCAGCCAACCATTTACTCTCCTCTTGCTAAAGTATGAATGGAGCTAATAGCTGCATAGTTCTATCGAATGCTGTAGGCTATAGGGGTGGTTCTAATTATAGAAGAAACTTGCTCTGTGACTTAGGCAAGTAATTTCATCTCCCTGGGTACCGCCTTTCTCATTTGCAAAATTAGAAGTAGATGATCTCTAAGGTCCCTTCCAGCTCTGTAATTCTCTGTCTAAAAATGTCAGAAATCCCAATAGGTAGCCAAAGGAAAGTTGGGGGCTGGAGAGGTTTTGCTTTGGTCTCCATCAAATTCCACCTTGTAAACCTTTTCTGACTTCTTTTTTTTTCTTTCTTTTTTTTTTTGGAGGGCAATTGGGGTTAAGTAACTTGCCCAAGGTCACACAGCTAGGTTTTTGTTTGTGTGTACATTAAGTGTCTGAGGTCAGATCCGAACTCAGGTCCTTCTGACTCCAGGGCCAACACTACTCACTGCACCACCTAGCCACCCCTCTTTTCTGACTTCTGAATAGGACCAACTCTACTCTTTTGTCTCTTGCCCCCCTGAGCACCAACCCCCATCATTCTAAGGCTGCATCTCTTAGACCTCCCAGAAACCCAAACTAATTTATCCTACTTTGTCTCTCATCTGGAGGAGGCAAGGCAGGCATTTCCTCATCTGCCTCACTCAGCACACCAGGAACTTGAGTGTTGTCTCCAATTGGATCAAATCCAATGGATCAATTTGTGATTTAACTCTCCCCATACAACACCCCCACTCCCAACTCTATCGGACCCCACCTCTAATCTTCTGGGCGTTCAACTGAACTCTAGTGTTTAGGGAGCCAGTAAGCTTGCCAGCTCAGAAGAGAAAATGCTGTGCCCAGAATCTCTCACCTACTCCCTCTAATTACAGACCTTTGGCCTAATGTGGAGTTCCTTCTAATTGAAGCTGGACAGTATTTCTAATGACCTAGTTCCTGAAGAATTTTCATGAGGCTCTGGACTCTGTTGCTTTTCATTTTATTTGGAGAATCTGATGGCTCTTTAAATTTATACACATAGATTACATTTAAAGAAAAAATCTTATTTGCCCCACAGTAAGAATCATAGATCATAGAGTCATATATTTGAACAGGTACATTTGATCAAGCTAAGCAATGGAGAAAGAAAGGCAGAAAGCAATCCTTGCTGTCAAGGAGCTTACATTCTAACAGGGAAGACAACATGTAAACAACAATGTACAAGCAAGATTTATATAGGGCAAATTGGAGCTAATTACTGAGAGAAGTCACTAGTATCAAAGGGGAACCAGGCAAGGCTTCTTGCAGAAGTTGGAATTATGGCTGGGAGGAGGTCAGGGAAGTCAGGAGGTGATAAGAAGGGAAGGTGATTCTAGCTAGGGTTGGGGTGGGGAGCAGTAGTGAAAATGTAAAAGGAGGGGGATGGAGTGTCTTGTGATGGCTATAGCTAGGACGCCAGTGTTCCTGGATTGTAGACTCTGTGGATCGTAGTATATGTAAAGCAGAAGAAGACTGGGAATGTAGGAGAGAGCCAGGTTATGAAGGGTTTTAAAAGCTAACCACTTCATTTTAAAGATGATGATGAAATCCAGAGGAGAGGCCAAAGGTCAAAAGCAAAGATTTCTGAGTGCAAAAGAGTAATCAGCAATTTTCCCCCAGTGAAGTCCCCTTCATCCTTCTAGATATTTAGTTCAAGCCAAAGAAAACAGTCCACTTTTTGCTTGTCATTATTTGTCTTGATGAGCCAGCGTCCAGTATTTATCATTCAGCCAGGGCTCTTGGATGGGAATGAGCAAATGGAAAGGAAAGTAGCTCATTTATATTCATAGTTGGACTGAAATTAACAGTCCAGAACTAAAATTGGGTATTGCTGGTATTTACCCTCTTTGAGCCAAGCAGTGCTAAGGGCCAGGGTTAGTGTTGGCCAAGGCTACTGATTATCCAAGTGTCCCAGTTAGAGAAGATTTTAGCATCAGGAAGTTGCTGGGAAGACAGATATCCTTCACTGCCTATAGAGCCAGGCAGTCTGGGTTCTCCAAAGTGGGACCAGTTTCCTCAGTGAGTTGGTGAGGCCAAGGGCATGGATTGAGAGCATCTTGATAAATGAGAGCGTCTTTCTAAAGCTCTATCATCTCATTTGATCCTCACAACAGCCCTATGAAGTAGGTGACAAGGTATTTGCTTATCCCTTTTTTAAATAGGCCAAGGAAATTAAGTTCAGTGGTGTGATGTGATTTTCTTGTGGTTCCAAAAATAGTGCCAGGCCTTCTGACTCCATGGTGAGTCTTCTTTTCATTCCATCCTTAGAGCCAAGTATCTTCACACAGAGAGATCTACTGCATTCTGTCTGTAGATTGCAACCCTAAGTCAATCAATTCCACTAAAGATAAAGACAAATAGTCCAAGACTTCAGGGAGCTTAGATTAGGCAGGATGGGGGTGGGATGGGGGAACAACATGTGTACACATAAATAAACAGACAATATATGCAAAATACACCTGGAAGGGGTTCCTCAACTTTGATTGACAAACTCCAAAAGGTCCATGGATAGATTATAGGAAGTCTGTGAACTTGGATGGGAAAAAATTAAATTTCTGTTTTCATTTACCTCTAAAATTTAGCAGTTCCTCCAAATATGGAGTTAAAAAACCCACAAAAACATTTTGGGGAGTCCATAGGTTTCATTGGTGATACTAAAGGGATCCATGATATGAAGAAGACTAAGAATCCTTGACATAAAGTAATTTGGGAGAAAGGAACTAGCATCAGGGTGAATCAGGAAAGACCTCTTGTAAAAAGGAGAGGGTACTTGAACTGAACCTTGAAGAGATCTAGGGATTGTAAGAAACAGAGGGAGGAAAGGAAAGCTTTTAGGCACAGGATGCAATCTATACCAAAATCAGGTGCAAGGATCAGCAAGCAAGCCAGTTGGCTGGAATGAAGAGTGTATTGCTGGAAATAATGTGAAATGACCTCCATCAGGCTAGCCCTCTCCACTTGTGCTTCCTGGCAAGTTAGAATAAACCTTGGGCTGGAAATCAGAAGTGGGTGTAGCTCTGTTTCTGCCATTCAATCCCTTGGTGATATTGGAGCAATCAGTCAGGATCACAAAGCTTCCAATGGTGCTTTAATTGAAGAATCTCAGGATGTCTGCCTCATCCATCTTGAAACTACTGTTTGTCCTCATCAAAATGTTCAGCCCCTCTGCTTCTCCCAGTTCTACCAGTGCATTAATTCTGCCCTATTCTCACTTTATTTTTCCTGCTTAAATTATTTCTTTATATATGTGAAAATTCTACAAGTATTATTTGCATTTGAAAATGAGGCTTAAAAAAGTCATCACTATGTGACTTATTATAATCATCTGACACATTAACTTAAGTAAATACTAACAATCATGAAAATTGACAATGGGGTAAAAGATTTAAGTAAAAATGGCTTTGTATAATTTCATTCAAAGTTCATCCTTAAATCTGTCTTTTAAGAGCGTGACAAATTTCTCATCAAAATCAAACAAAGCATTAAGAAGTTAAATTCTATCCCTGTTGCATACATCTAGTATTGCTGATCACATTCAGGAAATATAAACATTTAAAACCCAAAGTAAGGTCTCAACATTTTCTGGTTAAGAGATTTAATGAAATTCCTATGAGAAAAACAAAAGAAAAATTAATTTTAGTGAAATTTCCTTCAAAAGAAATTACGCTGTAAAATATAATAAATAATTATATTAAAATCACAACATAATCATTTTACCTTAAAATCAGATACAACTATGACAGAAAACATTAATATTTTACTTTAATATGATTCATTTGTATGAAAGAAAAATTCAGATAAGTTCTACAACCTATCCTCACTTTAAAAAAAATTGTTTTTAATTTCAAAATTTGACAAGTGAAAACAAGCATGAACATTTTCTTTTTTTTTTCAGTTTTTTTGTCTTTATTAATTTGTTTACTTTTAGTTTACAAGATTCAATTCCATAGCTCCTTGAGTTTCAAATTTTCTTTCCCTCCCGCCCCTCCCCCTATGATGGCATACAATCCAGTGTAGGATCTGCAAATACTTTCACATTAGACATTAGTGAGGTCACAAAGGTGGATTGTACTAAATGGAATGAAAAATGGTAAAGAGGAAATAAAACCAAACAAGAAAAAGGAAAAGATCAAATAGTTTGCTTCAATCAGGATTCAAACTGAGTTCTTTCTAGTTCTTTCTCTGGATGTAGACATCTCTCTCCATCAGGGGTCTTTTGGGATTGACTTTTATCACTGCATTGCTGAGAAGAATCCAGTCTATTCATAGTTGGTCATCATATATATGTTGTGTCTGTGATTGTGTATTTCTATTGGTTCTACTCTTTTCACTCAGCATCAGTTCATATAAGCCTCTCCAGGTAAATATGAAGTCCATCTGCTCCTTGTTTCTTATAGAGCAATAATATTCCATTACATGCATATACCACAACTTGTTCAGCCATTCCCCAGTTGGTGGGCACCCCCTTAATTTCCAATTCTTTGCCACCACAAAAAGAGCTGCTATAAATATTTTTGTACATATGGGTCTTCCTCCCACGTCTATGATCTCTTTGGGATATAACCCCAGAAGTGGTATTGCTGGGTCAAAGGGTATGAAATTATTTATAGCCCTTTGGGCATAATTTCAGATTGTTCTCCAGAATGGATCAGTTCACAACTCCCCCAGCAATGCATTAGTGTTCCAGTTTGTCCACATCCTTGCCAGCATTTGTCATTTTCCTGTTTTGTCATCTTAGCCAATCTGACTGGTGAGATGTGCTACCTCAGAGTTGTTTTGATTTGCATTTCTCTAATCAATAGTGATTTAGAGCATTTCTTCATATGCTTATAGATATCTTTAATTTCTTTCTCTGAAAACTGCCTGTTCATATCCTTTGACCATTTATCAATTGGGGAATGACTTGAATTCTTATAGATTTGACTCAATACTCTATATATTTTAGAAATGAGTCCTTTATCAGAGAAGTAGGTTGTAAAAATTCTTTCCCAATTTCCCACCTCCCTATTGATCTTGGTTACATTGGCTTTGTTTGTACAGAAGCTTTTCGATTTAAGTAATCAAAATTATCCATTTTGCATTTTATAATGTTCTCTAATTCTTGTTTGGTTATAAAGTCTTTCTCTCTCCACAAATCTTACAGGTAAACTATTCCTTGCTTTCTGAGATTGCTTACAGTATTATCCTTTATGCCTAGAGAATGCACCCATGTAGACTTGATTTTGGTATATGTTGTTAGATAATGGTCTATGCCTAGTTTCTGCCATACTATATTCCAGTTTTCCCGGCAGTTTTTGTTATTATCCCCAAAACTGGGGTCTTTGGGTTTATCAAACAATAGATTACTATACTCATTGATTGCTGAGTCTCATGTGCCCAATCTATGCCATTGATCCACTACTCTATTCCTCAGCCAGTACCAAGGAGTTTTGATGACTGCTGCTTTATAATGTAGATTAAAATCTGGTATAGCTAGTCCACCTTCCCTAGCATTTCTTTTCATTAATTCCCTTGATATTCTGGACCATTTGTTCTTCCAAATAAATTTTGTTACTATTTTTTCTAGCTCTATAAAGTACTTTTTAATATAAATTGATTGGTATGGCACTAAATGTATAATTGAATTTGGGTAAAATTGTCATGTTTCTTATATTAGCTTGACCCAGCCACGAGCAATTGATATTTTTCCAGTTGGTCAGATCTAACTTTATTTGTGTGAGAAGTGTTTTGTAGTTGTGGCCATATAGGTCCTGGGTTTGTTGTGGCAGGTAGATTCCCAAATATTTTATAATGTCTACAGTAACTTTAAACAGGATTACTCTTTCTATTTCTCACTGTTGAATTTCATTAGAGATATATAGGAATGCTGAGGATTTATGTGGGTTTATTTTATATCCTGCAACTTTGCCAAATTTATATATTGTCCCAAGTAGTTTTTTACTTGATTCTCTAGGATTCTCTAAGTATATCATCATATCATCTGCAAAGAGTGATAGCTTGGTCTCTTCTTTGCTAATTTGATTCCTTTGAATTCTTTTTCTTCTCTAATTGCTACTGCTAGTGTTTCTAGTACCAGATTGAATAAGAGGGGTGATAGTGGACACCCTTGTTTCACTCCTGATCTTATTGGAAATGCTTCTAGCTTATCCCCACTGCATATAATACTTGATGATGGTTTTAAATAGATGCTACCTATTATTTGAAGGAAGACTCCATTTATTCCTATACTTTCTAGTGTTTTTAATAGGAATGGATGTTGTATTTTATCAAAAAGCTTTTTCTGCATCTATTGAGATAATCATGTGGTTTCTGCTAGTTTTATTGTTGATATGCTCAATTATACTGATGGTTTTCCTAATATTAAACCATCCCTGCATTCCTGGAACAAATCCTACCTGATAAAAGGGTATTATTCTTGTCACAAGTTGCTGTATTATTTTAGCTAATATTTTCTTTAAAATTTTTGCATCTATATTCATGAGGGAAATTGGTCTATAATTTTCTTTCTCTGTTTTATCTCTTCCTGATTTAGGTATCAGTACCATATTTGTGTCATAGAAAGAATTTGCTAGGACTCTTTCTTCATTAATTTTCCCAAATAATTTGTAGAGTATTGGAATCAATTGTTCTTTAAAAGTTTGATAGAATTCCTTCTAGGGTTATATCCCAAAGAGATCATAGAAGTGGGGGGAAGACCCATATGTACAAAAATATGTATAGCAGCCCTTTTTGTGGTTGCAAAGAATTGGAAACTAAAGGGGTGCCCATCAATTGGGGAATGCCTAAACAAGTTGTGGTATATGAATGTAATGGAATATTATTGTGCTATAAGAAACAAGGAGGTGACAGATTTCATAATTACCTGGAGAGACTTATACAAACTGATGCTGAGCAAGAAGAGTAGAATCAGAAGAAATTTGTATACAATCACAGACATACCATATCTGTGATGACCAGCTATGACAGACTGGACTCTTTTCAGCAATGCAGTGATATAAGTCAATCCTGAAAGACTCAAGAAAGAGAGAAATGCGCCATCCAGAGATATAACTAGAAAGAACTGAGCCTGAATCCTGATGGAAGCAAACTAAATGATCTTTTTCTTTTTGTTGTTTGGTTTTATTTCTTCCTTACCGTCTTTCATCCCACCTACTACAATACGCCTTTGTAATTGGAATAATGTCTAATATGACTGTATTTGTAGATCCTATCCTGGACTATATGCTGTTGTGGGGGGAGGAGGGAGGGAAGTAAAGGAAATTTGAAAATCAAGAAACTATGGAATTGAATCTTGTTAACTGAAATTAAACTAATAAATTAATTTTTAAAAAGTTTGATAGAATTCACTAGTAAATCCATCTGGCCCTGGAGATTTTTTTCCTAGGGAGTTCACTGATGGCTTGCTTGATTTCTTTTTCTGAGATGGGGTTATTTAAGTAATTTACTTCCTCTTCAGTTAATCTGGGCAACTTGTATTTTTGTAAATATTCCTCCACTTCACTAAGATTGTCAAATTTATGTGCGTACAATTGGGAAAGAGAATTCCTAATTATTGTTTTGATTTCCTCTTCATTGGAGGTAGATTCACCCTTTTCATTTTTGATACTCATAGTTTGGTTTTCTTCTTTCTTTTTTTTATCATATTGACAAAGGGTCTATCAATTTTGTTGGTTTTTTCATAAAACCAGCTCTTAGTTTTATTTATTAATTCAATAGTTTTCTTAATTTCAATTTTATTAATCTCTCCTTTGGTTTTCAGTATTTCTAATTTAGTATTTAATTGGGGATTTTCAATTTGTTCTTCTAGCTTTTTCAATTTGTAATGGACAATTGAGACAGATCCAGGATGCCATAGCCAATTAATATTTTGGGGGGTGCTTTTATTAGCCGGCGGCTGTCCCCAAAAGGGGAGGCAGCCCTGAGGAGTCTGTCCAGCAAAATTTTATACAGTAAAAATACTTCCTGAAACAAACAGTGGTCAGCAAGGCAACGATCATACCTTTATGCTAGGTTCTCAGGGCCCCCTGAGGGGCCTCGTGAGAGGCCTTGTGTAGGAACTGGCACTATGGGAACCTTACTGCCACTTCAAATTGCATGCCCAATTTATTGACCTCCTTTTTCTCTAATTTATTCATGTATGCACTCAGGGATATAAAACTTCCCCTAAGAATTGCCTTTAATGCATCCCACAAATTTTGGTATGTTGTCTCATTATTATCATTCTCTTGAATGAAATTACTTATTGTTTCTGTAATTTCTTGTTTGACCCACTCATTCTTTAGGATTAAATTGTTTAATTTCCAATTAGTTTTTAGTCTATCTTTCCATGGCCCTTTATTACATATAATTTTTATTGAATCATGATCTGAGAATGATGCATTTAATATTTCTTCCTTTCTGCACTGAATTGTAAGGTTTTTATGCCCTAGTACATGGTAGATTTTTGAGTAAGTACCATAAAACACTGAGAAGAAAGTATATTCCTTTTTAGCCCCATTCAGTTTTCTCTAGAGATATATCATATCTAGCCTCTCTAAAATTCTATTTGCCTCCTTAAGTTCTTTCTTGTTTATTTTTAGGTTAGATTTATAAAGTTCAGAGAGGGGGAGGTTGAGGTCCCCCAATAGTGTAGTTTTGCTATTTATTTCTTCCTCTAATTCCTTTAACTTCTCCTCTAGGAATCTGGATGCTATACCACTTGGTGCCTATATGTTAATTAATGATATTCTTTCATTCTCTTTTAGCAGGATATAGTTTCCCTCCTTATCTCTTTTGATTATATTTATTTTTGCTTTTGCATTATCTGAGATAAGGATTGCTACCCCTGCTTTTTTTTTACTTTAGCTGAGGCATAATATATTCTACTCCAGCCTTTTACCTTTACCCTGTGGTGTAATGTGTTTCTTGTAGACAGCATATTGCAGGATTATGGTTTTTAATCCACTCTGCTATCTGCTTCTGTTTTATGGGAGAGTTCATCCCGTTCACATTCACAGTAATGATGACTATCTATCTCTTCTCCTCCATCCTATTCCCTCCCCTGTTTATGTTTTTGTTTCTTCCTTCTCCCTTCCCTTCCTTAAGGGTTTCCCTTTTGACCACCACCTCCCTCAGTGTTCCCACCTGGTGACCCCCCCTTCTTTACCTACTCTCTCCCCTTACTACTATTTCCCTCCCTTCTAATTCCCTTCTTTTTTATCCTCCCTTTACCCTCCTACTGCCTATAGGACGCAATAGATTTTTATACTTATCAGAGTATGTTATTCCCCCTTTGACCCCAAATCAATGAGAGTAAATTTCATACAGTGTTCCTCTCCCTTCCTCCTTTTCCTCTATTTAATGAATTTTCGTGTCTTTTCACATTAGAATCTCAAACTTAACTGATTATGCTGATCCCTCTTTGAACCAAAACCAGTGAGAATAATGTTCAAATGATATTCCTCTCCCTCTTTCCTTCCCCTCTACTATAGTGTATTTTTATGTCTCTTTGAATAGCAAATTTACCTTTTTCTGTCTCATCCTTTCCTTTTATCCCATTACAGTCCCTTTGACCCCCTTAATGAGGTTTTTCTTTTTATCTTCAGATTAGTTCATTCATACCCACACCCTCTTAAACCCTTTTAAAGGTCATGATAATCATAAATTTTGATATTGACAGTTATCAGCTTCTCATATAGGGATGTGAACATTTTGCTCTTATTGCATCCCAAGTTATGTGTATATGTACATGAGTGTGCATATGTGCATGTGTGTATTGTGAGTGTGTGTTTTCCTTGTTTACCTTTTTATGTCTTTCTTGGGTCTTGTAAGTGGAGATCAAGTTTTCCATTGAGCTCTGGCTTTTTCATCAGGAAAGTCTGGAAATCCCTTATTTCATTAAATGACCATCTCCTTGCCTGAAAGATTATGCTGAGTTTTTCTGGGTAGTTAATCCTTAGTTGCAGTCCTAGCTCTTTTGCCCTACAAACTATCAAATTCCAATCCCTCTGATCTTTTAATGTAGAAGTTGCTAGGTCCTGTGTGATAATGACTGTAATTCCACAATATTTGAATTGTTTCTTTTTGGCTGCTTGCAGTATTTTTTTCTTAATCTTTTAATTCTGGAATTTGGCTACTATATTTCTTGGAGTTTTCAATTTGGGATCTCTTTCAGGAGGAGTCTGATGAATTCTTTCAATAACTATTTTATCTTCTGATTCCAGGACTTAAGGATATTTGACAATATCTTGGAGGATGTTGTCTAGACTGCTTTTTTTAATAATTGCTTTCCAGAAGACCAATAATTCTTAAGTTATCTCTCCTGGATCTGTTCTCTAGGTCAGTTGTTTTTCCAGTGAGATATTTTACACTTTCTTCCAATTTTTCAATCTTCATGTTTTGTTTGATTGACTCTTGGTGCATCATAGAGTCCTGAGTTTCAATTTGACTGATTCTAATTTTTAGCAAATTATAGTCTTTGGTTAATTTTTGGAGGTCCTTTTTTAGGGAGGTATTTTCTCCAATTACTTCACTAATTTTACTTTTTAAGGATTTGTTTTCTTCAGTGAAACTTTTTTCCAGTTTGGTCACTGTAGATTTAAATTTGTCTTCTGCCTCCCTAATTTGGTCTTTAAAATCTTTCTTAGGCCAGAAGCGCAGGGAAGGGGAGTCGGTGCAGTTTCCTGCTTCAACAGTGCTTGAATGGAACCTGCTGCTCGATTCCCGGCCGGAGCCGCCCTTAGCCACCTCTCCACCTTCACCTCCACTAGCCAACACTTCTTCCGTCCTACCATCAAGCAGCAGCCGCCCGCTCAGCCGCCCCCAGCCTCCACCGCAGCCACCGCCGCCTCTTCCACCGACGCCATGACCACCTCGTCCCCCTCTCAGGTGCGGCAGAACTACCACCAGGACTCGGAGGCCGCCATCAACCCGCAGATCAACCTGGAGCTCTACACCTCCTACGTCTACCTGTCCATGTCCTACTACTTCAACTGTGACGACGTGGCGCTCAAGAACTTCGCCAAGTACTTCCTGCACCAGTCGCACGAGGAGCACGAGCACGCCGAGAAGCTGATGAAGCTGCAGAAGCAGCGTGGCGTCCACATCTTCCTGCGGGACGTCAAGAAACCGGACCACAACGACTGGGAGAGCGGGCTGAACGCAATGGAGTGTTCTCTGCACTTGGAAAAAAATGTCAATCAGTCGTTACTGGAATTGCACAAACTGGCAACTGACAAGAATGACCCCCACTTATGTGATTTCATCAAAACTCACTACCTGGATGAACAGGTCAAATCCATCAAACAGCTGGGTGATCACATAACCAACCTGTGCAAGATGGGGGCCCCAATTCTGGCATGGCGGAATATCTTTTTGACAAGCACACCCTTGGAGACAGTGACAATGAGAGCTAAGCCACACCTGGCTTCCCCCACACCTGGGAACTGTGGGTGCCACTCCTACTGTCTTTCAGTGCATGCATATTTTGGTTATCTGACCTTTTCATAATCTGTACCAAAAAACTACCACCATTTACATCCCAATAAAGTGACTTGGTACTGATGAAAAAAAAATCTTTCTTAAGCTCCTCCAAGAATGCTTTTTGGGCTTGAGACCAGTTCATATTTCTTTCCGTGGTCTCAGATGTGAGTATAAGAATCCATGTTGTCCTCTGTATTTGGTTGTTCTTGATCGCTGTAATAAGCTCTGATCGATTTTCTTGCCTTCCCCTTCTCCTCAGCTTTCTTCCTTCCCATTGTAATTTCTTATTTCCTAATTTCTCAAGCTGGGAGCTAAAGGCCTGGTTGTTGACTTTGTATGCTGTAGTCTCTGGGTGTCTAGATTGAGGCCAAGGCAGGAGTCTCAGTGTTCCCCCTGAGGTATGCTGAGGTGAACAGAGTAATCTGTGGAGGAGGGGTGGTCTGGCCACTTCAGATTTCTGCCTCTATATCCCTGGTCTACAGCTCAGGCAGGCTTTTGCTGGTCAGGTGAGGTGGGGCTTGTTGGGACCCCCCTCTTCTCTTCAGACTCCTTGCTGCCTCAGTTACACCCCTTCTCAATGACTTCCAAGCCTGAGGCTATTTCCACTATCTCAGGATTTCACTCTGGGTGGGACACTTATCTTTAGGTTTTCTAGGTCAGGGAGGGGGAATCAGAGCAGCCAGAGTTTATTTTGTCATCCTGGGCCCCAGAAGGACAGGCAGACAATTTCTAAACTTCCAGGCTGGGAGCTGATAGCCCCAGGAGAAGCTGGTGTCTCCACTGGGGGTCCTGGAGCCCTCTCTTACGCAGCTCCAATGATTCCTCCCGTTGTGGTGAGATGCTGGTGAGATGGCTGTGAATTGTCCTTGGAATAGGTGAGTCTGCCTGCTGGGGCCCCTTCTCCACTGTAGCCTGCTCTCTAGTCTGAGCTGCTGCAGTGCCCATGTGCTCCAGGCTTCTCCTTTCCAGAACCTTGTGGGCACTTTTCTGGGCTGGATTCTGCCACACTCCATCTCCCAGTGGATTCTGTCACTCCAAAATCCGTTCAGATTCACTTTTTAACATTTAGTGACAGGATTCACGGAGGAGCTTAGAAAAGTTACTGCTTCCGTTCTGCCATCTTGGCTCCGCCCCCCAAACGTGAACATTTTTACACATAAAGAATTGTATGTGGAACTTTGAGTCTCCACTCTGTCCAACCTATTTCCTTTTTGAAAGCATATAATAAATTCAGTGTTTCAAAACTGATCTGCTTGTCTCTCTCTTCTTCTCTTTTCTATGAATTCTTTTAAATCAAAGGTTCCCAAATTTATCTGGCCTATTTCTCCCTTAAAAAATTATTCAGTGTCCCCCCAAAATCTGCTTTCTTTAGCCCATTAACAATTTTTAAAAATTGTATCATTTAAAAAACGTTATTTTTTTAATGGTACATCTTAAATTTAATAATTTATCGTAAATTTTTTTTTTGCTTTTTGGAGGGCTATTGGGGTTAAGTAACTTGCCCAAGGTCACACAGCTAGGTTTTTGTTTGTGTGTGTGCTAAGTGTCTGAGGCTGGATCCGAACTCAGGCCCTTCTGACTCCAGGGCCGATGCTCTACTCACTGAGCCACCTAGCTGCCCCAATTTATTGTAAATTTGTGGTTTTTATTCCTGCATTGAAATTTTGATGATATAATATTGCATCATGTAATCATATAGTATCATGCTGTAAACAAGTCATTACACTTACATATTCCTGCCAAAGCATGTTAGACTTCCTGACAATTTGAGATTCACTTGCCTGCCAACACTTGCTTGTTTAGACCTGTTGGCAGACTTGACCACTGATCAGCTATAACTTGCATTTTGTGTATTTATTTGCAAAATGGTGTGATCATTACAACTTTAACTCTATAACACAATAGATGAAACATGTATGAACAGTTTTTCAAAATTTTATCTTCTCTTTTTCCCTTATGCTTCCACCGACCCCTTATTTTTATTCAATGTTCTCTAATTGCACCCTTGACTACTATTGCCCACCCTGGATCATTCCAGCATCCCCCAGGGTTTAGCATCACCTGCTTTGGGAACCCAATTATTAATTAAATTCATTAATTACATTAATAAATGCTTCATTGATGATCTTTTCTTTCTTTTTTGGCACCACTATCAATAGTCTTCTTCTTTTACCAATTCTTCACCCCCCTCACCCCACCAAAAATGTTTTTAACCCTCCTGACACTGAAGCTTAAATACTTTTACTACATATTGAGAAGATGGAATTTAATGGAAAAGACTCTGATGTTGGGAAACATTGAAGGCAGAAGGAAAAGAGGATAGCAGAATATGAGATGGATAGATAGTGTCATGGAAACAAGAAATATGAACTTGTACAGACTTTGAAAGATAGTGAAGGATAAAAGAACCTGGACTACTATGGTTTATGGGGTCACAAAGATTCAGACATAACTGAAAGACTAAACAACAACAAACTCTCCCATATAAAAATAACAAACCTTCACTTTTCTCCCTTTATAGTCTTGCCCCTATAGTTAAGCAGTTTTATAAGTCACTGTCCTCCATCCTTAAATTCCCTCCTCATTGACCTCTCACTGTTCCTACCCTGCTAATTCTCAAACCTAGGTCACTAAGACCATCTGTAGCCCTATTCCTAAACTGCTGAATATGCAAAGAGGAAAACAAGATTGTGCTGACTAGGTCCTCTCCATACTTATGATCTCTAGCTTCATCTGAGTTCTATAGTTAAATTCTTTTATTTATCTTTAATGGATGCCCCTCATATAGTCCTAGCAATGGCTCTTCCAAACGTTCTCTCTTCCCAAGACCCCAGGTCCATGCTTGTCTGCCTCTCTCTGCACATGATCTCATTTGTTTCTTTATTGAGAAGGGAGTGCTGGCACCAGATGATCTCACCCCACATAAAACATCTGTAAATCTTCCTCTATATTCTTCTTATTTACTTTTGCTTCAGACAATGAAGAGATACTTTTTTTTTCAAAGCTTCCCTTCTTACCTAATTTAGAAAGCTGCACAATTCATCGCTCCCTCTTCAATCTGCAGTTTCTTTCTAACTGTTGGTTCCTTCCTTGCTGCCTAAAAGCAAGTTCAACTTTATTCATCCTAAAAAGCAAAGCAAAACAAAACAAAAAATTCTGCCTTTGATTTTGTTGTTCTATTAGGCTGTCATCTTCTGTCTCTCCTTTTCACTGCTCTATTTCCAGAAAGAATAACCTACAGTTACATCCTTTTCTTCTTTGACACATTCTCTCTTTAGCCCCTTGTAATCTGGATTCTGACTACTTTTTTAAGTGTCTGAGGAACCTCAATAGCAAGTCCAAAAAACAATAGCATCTCTGTGTTCAGTTGATACCTTTCAACTAGGCAACTGAACCTGTCTTGACTTCTAGCTCCACCCATCCAAAGTTTATACTTTTTAAATGCCAAGGAGGAAGTGGTGGTTCCAAGTATCTCAAACTAAAGTGAAGCTTCAAGGATTCACTCTCCTTGCCACTGAAACTTCCATCCCCCAGACCAAATAGGTATTTGAGCAAATAGGTATTCATTGCTAAAAGGGAATTCCTCCTCATTCTCCTTTCATCTTTACCTTTAAGCAATGTATCAACTATTTTGTTAGCTAACAGTCCTGGAGAGGATCATTTGACCAATGGACTTAGACTGTCTGCTTTAAGAAAACACCTTGACTCTAAGCCTTAAGGGAGTCTGCAGCTCACTAGTGGCTTGTATTCTCACTTACATAACAAGAGCCCCAGCATCACTTTTGATCTCTCAGAAGAAAAGCAGCCCTCAAGAGCAGGAGCATCACACAAGTGAATGGGGGTCATTCTCCTCTATTCAGTGCAGTATTGTTGTGGTTAAGTAACAGTATCTTCACCTTGTGACTTTAAACTACAAACTCATCCCACATTCAGGTTTTCCCCAATTCTTCTTGGATGATTGACTGGTTGGATTAAAAAAAAAATTAATCGGAGGTTAACATTTTGCACACCTCCACAACCTGACTCCAAGCCACATTTCTAGCTTTATTTCACTCTATTCTACTTCATATACTTTATATTAAATATGCTAAAAGTTGTCTTTACATATAGTTGAAAAAAATGCTATTAAAAAAAACTGATAGAGCATCAGCCCTAGAAATTAGGAGGACCTGAGTTCAAATTCAACTTCAGACACTTGACACTTACTAACTGTGTGACCTTGGGCAAGTCACTTAACTCCAATTGCCTTTCCATCCCCCTACAAACAAACAAACGAACAAAAAACAACTGCTGGTGGATAAGGCACAGAGTCAAAGGGTTGAGCTGAGCTGAGCCCAAACTGAGTTGAATGACACTTACCAGGGCTTACAATGCTCCAGCATCAATAGCAATGGCAACATCAATGTTTGACTGCTAGTACTAAGGTGCCTATCACCCTTGAGTGCTTTAAGACTAAATGGTTTGCCCTATGATACCTAGAGCTTACAAGGAGCAGAGAAGTGTCAGAGGAAGAACTAACTCAACATTCTTTGCCTGGGGTTATTCTCAGACACACCTCAAGGTGCTCATATTGGAAGCAAAAGTTGTAGACAGGAACTTCCATGGTTTCTACTCCCCTTTTGATGCCTCAGCCGGATTTTTAGGGAGTTTTTCTTTCCTTTGAGGCAAATTTTGCATCTCTGCAACTTGTACTTATTACTCCTGGTTCTGTCCCCTGAGGTTGAAAAAAAACCCAACCCAAGTCTAATCCTTTTTCCACAGCAGACCTTTAAGTACTTAAAGATTGCTATCATGTCTGCCTTTAGTCTTCTATTCTTCATGTAATAGATCCCATTGCTTTTAAACTACCCACATAGGGAGTGATTTCCAATGCCCTCATCATCTTGATTAGATTCCTTTAGGCATCCATTTAACCAGAGGTTCCCAAACTCCCTTTAAAAAAAATTACTTAATGCCGCCATCCCCCCCAATCTAACTTTCTTTAACCCTTTAATGGTTAGAAAACAAAACTTTGTGTCATTTAAAAATATGTACAAAACATATATTTTCAAATGACACATCTTAAATTTAATAATTTGTAAATTTGTGGGTTTTTCCTGCACAGAAATTTTGATGGTACAGCATTGCATCATGTAACTGTATAGTATCATATTGTAAACAAGTCATTACATCCACATATTCCTGCCAATGTATACTGGACTTCCCAACAATGCACGACATGCTCCCCTGCCAACACTTGCTTGTTAAGACCTGTCTGGGGACTTGATCACTGATTGGTTATAACTTGTATTTTGTGTGTTTGTTTGGAAAATAATGTAATTAGTATGACTTCAACTCTGTTACCCAATAGATGAAACATGTATGAACAGTTTTTCAAAATGTTCTTCTCTTTTTTCCTTATGCTTCTACCATTCCCTTATTTTTATTTAATGCCCCATCCAATTGTACCCGCCTTGATCATTCCAGTGCCCCCCATGGAGTGGTATCACTCATTTTGGGAACCTATGCATTTAGCCATTTCCAAATCCACTTAGCTACTCTATCTCTCATATCTCCATTTTGTTCACAAGAATATCATAACTGTCAAATACTAAAAATCTGCCCTCTTCCCCTGACTGGAATATAAATTCCTTGAGAGTAGAGCCAATACTTTTGCACCTATCAGTACTACAAGATCCCAAATAACATAATGCCTCCAAATGCCCAAGCATGGTTACCACTCAAGCCCCTCATGTACATCTGTATACTCAAACAGTTGTTAACTGAATGATTGACTCACCTATTTTTTCCTCAGTTCCTTATAAACCAAATGACCATTGGCTCATAGGATTTATAGTTCCAAAGAGCCTTAGAAGACATCATATCCAATCCTCTTATTTTACTGATGGGGAAAATGAGATACAGAAAAGTTAAGTGACTTGTCTAGAATCATTTAGCTGACTTGAACCTAGGTATTCTTGACTCTAGGTTCAGTGCCCTTTCTACTATACCTCACTGTCTCTCCTAAGAAAGTTACTTGCCAAATGTTTCACAAAGACACCAGAAGTCCTAAGTTCAAACCCTTATTTTCCAGATGGGGAAAGTGAGGACCATGAATTTTTGTTGGCCCACTCAGGATCATACATGTAGTATATGCTAGAGCAGAAATTTGACTTTACATATTCTGAGATTAGGTATAATATTTTTTCAGTTGTAAGTAAGGTAGTTGCCTATGCATCAGGAGGACAAATGAAACTATGGATATGAAAGCAATTCAAACTTTTGATAACAGACAGTAAACCAAAACTGACCAAAGAAAGAACCAAACTGGATTAGCAACTGTGTTGCATCTCCTATTCCCTAGGCCCAGAATTCCTCATCATGATTAATGTGTGCCTTAAAATGTTGCTTTTTATGTTTCCTCTGGGTTCCCTCCACGAGCTCACACTGGCAGGCTAAATTCCCAGAACAGACTTTATTACTTCTCTCAGAGTTCTAGGGGCCACCTTATGAATGACTATCTTCCTAACACTATCTCATGAGCCCCCACCAATATGTATTCCTTTGACAAACAGTCAGTAGACTCAGTTCTTTAGAAAAGACCTTTACTGAAAAGGAATAGTGGTAATAACAGTTGTAAAGCATTCACCCTCTCCTGGAGGTGTACTCTACTACAAATATATACATAATCTGTGATGGAGAGAGAATAGACATGAACTTACAGTACCATGGTAGTGAAGCATAAATGTAGCAAATCCATGTGACCAAGACAACTCACAACTTTGGAACTGCAAGGCTCTTCTTTCTCTAGAGGGTCCAAACAGTCTTCATAAGGTTTCTGTGGGGCATGGCATCAGTGATGGATGAGTAGCTTTGTTGATCAGCTGGGCTGGCTCCCTGATGTCTCACCTAGACAAGTCAATCTGTTCCTGTGATTCATCAAGTGGGTCACTTAGCTGCTGTACTGGAACGTCACCAAACTTGACTGCTAAAGGGATGAGCCAGGGAGGTCACTTGGCTGTTGGCTTGCTGCCAGACTGGGCCAAATAGGTCCCTCACTGCTAATGAACAGGGCTGGACCTTATCACTCTGCCATTGGGGTGCTACAGCTGAGCTGAGTCAAGCAGGTAAATCAGCTGTTGAATTGCTGCCAGTCTGAGCAGGGTAGGTCACTCAGTTGCTGGGTTTCCTAGGTTAGGATGGGCATATCACCCAGTAGTGGAACTCATCTCAGAGTATAGTGTCTCTGCTAGACATTTCAATGCATTTGACTACCTGGGCTCAGTCTTCGATGGACAGTTGCAATCTTTTATCACTTTCAGTCACTGTCTTGGCTGGCTAGGATAAGAGTACTTGGCAGCTCCCCTTTTCTTATGCCCTTTTAGTTTAAGACCGGGAGAAGTCTCTCCTCTTTGATACAGCCAGAATTTCACTCTGTGGATTGTCACCTCTAGACAGGGGATGGTCTAGCCTCTCTAACTCTTTCTGGTTTGAAGCAAAGTTTCCTGAGGATAGCCCTCTATCTTGGTTTTATAGCAGTAAGTTCAATTTTACCATTCATAGTTCCCAGACTCTTGTTGGGCTCTTTGGAAGAAGAGTAGATATGGTCAGAGGAATGAATTTCATCTGTGCTCTGCTGGCAAGTTGTCTCTTTGAACTGAAGATTCCAGATTAAATTGTAATTCTAGCCTCAGACCCTTCATAGGTATGGGATGCTTCTTCTACCACTGAAAAAGCTTTCCCTTCACATCTTTAAATTTTTTTTTCATTCATTCATTTATAGATTTATTTTTTGGGGTGAGGCAATTGGGGTGGCATGACTTGCCCAGGGTCACACAGCTAGTGTCAAGTGTCTGAGGCCAGTCCTTTCATATCTTAATGTCTCTTTTGCCTCTTTTGCTTTTTGCTAAGTCCTCAGTGGGGTAGAATATTACACTTAAATTTATATTATTGTTGTCCTTGTGCATACTGTTCCCTAGGTCCATTCTTTTCTCTTCATCACTTCCATGCTCTCTGATGCTTCTCTGAATTCCTCAAATTTGTAATTTCTTAATGTGCAATAAAATTTCATTTTATAAATAAATGTGCCAAAATTTTCTCAGTCAGGTTCCCGCTTAGTGCCTGCTTTATATGTAGTTTTTTGTTCCAACAAAAGTGTTGCTTTCAATATCTTGTTTTATGTATAAGATGTCTGTTTCTATCTTTAACTTCCCAGTGGTGGTGATGTGGGATCAAAAAGTACCAATAGTTTAATAAATTTTCACACATAATTCCAAATTATTTCTCAGAATGGTTAGACCAATTCACAATTCATGATATTGTAGCTTCTTTGTAATTCTTCATTGATTTTAGCATCTCCATAGCCTAAGCAGCTTGATCGACCAGAATTTTCAGAGGCATCACTGCCTGTCATATGAGCCACTAAAGTGATTTTCCTAAAATGTAGATCTAATGTCACACACTACCCCCCCACACACTCAATAAACTATAGTAGTTCCCTACTGTCTCAAGGAGAGAATACAAAATGCTCTTTTTAGTATTCAAAGCTCTTCATAACCTAGCTCCCTCTTACTTTTCCATTCTTCTTACACCTTAGTTCCTAACATGTACTCTTCAATCTAGTGACAGTGACCTCCTGGCTCTTCCATGACAAGACACTCCATCTCTCAGCCCCACTGATTTTCTATGGCTGCCTCTTATGCCTATAATGCTTTCCTTCCTCCCCTCTCTCTCCTCCTCTTACTGAGCTCCCCGGCTTCCTTTAAGTTTCAACTAATATTCTACCTTGTACAAGAAGACTTCCCTAACCCCATTTTAATTTTAGATCTTTTCCCTCTCTTAATTATTTTCTACTTATACTGTATATATTTTGGTTTGTATTTATTAATTTGAATGTTGTTTTCTCCATTAGACTGTAAACTTCTTGAGGGAAAGGGTCTTTTGTTTCTTTTTGCATCCCAGCAATTAGCACAGTTCCTGGTATATAGTAAGTGCTTAATAAATGTTTACTGAATTGAATTATTGAATTCAATATAGGCTCCCTAGCTTGGTCATAGAATAGTGAAAAGATTAGTCAATGAAATCAAGTCATTCTTTTTTTGGACATTATGACAATTTTACCACTCAATCTAGCATAAGACATGCCACCAGTGTAGATTTCTGCCATCTTGCTCCTCTTCTCTCCTTGGCAATGAAGGTAAGCTAGGTAGCACAGTGAATAGAATATTGGGCCCAGAGTCAGGAAGACCTGAGTTCCAGTCTGACCTCAGACACTATCTGTTTGACCCTAGACAAGTCAATTAACCTCACTTTATCTCAGTTTCCTCAACTCTAAAATGGGAATAATGATAGTAGCTACCTCAAAGTGTTGTTGTGAAGATAAACTGAAATTTGTAAACCTCTTAGCACAGTACTAAATTACTTAGTACTTAGCACAGTACTAAAGTACTTCCTTTCTCTCCTTGGCAAGACTGAAACTCTTTGAGGGAAAGTACCCTCTTTTATATTTTTTTGCATGCACCATGGTGTTGAGCACTGGCACAATAAACATGTTGATTAATTCCCTCTTTTAAAAACTTGAATAGAAATTTATCAGAGAAAAGCACAGGGTTGTTGGTCCCCCAAAGATATTGTCTTCCCTATCTTGTTTTATCATGGGTTATTTGTCTTGTGGAGTAATTCTTAGATCCCCTTCAGTAGGTCAGTATATGCCCATCATTGAGAAATTACTGGGTATATGGAAAGCTTTCTTCTGGGAAAAGAGTGCAGTGTCCAAAGTGGGACTCAAGTATAAACCAGAGGCCAGACTGGGTCAAGAACCAGAGTTGCTGGGGGACACTAAGACTATATGGCTGAGTTGGAAGTGGGAAGCCAGGGGAAGAGCAAATCTTCCTAGCCAGATAGGTCTGCACAGAAACCAGGAGATACAGAATTAGAATTATCAATGAAATATTTTCTTTCTTGAGGCTTTGCCTTAATGGTAGTTATGAACATCCCCAAAACCTGCCTTGCTTTAATATATAGGCTTGTTGTTATTTACCAGCAAACACACTTCCTAACTTCCCTGCCACCCCACGCCCCCTCCATGCTAGTGAGGCACTGTTTCAAGTGATAATGAGCCCTGTCAGATTATGATAGTTAAGAAAGGAAAGAGGGAAGAAAAGAGGGAGGAATAGGGAAAGGAAGGTAGGAAAGAAGGAAGGAAGGGAGGAAGGAAAAGAGACAGAAGAAAGGAAACAAGGAGAGAAGGAAGGAAGGGAGGAAAGGAGGAAGAAAGGAATGAAGGAAGGAAAAAAGAAAAAAGGAAGTGAAGGGTGGAGGAAGGGAATGAAGGAAGGGAAAAAAGGAAGGAGGGAGAGGAGGGAGGAAGGAAAGATTATTAAGTGTTTATTAATGTCCTAATCACTGGGGATATAAATACAAGCAAAAAGAAAGACAATCTCTGACCTCAAAGAACTTATATTCAAGGGGAAAGGCAACCCACAAGAGGGAGATGAAAATGTGGAGGGGACAGTGGGAGTAAAGAAATGAAGGTATTTGGTGACATTGCTCTGTTTTGAAGTCCAGAAACTAGGAACAGGGCTAAGAGGGGAAGTAAGGTTGGTTTGGGCTTCCCCACAAAATGCAGACCTTAGAATAACTCACCAATTGGAAAAGGGAGTGGGTCTTAGAGAGATTCCAGGTTGAGAAGGCCACAGAAGTAGCTGGAGATTCCAGGGTGAGGAAGCCCCAGACACTGAAAGAAAGTCCAGGATGAGGTTTGTATTGTATTGTATTGTATTGTATTGTATTGTATTGTATTGTATTGTATTGTATTGCATTGTATTGTATCCTAATCAATACAATGAACAAAATAAGACCCATCCTGAGTCTAGTTAAAATGATTTGAATAGATGCTTGGCTTTATAGGCACTTCAAGATAGGAATTATGGCACCATAAAGATTATCCAATTCAATGTTACTTTAAAGATGTGAAAATTGACTAAGAGGAGAAATGATCTCTCTATAGGGTACAGCACAATACTCCCAGAAACACAACACAATAATTTATATGATTGTTTTATGAAAGAAATCAAAGCAAGCTACAAGCTCATGGGTGTGGTTATCATCATTAGACTATTATAGCCTGAAGCCATGTTTCAGGAGCCCAAACTAAATAGAGAATTGCCACTTAGTGGGGATTGGCTGTGTGTATGTAAGCAAGGCTTATCTCTTCACACTCACATAACCAGCTGGGTTTCTGGGATAACCACAAACTCTCAAAATGTAATCTGGCCTGTGTAGTTTATTGCTCGCCTCTCATGATGGAATACATCCTGGGGTAGTAGAAGGAGTACTGAGTCTAAAATCATGAGACTCAGGTTCAAGTTCCAGTGCACTGGTAGCCAAATGATCACTCAAAGGGGTGATTGTTAAGGCAGTTCTGAGTTTTGGTCGTATGTATGTGTAAAAGTGATTTCCTAAATCACAGGTCCAAACATTTCATGCTCATACTCAAACAATTCCATTGGCTCCCTAGTACCTCCAGATACAATAAAAAAAAAAATCTTCCATTTAACCCTTCATAACTCATCTTGGCCCCTGTCTCCCTTTCCAATCTTCTTACACATTATATGCATTCCCCACCTCCTACTCTTCTATCCAGTAACATTGGTCTCCATGCTATTCCTTGAACAAGACACTCCATTTCCCACATCTAGGCATTTTCATTGTCTGTCCCCCATACATGGAATACTCTCCCTCCTGTCTCCACTTCCTGGATTTTTTGGTTTTCTTCAAGTTCCAGTTAAAATGTCATCTTCATTATGTTCAGAAATAGCAGAGATAGTGCTGAATTCTCTCAACATTCCCCTTCAAACAACTTTAAATAACATTTCAAATAAAATTTTAGAGTCTCAGAGCTAACAAAAGTTCAGAGGGAGGTACTTTTCCAGCCTAAAACAACTTAGGTCCACAAGAGAGGTCTATAACACTGTGGTGGACACAGGTCCAGAGCACAGTGAGAAGAATCAAAAGATCATTGTGAATAGTAACAGCAATGTTGTAGTGATGGTCAACTGTGAAAGACTTGGCCACTCTGATCAATACAGTGATTCAAGACAATTGCAAAGACTCAATGAAAAATGCTATCCACTTCCAGATAAAGAAAGAATTCTGAGTGCAAACTACAGTAAAATTGTCTCCCTCTCTCTAACTTTTCTCCCTTCCTTCCTTATTAGCAAGCACCCTAGTACACCCAGGATAGCCTGCTAACACAGGTTCTTTTAATCTGCTTTATACAGGAAAGACAGCCTTAAAGGAGTTAACAATCATACCATCTCTCCTCTCCCATTACCCCAAGATGGTGCACATTCTGATGGGAACTCAAATTTTAAAAAGAAAAGAATATTACAAATAAATAAATAATGAAAATAATTTTGTTCAATAGTCCTTTGGGATGAAATTGTGATGTAATCTAAAGATTGAAGAGGAATATAAAAATAAAAGAGGTGACTTGTTCAGTCATGTCCAACTCTTTGTGACCCGTTGGAGGTTTTCTGGGCAAAGATACTGGAGTAGTTTGCCATTTCCTTCTCCAGCTCATTTTATAAATGAAGCAAAGGCATATAGGGTTAAGTGACTTGCCCAGAATCACACTGTCTGAGGCTGTATGAGGCCAGATTTGAACTCAGACACATGTCCTTTGGACTCGAGACCCAGAGTTCTATCCACTGTGCCTCCCAGAATCTTGTCTACTCATTTACTAAATTTCTGTCCAAAGTGAGGAGTAAGAAGCGAACCAAAAATAGTACTCCAGAAGCTGGTACCCTAAATAATAAAGGCACAAATACTGGGATCTTGTTCCTTTCCCTACTCTTCCAAAAGAGTCATCCCTTATAACAAAGCCTTTAAAAAAAGAGGGTAAAGAGGAGAAAAAAAATGAACAAAACTAATCAATACAAGAACAGCAACAAAAATATCCCAATATATGCAATGTTCCCATAGCCATCTGTGGACCCTTCACCTCTGCATCTGAATGGACTGAATTATCTTCTCATATTTCTTCTTTGTTCTTTATAATTTAGCAACATTCATTTTTTATTATTCTATTGTGTTTATTCTCTCCGTTTAATTTTGTTGCTATTGTGTATATTGTTTTGTTGGTTCTGCTTACTTTACCTTGCATGAGTTTACCTTAGTCTTTCTATGGGTCTCTGATTTCAATATACTTGTTATTTCTAATGGAACAGTAATATCTCATTATATGAATGTGCCACAATTTCTTTTTTTTTTCTTTAACCATTTCCCAGTCAATGGGTATCTGTCTTATTTCTAGTTCTTACTAAAAAAGATATCAGCACATCTTTCTTTTTTAAAGTAAGATCAGAATTCTGCTGTTTTTAAGCTTGTCAACATCTCTGAACATGATTCCACTATTAAGTATCACTTAGAACAGTTGGATGTGCCCTTCCTCTGAAACCTGAACAATATACTTTAGATGGCTGCTCTAAATTGATGAACTTTATTTCAGACTACTTTTTAGGTTTTATGTATTAAGAAGCTTTCACCTTATTTTGGAGCAAATAAAGTCTATGGGAACATTGCATATATTGTGAGATTTTTGTTGTTGTTCTTATATTGATTAGTTTTGTTCATTCCCCCCATCTTTATCCTCTTTTTTGTTTTTTTGGGGGGGTTTTATGGTGGGTTTTTTTTTCGCCTTTTGGAAGGCAATTGGGGTTAAGTGACTTGCCCAAGGTCACATGGCTAGGGTTTTTGTGTGTGTTAAGTGTCTGAGGCCGGATCTGAACCCAGGTTCTCCTGACTCCAGGGCCGGTGCTCTATTCACTGCACCACCTAGCTGCCCCCTTTACTGTCTTTTTAAAAATGCTTTGTTATAAGAGATGACTCTTTCAGAAGAGTAGGAAAAGGAACATGATCTATTTGAATGTGCTCTGAGGCATAAATCTCTAAGGCAGAAATATTTCTATTCAATTCAACATGAAATACTTGCTATATACAAGATCCTATCCTTTATATTGCAAATATAAAGACATAAACAGTATCTGTCCCTCACCTCAAGGAACTCACATCCTGCTTGGAATATGATGTGTGTGCACATAAGTAAAAACAAAATAAATTGAGGAAGGAGAGGGCACTAAACACTGTGGGAATGTAGGAAAGTTTCTTATAATAAGGCCATAGGTGAACTGGATTTGAAAGAAGCTAAGGAGTCTAACAGACAGAGGAGGGGAGAGAATCAATTTTTCATGGAAGTTCTGAGATATTATCTGGTGAATTTGGCTGAAACATTGAGTTTTTAAAAAGGACTAATGTGAAATGAAGGTAAAAGATAAACTAGAACAAGAGCGTGAAGGGCTCTAAATATTGGGCTAAGGAATTTGTATTTTATCCTAGTGGAAATTGGGAGCCACTGAGGTTTAGTAGTAGAGAGCATGAGTAATTCTGGAGAGAACAGGATAGATAAATAAGGCTAGAAGCCAGATTGTAAATGAGAGACAAAGAAGTGGTACAGCACATGTTTGCCTTAAAGTGATCCCTCACCTTTTCTACTTCATCTAAGACTAAGATATTTGATGAACATTTTGGGTTATTATGAATATATGTCTCAAAAGCACCATCAGTCATTGTCCACAGATTTTATTTATTTAACAACAGCCTGGTGCGGACTTTCTTGTTTATGTTGCAAAACTATGCTGCCCATCTCAACATTTCAATATTGGGGATTTTTTAAGTGGAATATTGTAGTATCATTGTCTCTTTGGAGTTCACAATGGGGATCTACTATTGACTAGTCAAACTTTACATTATAATGGCCTAATAATGATAAAAATTACAGCTAACATTTATATAGCATGATGTGCCAGCCCTTTACAAGTATTATCTCATTTGATCCTCACAACAATCCTAAGAGATAGGTGTATCCCCATTTTACAGATGAGGAAACTGAAGCAAACAGAGGTTAAAGGACTTGTCCAAGGTCACATAGCTTGTAACTCTCTGATCCTGGATTTAAACACAAGTTCTCCTGACTACAGACTGGATGCTCTATTCACTGTACCACCTAGCTGTCCCTAAGACTAGCTGCCTATTATAAGAATCTATCTGGTGAGATTATATTACTACATGTCAAATAATTTTTAAAAACAGTTTCCTAATTTAAATTATGTCTAAAACACTCAGGCAAAGACCTCTTGCCAACTGAATAAAGAGAACACAATTAATGCGTGCTTCATGATAGCAAATCCCAACCTTTGGTTAGTAACTGGACTATTGACATGCTCATTCAAAAGTCTTCCACCTTATATTTCAGCCCCCAAAACAGGTTCCTTATTGTCCTCTCTTTTGATATATAGCTCTTATTCTAATAACTCTGAGCCTGAGACTCTACCCTGACCTAATGGGCCCTCTAAGGGACTGACTAGAACCTTGCCTCCAAATCATAGCCCTAGTGACTGGATCTCCTCTGCTTCCTGCCATGCTTAACCTTTCAAGTGTCCTGCTTTGTTCCCTCTGACCGAGTCCTTTCCTTGGTATTCTGCTCAACAGGATGCCTTCAGGCATCCTACCTTTCTTCCAATTATTCTCCATTGCTCTGGGATCCTACTTCTAAAAAACATGGTCTATATTGGTAGTTTTCTTGCTAGACTTCACTGACAGCTAACAAAATTTTCTAAGAGATGTTATAGATTATATATTACATATACACATATGTATATATATATGTGTGTGTATGTATGTATCTATCTATCTATACTGATATAGATATAAAACCATGCTAATACCTTACAATGGCAGAGCACCTTGCAATTTATAAGGTATCTTCACAGACATTTATTCATATGCACATGTTATTTGATCCTCATAACATTGTAAGGTAGGCACAATTATGAACATGCTGTAGATGAGAAAACTGAGGTTCAGTGAGGTTAAGTGACTTTCCCAAGGTCATACAATTAGTAATGATACTTGTGCTACCTATACTACAAAAATATTGCAGATAAAGCATTGTAAAGATCCCTATGCTACCTAAAAGAAGACCTCTTAATTTAGGATCCATGAACTTATTTTAAAAAATATTTCAATAACCATGTTTCAAAATGATTGGTTTCCTTTGCAATCTGACATATTTTATTTTATTCATTTTTAAATATTATTATAAGAAGTACTCACCAGATTACTATAGAGATTCATGACACACAAAAAAGCTTAAGAAGCCCTGACCTAATGTGAGAGGATGATGGTGGTGGTGGTTATAATTAAGTGATGGACCCTGAACTTGATCGTTGGAGGGAAGGTTTTCACCGGGTTCATTTTGGATGATTGGCAGTATGTCAAAGGTGGCCTCACGGTAGGAAGGCCCCTGGATTGTCCATTGAAAGAGAGAGGAGATAGGGGGAAAAGTGTAGCCAGCAGATTCCATGGCAGCCTCAGGAATAACCTCCATGGACACCCATTATAACTGATTGTTTGCTGGCCAGGTCCATGGGAATGTGCAAAAGTGGCTCTATAAGCCAAGTGGCCTTTGGGGAATTCCAAGAAGAGTGAGAGATGGAAAACATTGCCTAATCCCAAGGGAAGGAGATAGGGTAGAGGAAGATAATCATTTACTATCAAAGGGTCATATGTACCTTGTACACATAGGCACATACACATAAACACATACACAACAATAAGAGAGAAAGAAGGAAAGGCACATTTCCTGCCTTCGAAAGATATTTGAATGTTCCAAAGAAAGGCTAATCTGAACATAGAAATTCCCCTGATTTGTACCATTGCTAATGATCAAGGCAGAATTGCTTCTGTAAATTAGCCTCATGAAAGCCTCAAGCCAACATTTTCCTTTGACAGAGACCTCAAGAGATGGTTTACAGAAGAGCAGGGTTAGCTTCCCTTGAGTCGTTCTCAAAGATTATGATCCTTCCAAATGATCTCTTCATATTGTCAGCCTCTACTTTCTCCAGAATTTCTACCTCTGACATCTACTAGCCGAGTGACCCTGGGCAAGTCACCTAGCCTCTCAATACCATAGGCAGCTCTCCACAACTATAAAGAGAAGGTGCTGATCTTCATTGGTAGAGTTTCCTCATCTAATACAATCCTAGGACCATTCCCTTTCCCTACATTATTCTCTGTGTAGAAGCTACAAGGATAGAATTTGAGATCAATATAAGAAAACTTTGTAATGGGTAGAACTTCTGTAGATGGCTATCCTTGGAGGTGACATGATATCCATCACTGGAAGGCTTCAAATGTAGGCTGCGTGACAACTTCTCAGGAATGTTGTAGATGGGGTTTCCATTTACATCCAGGTCATCCAAATGAGGCCCCATCCAACTGATATTCCATGATATCACACCTTCAGCACAAATAATGGTGGAGTAACTTAGTGGCAGAGTAATTTATTGGAAAGAGAAATACCCTAAAAGGCATAGTATTTGGGTTCTTGATCTTCCTACACCATGCTATTGTAAGTACGAATAAGGAAGAAGTTTTATTGAATTCTTCCCTGATTGGATTAAAATAGACAACAATAATAAACAACTGACATTTATGTAGCACTTTAAATTTGTGCTTTATAAATAATAATATTTATATATATTTGATCCTCATGACAACCCTGGGAGGATGGTGGTATTAGCTCCATTTTACAGAATATAATGAGACAGACAGAGGTAAAGTGACTTGTCAAGAGTCATATGGTTAGTAAGTGTTTGAGACCAAATTTGCACTCGGGTCTTCCTGACTTAGATCTAGCTGTGTTATTGTATCATACCATATCATATCATATCATTTTATATTTTATTTATATTATGGACCTGAGCTGCAGCCTGGGATTCTGGCCTATAAAGGGAGAAGACAGATCTGAAAGGGAACTAAATGGAATCAGATCTGAACATGGACGAAGTAGATGTGTCCCTGTGGAAGGAGACTCTGTTTATCCATGTAGCTTTCCCCCAGGATATCCCTCAGCCTCAAAGATGGCAGCTATGCCTCTCTCCTTTCTCTAAACAGGGAAGTCATTTGGTCCTAGGATCAGGGGGAACCACACAGATCAAGAGATAGGGGCATCTGTGAAGAACAGTGGACCCAGGGATCTCCTGGACCCAGCCTTCTAGATGATTGGTGAGAGCTCTGGATGAAGTCCCCAGGCAGTAAGAGTATCGGCCATATGGCTATGGAGATGGAGAACAAGAAGGAAGCCATGATGTTGAGCAAACCTGTTCCTTGCCCTCCTCTTATTGTGAATACATTGGATTGTAAAGGTCCAATAGGAAGTCTGTTACAATCCCAAGTGTAAAATTTCCTTTTGGGGAGATCCAAACCCTTAATTCTATAGGACTTTATAAATACCAAAGGAGATTGAGAACCATAAGCTTACAGCTCCATTCTAGGGCCATTTCACTGACGGAGATAACCTAGGAAAGGTGACATCCTGGAGCAAAAGGAAAAACAAAACAGAACAGTGGGCAGTGCAGAGCAGGAGTGCAGAGGAAGGAACAAGGTTTCACTCAGATAGAATTGTTTTCCCCATCTTTGATGTCACAGGCAGGGAAAAATCAATTTGTAATGTTGCAGTGGAAATTTCTACAGTGAAAGTTTTCAGGTTTGGCAGATTTGAGAAAATGGAGTATTGTCATTCAAAAGAAAAGAGTGAATATGTCTAGAGCTAAGAGATCTTGTCAGGTTTTCCCAGACCACCCCAGTTATCTTAGCTAGACTTAGGTAAAGACACTCATCTTTCCCTTCCTTACTTCCTAATAATGGAGAGGTACAATGGAAAGGACCCTCAACTTGCATCTAGATACATAGGTTTTAATCATGATTCTGTTATTTACAAACTATGTGACCTTGGACAACTCAGTAGTATTTCCCTAGATTTCAGGTTCCTGATATAGAAAATGGGAAAACCTGCCTGCTCTATTCAGAGATTTATTGTGAGGATCAAATGAGGTCATAAATGAGAACATACTTTGAAAAGTATTCATGTAAGGCACTATGAAAATATTGAATATTGTTATTATCATTTAATTGATGCTTTCCTTTTTTCTTTAAAGTGTCTGGCCCTTCTTTGGAAACCGAACCTTTCTGAAAAGGGAAAAGTAAAGGGCAGCTATGAAAGTTGATTTAGAATTCAGAATCAGGATTTCCCATCTTTTATTCTTCACAAGCTGAGTTCAATCTAGGTGTCGTGAAGTAGCATAATAATGTGGAAAAAGCATTGGATTTGGAGTCAGCCTGGATTTTTATCCTCACTCTGCTACTTAGTACTTGTATAACCTTAGACAAGTCATCTGCCTTTCCCTCACCTTTCCTCCTGCACACTAGCCACCAGTCCAGGACCAGAGATATTTCTAAGTATCTCCTCTCTTTGATTCCCCAACATACACCCACTTCGAGGCCAGAATACCTATTTATAATTGGAGTTAGCCCCAGGGTAAAGTTGATACCTAAAGATTGGAGACCAGGATTCCTCTGGACTCTACTGACCCAAGTCTTGACCATAAAGAAGGACCCGGGACTTGCCATTCACTCTCCTTCTTCTGATATCCACCTACAGGCTGGTGTCCTTCTATACTCCTAACCTCCTGTTCAGGGCTCAATATTCAAATGATTATTATTATAGTGATTGTGAAGGGCATGACAATCTACTGCCCTAGTGATTCTGAGTAACAGACTGCCCAGAGTGTAACTCCATATCCCAACCCCCACTCCCCACTCTCTCATGCCCATCAGTGACAGCTGCCTCCCTCCAAAGTGCCTGTAAGCTTCTGTAAATTCCCTTGTGCCAGTGTGTGTCTTTGGACCCCCTGTTCTGTCGTTAACAAACTTTTTTCACGTTAGACCAGTACTCTCCTCTTGGGAATTACTTTGGATATATTTTGTATTCAGTTCTCTGTGTACACACAGTTTTCCCTTGTAGAGTATAATCTCTTTGAGAGTAGGTTTTGCTTTAATTTTGTCTTTGTATTCCCAGGACCTTGTAAAGGGCTGGCACATATTGTTGTTATTCAGTCATTTCAGTCAGTCTGACTCTTGGTGACCCTATTTGGGGTTTTCTTGGCAAAGATGCTGGAATGGTTTGCTATTTTCTTCTCTAGTTAATTTTGTAGATGAGGAATTGAGGCAAACAAGGTTAAGTGACTTGCCCAGGGTCACACAGCTAGTTAGTGTCTGAGGCCAGATTTGAACTCAGGAAAATGAGTTTCTGAGTTTAGGCCCAGTACTCTATCCACTGTGCCACCTGGCTACCCTGGCACATAATAAATGCTTAAAAACATCTATTGAACTGAATTTAATAAATCAAATAGTTTCTCTCCCAATTTTTCTTTTCTAATCCAAAAGGCATGGAGGTTAGGCTAGGTAATGTCAGGTCCCTTCCAGTTAAGAAAGTAAATTATATATGTTTATATATACATATATATATATGTATGTATGTATGTATGTATGTTGAAATACATTTACAAAGTGGAGTAGGGAACTGGAAACAATGGTCCAGATAATTCAGGCCCCAAACTTAGCTCTCTTTGAAAAAGCCAAGCAACTGACAAAAGAAAAAAAAATCCTTTTGCCTGAATTATCCAGATTAATGTCTCAGCTCTTCATCCCTTTGGAATGTGAAGACATAGCCCTGAGTTTAGCATTTATAAAAATGCTAGGAGATCATCCAATGGCAGTAGCTTAATGACGAAAAAGCGATATTTATTGTTATTGTCAATGTTAATCCTTTAATTAAGCTCACCCTTATTCTTGTCAACATTCTTCCCCTTCCTCCCCTCTTTCTCTGGTAAAACTAATTCGCTGGCCTGGTTTTTCCAAACTCTCTCAGCTCAAATTTTAATTAAAGTCAGTCACAAGCCTTGAATCACTAATGAGTGCCTCTCTGAGATTATTCCATTAGAAATCAGTGTTGACACACTCTCTGCGGTGTTGTTCATTAACACGTTATTATTTTTTAATACAGTCAGTCCTGTTCAGAGCCTCTTCTCTTTAAGGTGATATGTAGATGTAAAACTTCCTCTCCAATACATTCTGCAGAAGTAGGTAGCAAGCCGATTAATGGTATGAGAACTACACCCACTAAAAACAAAATAAAACAACAATAACAAAATAAAACAAAAACCACAGTCAGTTGAGACCAGTCTAACACTCCACGCACTCATACTGGCCCCTCATGCATTTGGCATCTCAGGGAGTAAGGCGGACACTGTAGATGAGGTTTCCAGATCACTGAAGTTCTTTCATTCATCATTTTGAATGGGAATCTTAAAAAAAAAAAAAAAAGGCTCCTCTGCCTATCTTTGGTTGATGACTAAAAATGTACTGGGTCTTTCTTCCCAACCCACTGTCCTTTGCCCCCCTTCCCAAGAAGCAGCATGGTACAATGAAAAGACCACTGCAAATATAATTAGAGGTCCTAGGTTCAAATCTCAACTTTACCACTTAATAGCAATGTAACCTTGGGCAGACCACATAACCTCTCCTAGCCTCAGTTTCCTCACCTGTAAAATGAGGGGATTGGACTAAATGACCTCTAAAGTCTAAATCTATTTCTAAGTTCTTAGTTGTTTTAATAATAAGGAAGAATGCTTGAAATCAGTAAGATCCAGAGCCAGAAGCAGTAATTTCTGCTCCTAGAACATTCCATACACCTGTTTCTGATTTTGAAATCATTCCTCTTTGAAGGCCCAATTTAAATACCACCTCCTCTGTGAAGATGACTCACATCCACAAATAAAAGCGATCCCTTTTCAGATTTCTCCTTGTACTTTTCTCTAACCTTTCTTTTGCAAATATTTTAGGATCACAGAATTCCAAAGGTGGACTGGTCCTCAAAAATCATCCAGACTAACCAAAAATCAACCAGATTAACTGAACAGGAATTACCATTTTCTGACTAGTGGTCAACACATCTGTAGTAAACAAGAATCTTCTGAGGCAATCCATTTGTCTTTTGATTAATTGCTTGGATGTTTTTTCCTACATTAATTTTTTAAAAATGCCTTTCTGCAATTTTCTCCTATTGTTCCTACATCTTCCCATGGGAGCCAAATCGACCCCCTTGACAAGAAAGGTTTTCAACATCATTTGTACAGCTCATCTAAATCCCTTCTAAGACTTTTCTTCTTTTTAAAAATCTATTTTTATTTTTTTAAGACTTTTCTTCTTTAGGATGAATAGACCTTGTTAATTCAGCCTATTTTTATCATCTTCAGTTCTCCCAATATCTTGGTTATTCTATTGTGAAGATGTTCTAATTTACTAATACCCATCCTAATTTACTAATACCCTTCCTAAAATGTGATGTTCTAGAATTTGCAAGTATTGTACCTGAATACCATTACCTATAATTGACACTCAACTGCAAAACTAATATTCCCAAAGCACCAGTGCAGCAGTATTACTCCTCAGCTCAAGAAACTTTAGTGCCTCCCTATTATCTTTGGGATAAAATACAAATTTCTATTTGGCATTTAAAATCCTTCACTATATGATTCCCACATAATTTCCCAAGGTGATTTTACATTATTTACTCTTATTCACTTCACATTTCAGCCAACCTGGTCTACTTGCAATTGCCTGGACATGACATATCATTTCCCACCTTTGTACTAGATATCTCCCCTACATGGTATGCTTCCCCCTTGTCACTTCTGCCTTTCATAATCACTATCTTCCTATAAGGCTCACCTCAAGTGTTACCCTCTATGAGGGGCTTTTCTATAAGAACATTTTCCTAATTCTACCAGGTCCACTGCCCACCCAGTTATTTTATATATTTTTATCTATTTAATGTTTACTTATCTGACAATAGCTTGTTCCCCAGAACTTCCAAAGAATACAATCTTATGGAGGTCAGGGATCATTTCACTTTATTTCAGATCATTTCACTGTATCCCAGTACCCATAACAATGCCTTCTAAACAACTAATAAATAATTGTTTAATTGAATAACCAACCCAATCAATCAGTAGTCAATGGTAGCAATAAGTCATTAACTGCTACTCCTGAGGTATAGATGAGGTGGTCTAGCTGCCAATGGGAAACATTCTTCTTGATTCAGTATGGCCTGAGAATGCCCTTTGAGTCACAACACTTCCACAATCTTTTAGATGCTCAGCAATTTGGTGTTTTGATTCAAGACCTACTGCAACAGCAGCTGATGGTTTGTTTTGATACTATCTTCATGCACTTCTAGGATCCTGCCTAGCCTATTCAATGCATCCAAGCCATTCCAGAAAACAAGACAGACAAAATGGTTCTTGCTTTCAAGGAGTTTACATTCTATTGGGGAGAAGATACACACACACACACACACACACACACACACACACACACACGAACACACACACACATACACACACACATAATCAAACAATCAAATAAATAAGGACATGCATACATGAATATATAAATACGTAGATAAATAAATGAATGATTAAATGAATGAATTATTGAACAAGCAAATGAATGAATGAATTATTGAATAAACAAACAAGTTGAATGAATGAATTTAAAATGACTAAATAACGAACTAAATAAATGAATAAATGCAAAATATGTTCAAAGTAATTTCAAGGTACAGAGACTGTAGGTTTTTTTGTTTGTTTTTGCTTTTTGGTGGGGCAATTGGGGTTAAGTGACTTGCCCAAAGTCACATGGCTAGTTTTTGTGTGTTAAGTGTCTGAGACTGGATTTGAACTCAGGTCCTTCTCACTCCAGGGCTGGTGCTCTACTCATTGCACCACCTAGCCATCCCTGTATGGAGGCTGTAGTAACTGGAAAGATCAGAGTAGGCCTACCAGAGGAAAGCATAGCACTTGAGCCAGTCCTCAAATAAAAAGGGGATTCTAAGTGTGAGAGGTAAAGGGGTGTATATAAGTCACAGAAACAGAAAATGCGGTGTTATGTAGGGGAAAGGAACTAGCATTTATTAACTCTCTGTAGTGTGCTAAGGACTTCAAAATAGGGAGGCAGGTGACATTATTATCCCCATTTTACAGTTGAGAAAACTGACACAGAGGTTATGTGATTTGTTCGAACAGCTCTTGAGTGTCTGTGCTCATGTCTGAACTCAGGTCTTCTTGACTTCAGTTCTAGTACTCTGTCCACCTCTAGGGGGGAGTAGCAAATAGGACACTTTGGCTAGAACATTGAATTTGCAAGAAGATTGTGGAGACTTTAAAGACTGAATACCGGAGTTTATATTTCATCCTATCAACATCAGGGAGATTCTTGTGCAGAAAGGAGCCATGGTTAGGTCTGTCTTTGGCTATTCTATCATTTCTGACTCTGTGACTCAATTTGGGGTTCTCTTAGCAAAAATACTGGGTTTGCCATTTCCTTCTCCAACTCATTTTACAGATGAGAAAACTGAGGCAAATAGGTTCAAGTGACTCGCCCAGGGTCACACAGCTAATAAGTTTTTGAGGCCAGATTTGAACTTAGAAGACCTAAGTCCAGGGCTAGCACTCTATCCACTAAGCCACCTAGCTGCCCTAGACCTGTCCTTAGAAATATTCCTTAGGGTCCTGTGTGGGTAAATGAGAAAATTGACAAGGAGGTGGCTTAGTGGATAGAGCACTAGACTTCAGGTTAGAAAGATCTGGGTCCGAATCCAAGTCAAACACGCACTGATTGAGTGACTCTGGGAGAGTCACTTCACCTCTGGCTGCTTCCATTTCCTTGTCTGTAAAATGGAGATGCTAATAGCTCCTACCTTCTAGGGCTGTGGTTCAGATGAAATGTTAGAATATCTGTAAAGCACTCAGCACAGCGCCCAACTTATGGTAAGTGCTATATAAATGTCACCTATCATTATTATGTAAAGTGCTTTGCAAATCTATAAGTGCTATAGTTATTATTTTTTTTCCTTTTTTTTTTTTGGAGAGCAGGGCAATTGGGGTTAAGTGACTTGCCCAAGGTCACACAGCTAGTAAGTGTTAAGTGGCTGAGGCTGGATTTGAATTCAGGTCCTCCTGACTCCAGGGCTGGTGTTCTATTCACTATGCCATCTAGCCACCCCATGTTACTATTATTTCTAATCATACTCAACAAGAACATGTGTCTTTTATCCATAATCATTTCTGGCTCCCAGTTCCTGAACACATTGGAGCACAGTTTTTGCTTCTGAAGGGAGCTAGCAATTTTCTACAAAGTGGAAGAATGTTCACTTGGGTAGCTGGTCAGCTAGGTGGTGCCCTGGACAGAGAGCTGGTCCTGAAGTCAGGAAGACTCATCTTCATGAGTTTAAATCTGGCCTCAGACACTTGCTAGCTGTGAGACTTTGGACTCGTCACTTCATCCTGTTGGCCTCAATTTCCTCATCTTTAAAGAGCTGAGGAAGGAAATGGCAAACCATTCTAGTATCTCTGCCAAGAAAACCCAGAAGAGGGTCACAGAGAGTCAGACATGCCTTAAATGAGTGAACAACAATAAGGAAAACAAACAGGACAAGTGGTCCCCCACCTCTGCTGCACAGAATCATCTCCCTCTTCTATCAGCACCCTGGGACAAAGCCCCGCTCTTCCTGGGTTCCGTAAGGTTCAATAATGTGAATTTGCCAACTTAGTAGAATTTCTGTAATTTTCATCTCTCAGACGGGTGGCGTGTTTCTTCCTGTGGCAGCCTTATAAACCTTCGATAACAGATTGCAAAGCAGCCTGTGTGGAACTGAGTAACACAAAGAAATGGGACTCTCCTCTCAGAAGGCACTGAACAGTTTATTTGCTACTAGATGTTAGCAAATAAGTCTGCATTGATGAGTGAGACAAACACTAGCACAGCAATGCCAATATCAGATAATATAAGTGAGACTGGCTCCATAGAGATCAAAGGTTTCTGAAATCAGTAAATTGAAGAAAAAAAAATCACTAAGGGTATAAACACAGGCTTGGCCTGAGTGGAAATTTGTGAGATAGGAAAAGTATGGTTTTACTGTTTCTCCCACCCAGGTGCCCTTATGTTGGCCCCCTGAAAGACCAGAGACCTTGACTTTGGCATCCCACTTAGGCCTTCTTCTCCAGATAGGATCCAGTGCTCTGAAGCTTCTTCAGCTTCCCCCTCCCCTTCAAAATAAAGACTCACAAAATCCTAGAGTCACATGGAAATCATATTAGCATAATAGAAAGAAACTCTGCAACTCTTGCCCCATAATTAACAAGCCATCTGTCATCTTGTACCACTTCCTCTTTTGCTCCTTGTAGCACAGAGACCTGGCTCCATCCAGATGACTCTGCACCCTTGACCGCCCTTTCCAGTAATCAGGGCACTTTCACTCATGCTTGCCCCATGCCTCTGGGTGTAGGAAGCTGAAATATCCCTTGTTCCTTGTTAGTATTTTCAGACCCTCACTCTACTGTAATACACTGTAATACAGTGACCTCTCTTTTGAAGGTCATGCGATGCAAATTTATCACCTGATCCGTATTGGAATTGTCATCTACCAAATTCGAGGATCTTCTCTTTAGTTCATCGCCTGGCTCACTGTCCTCCTCTCCACCCCAATTCCTGTCCTTTCAACATGCATATTGAAATGTTGTTTCTTGCCCCATACATGTTGCTTCTTTACGTACCCTAAGTACCCAGTTCCTCAATCTACCCAACTCTCATGACCATTTCCTCACCCCACCTCTGCTATATACAGGGAAGGTCATACCATTGATCTTTCTATCACTTTCAAATGTTCCATTTCCACATTCAAAAATCACAAATATACATTATCCAATCACAACCTTTTATCTTTCCATTGTTTTATATGCCTTACTCCTCCTAAACTTACTCTTTTTTTTTTTTTTGGAGTGGGGGAAGGCAAGGCAATTTGACTTACCCAAGGTCACGCAACTAGTAAGTATTTCAAGCATCTGAGGCCAGATTTGAACTCAGATCCTCCTGACTCTAGGGTTAGGGCTTCGTTCACAGTGCCACCTAGCTGCCCCTTAAACTTACTCTTAATCCTCATCATGATGTCCTGTTCTTCTATTCCTAAATACTGTCTTAGGCCATTACCCCCACTCTGGTTATACTCTCCTCCCTCCTTAGTCTCAACCCTGTAACGAGTAAGCTCATCTCTACACTCTACTCTCTTCTTGAGTCTCTTGTTTCCTCATCCTATCACTGCTCACATCTTACCAAACCCCAACTCATTCACCATTCACCTCCTTTATTCCAACTCATATGCCAGTGAACATAAATGGAGAAAATAAAGAAATTGTGTAGACTAGAAATTGTAATCTCAACTATGCAATCTCATTACAGTAAGGAAATATGATTACTTTCACCTACTTGACCCCATTCACCATAGCAACTGTACTAAACCTCTACTCTTCTAAATCTTCCCATATGACCCTCTTCTCACACTTTTGCTTCATACTTTACCCCCCCAAAAAAGATTGAGGTTACTTACCCAGAGTTCCCTCTTCTACATCTTCCTCATAGCTGTCGTCAAGTACAATATCCCTCTTGATACAGAAATCTCTTCTCCGTTATTCTTGACAAGTGTTCATCTGGCCTATACTTGACAGACCATCCATCTCGGAATCTCTGGATTTTAGTACCCTGCCTCAGCTGCTTAACTCTTCTCCATTGGTGAGTTCTTCCTAGACCCTCCAAATTGGGGAAGAGCCCAGTTGAACCCAGCCATCTCACATCCTCTTTACTTAGCCACTATTCCCAGGACTTAGCACAATGCTTGGCACATAATCAACATTTAATAAATGTTTCTTACCTGGGTGACTGCGTGTACTTTGAAGGTCACTGCATCACAAGGCACTCATTCCTTTTTTTAAAAGTTATAATTATCAGAAAAATCATTACTTCTCTTGAATTGAAATCTTCATCTCTATCAATTTCCTCCATTGGTCCTTCAGGGGTGTGCTGGAGCCAGCTCAGATTGACTTCTGAGAATCATTTATTAAATTTTCAGTTTGTGCATTTACACCTCAGATATTTAAATGCTATGAATCAGGTTTGATTGATTATCTCCATTTCTTAAAAAACTCAAAGAAATTGTTGGTAGTTCAGATTAAGCTTAAAACTGTGTCCTGAATATTTTTTTTTCAGAGAGCTAGTTGTTAAATATTTACCAGCACAACCCAGTCTCCCCTGTTATTATACAAAATACATTTAAGCCTGCTTTCAATTCTAAAATTCTATGATTCTAGAATAGCCCCAATCATTCTGCCTAATGGAGATTTAACTCTATATTTTTACATTATCTGTATGCAAGAATTATCCTGAATCCTTTTCCCCATGATCACTGCCACCACAACCTTCCATTCCCTTGGTCTCACACTAGAAAATAGGAATTGTTTAGGACATAGAGACACCCTGGTATAGATTTAAGAACACTGGATTTAGAATCAGATAACCCAGGTTTAAATCCTATCTTACTACACTTACTACAAATTTATGACCTTTGGCAAGAGATTTACCTTTTTTATTCTCCATTTCCTTACATATGAAATTAGGGAGTTGAACTAAATGATCTCTAAGACCCATTAAAGCTCCAAATTCTCTGATTTTGTGAATAGTTTATATCAAGGACAATATCCCAAGCTATCTTTTTGTTTCCCTAAAGAGGGTCCTCCAAAAAAAGCATCACTCCTTCCAGGCTTCAGGAAAGACCTTCCTTTCCCTCCTTTTCTCCCTGTCTCCTTTCTCCTATCTCCTTTCTCATCTTGTACCACATACTCCTTATTACACTATGAACTTTTTGAGAACAGGAACGGTCTTTCAATTTTTTTCATGCCCTCAGTGTTTTTAGCGCAGTAGCTGGAATACAGTGAGTGTTAATAAATGCTTACTGACAGACATATTCTCCTTATCCTTTTGTCAGACATAGATAAGCAAATTGAAGCTAATTTCTTAGGAGATAGTCTAACAAATGCCACCATCTGTGGTCTAAAGTTAAATCTGATTGAGAAGGAAGATTGAGGTAATAAGCATTGAAGAAACGCTAAGTTTAAATTACAAATCTCCAAATCATATTTTGACAAAGGAGATTCCTTCCAATCCCCAGAAAATACTATCATCATGCCCTTTAAAGGAAGGCTCCTCTTCTTCTGTAAAGGTGAGGCCCCAGAGGATGCTTGGAAGGTAGTTACACCTATAAATGAAATAATAAAACCCCGAAGGAGTAAATTGAGCTCAGAGGATGGACACTGTTCAGGAAGGGCAGGTACTCAAAGTCTAATAGCAGTGGGTGCACATAGCAAAGCATCCCAATATCACCATCTTGTGGCTGAAAGACAAATTGCTCTTTTGCTTGTGGTGAAGAGTTTTGAGTTCATAAAATTTAAAGCTGGAACAGACCTTAAAATAAATTTTGCCTGACCCTCTCATTTTACAAATGATAAAACTCAAGCCTATAGAAGAGAAATGACTCAAAGTCAAATGAATGAATAAGTGAATGAATGCATGAATGAATGAACAGGGGGGGGGGAAGCAATTTTTTAGGTACTTACTATGTGCTAAGCACTGGGGATGCATATGGGAAAAGCTAGACAGTCCCTGCTCTCACAGAACTCACACTTTAATGAGAAAGACAATACCTAAAAGAAAGTTAGACTACAAAGTGAATGGAAAATCATGGAAGTTACAAGGAAGTATCCGAGTGAGAGATGATAAGGTCCAGTGATCCTTAGGTTACAATGTATGGTTGTAGTTGTGGTTTGTCTTTCGTTTTCAAAGATGACCATGACATCAGGAAGATGATGTCATGACTTGCAAGTGAACTGGATTTAAGTAAGGAAGTGCTGTGCAAAGTCACCAGCCTCACTCTCTCCTCCAGAGCCATCTGGGTCCAGTGGCAAGATATAAATTAGGACAATGGGAGATAGCCCAGGATGCAGTGGGAGAGCTTGGCCTTTAGGAATTTGCAAGGCATAGAGGAAAGTAAGATTATCATCTGACCTGGTGATTGTCCGTCTCACAACGGGTTAGAATTAGTGACTCCCATCATATCCAAGCCATGGGAGCATCAGTCAAGCAGCCCAGGGGTATTCTAGGATATCCCTGGGGGATAATCTGAGGGGGGTGGGACAGAGAAGAAGCCTAGTTAATAGCAGATCTTAGAAACATCTTTACCATCTGTCCTGCATTCCCACTGCCACCACCCTGACTCAGATCCTCAGTATCTATACTAACCCAGTCTCACAGCTAAGATTTGAAAACTGGTCAATGACTGCTGATCCATGGTTTGGACCGTGTGGCATGTGGTTTGTTTTAAACAGCTGTTCTGCCTCCCTATATCTTTAAGCCAGAGCTGGTCACTGGCAAAATAGTAGAACATAGGGCAAAGATTTTCCTTTTACTCTATATGTTAGACTGGATGCTTGCTGAGGTTCTTTTCAGCTATGAAATCCCTGTTTCCATTTCATTTCTCCTTTTCACTCTTTCCTCATCATTTTCTCATTTCCCCATATCCTCTTCTCTCCCCAATATAAGTATGTATATGCATATTTGTCCTTTTCTCTGATAATGATCTTTCTCATTTCTATAACAAAGGAAGGGCTGGCATGGATGGATGACCTCTATGTTCTTTTCCAGTTCTGAAATCCCTTTATTTTCTCAGAGTCTAGGTCTCCAAGTGGGCCACTGACCTCACAGTACTCCCTGGCAATCTAGCATTCTCTATTGCAGTGACCCTGACTTGATATTGTACAGGGATGAAATTCATTGTCTTTGTTATTCATGAGTATTTATGCTAAAATATAATAATTCAATCAATCAATTGATGAGCATTTATTAAGCATTAGTCATGGTGAAGGGAACTAGGGTTATTCTTGTCCTCAGGAAGCTTATATTTTAATGGAGAATGTTCAAGAAAGATTTAAATTCCTGAACTGCAGAGACATAATAGGTTATCGCACAGAATGTCTTTGGTACCATTAACTTGAGAGTTTGATTTCATGGATAATAAAAAATGGCAACAATGCTCCACTTTGTATCTCTTACTCTGCCTGGTTTAAACTCCTCACCTCTAATCTCAGCAAAATGCTTCTAACTCAAGTCTTGAATGACCAACCTCCCTTAGCCTCTTCTCCCCTCTGATTGGAGTTCTGGAGGGTGAAGTGCCAAACTCCTCCCAGTGCCTTCCTATATAGAGGGCATAAACTGGACTCAGTTCACTCCATTTGGCATGTACTGCCCTACCTGGTTTCAGCTCCCCAGAACAAGATACTCCCTGGTCCCACTCTTTTCTGCCTCCTTTTGTGTTGTTTTTCCCTTCCCTCATTAGATTGTAAGCTCCATGAAAGCAAGGACTGTCTTTCTTTTTCTCAGTTGTATCCCCAGCTTAGCACCGTGCCTGGACCATAGGTGCTTAATTTTATTATGTTTCTTGTTATATTATCATCTTTATTATTAATTATTTATTATGTTGATTGGATTGGATTGGAGATAAGCTCAGGATTCTGAGCAAAAGGGATCATTTGAATGAATGATTCAATTCAACCAACTCAAATTCCTGAAAGAATAAATAAAGCTAGATCAAGGGTGTAAGTTCTTCGGTTCTTGTGACCACAGAAAAGCATACATTTACATGAGATAGAGTGAAAGAGATAATTGGTTGTCATTGGGGGCTATTATGTAAAGATCCCTGGAATCTTGAATCTGAGGACCTAGGTCTGAATCCCGGCTTGCTATCACTTTGAGAAATCCTTTTGCTTATCTAGACCTGTTTCCTCATCTGGAAAATCAGGTGGGTTAGATCAAGGTCTCTTCCTAATTCTAACCAATCCATTAAGTCCTTTGGCATAGCTACAGCTAGAAGGAATGATCAAGCCCTTTGAAGGAAGAGGACAGAGATAATAGCTGGCACTTATATAAGGCTTTAAGATTTTGCACGGTTGATTCTCACAATAATCCTGGGAGATAGGTGCAATTATTATCCCCACTTCACAGATGAGAAAACTGAGGCAGAGATTAAATCAATTTGCCTAGGTCACACACCTCAAGTGTGTCTGAGGCAGGATTTGAGATTATCTTCCTGACTCCAAGGGCAGGACACCATCCACTACATCACATAGCATCCTCTACTTGCTGACAGGGCTATACCCAGGAGGTACAATAGCATAGGGTACAAAAAGGAACCATTAATTTATATGTAATCAGGGCTGACCAGTGCTTGAGTTCAATCTATTATGTAGGGATTCCTCAGTGGGTGATTCTTGGGTATGGAAAAAAGAATATTAATATTAATTTAAAATAGTAATTAATATTGGCATAAGTAATTAGTAATGACAGTGGTTAGTATTAATTAGCACTAGCAATGCCAACACTTCATACATATATGATACTTGGATTGCTGCAAAACATTTGACATATCATATATGATTTGTATGAATTCCAAGCACTGAATTTAAAGTCAGAAATTCAAATTCTGGTTCTTTTCCCTACTAACTTTGGAATCCTTTGCAAGTTGTTTAACTTCTCTGGGCCTTAGTTTCCTTATCTGTTAAGAAAAAAAAAGAACTGGATGGATTTCTAACATCCTTCTGCTCTAAAGCTATGATTCTATTAATTGTGTGTAGTCGATTATTCGGCCCATTTTACAAAGAAGAGGATGGCTGCAATAATCATTGATACCTGAAAGCACCAGGAATTTTTTTATATCTACCTTGGCTTCATGCTTTTGACTAGAATGTCCTCCAAAACCTGCCCATCCTTCAATGGCCAGTTGAAGTTCCACTTTCATGAAGTCTTCTTTGATTACTCTAGTGCATATAGATTTCATTCTCTGAATTCTTGTTATATATGGAAGATATATGTATGTGTATATTGGGTGTGCTACTTAGTACATAAAGGTGTGGTTTGGCTTATGGGTGGCATGAACAGATATTATGTGAGAGCTGGCCTACCTTTTCAGGGAGCAGGAGGAAGGATACATCAGCATTGCCAGCAAGCCTGGCTGGAGAAAAGGGAAGGCAAGATCCAGGATAACTGAGACTGGGTAATCTCTCTTTTAGTCTCCAAGGAAGCAAGAATTATAGCTATGTGTTGTCCTTAAAATACATCAAATCTAGGAAGATCAGCCTAGGTTTAGAACGAAAGTCACATCTCTGATCCCTCCTAAGGATGGAGAGTAGCCTTCAGCTTACACTTACCACCTTCTGACCCTCCCACCAAATGATGGCTACACAAAAGACCATCACAAATAATGAATAGCAAATAAGTAGCAAAACAGTAAAAAAAAGTTATATAGAATAAAATATAACAACACACAATATTTAGTAAAGGATCTCTTTGACTAGAAGCAAAATTAAGTTCCTTAGCTCAACTAAGGAGAATCTTACCAAGGGTAGTTTGATTTGTAGAGATATAAGCACTAAAAATTAAAACATATGATAAGAGTCAACTTTCCCACTTGTTTTTAAATCTAAGGACTCCTGTTAGTCATTAAAAACTTTGATTTTGCCTTTTCAGCCTCTCTCTCTCCAAGCCCTTCTCCCATGTGCCCTTAAATTTCCTTATGCAGGTAAATGGTATTACTTTCAGACCAATCAGGAGTCCTATTTCACTCTATGCATGCAGCTCATAGGACAAAGCACAAGCTGTCCATTTGGAAAAAAATCATCCACTTCACCTGAGTGAGAAGGGGTTGTGACATACTTATGACCCACATCTGACAATTCATTGTTTTCTTAAATGAGATAATATTCAAAGTGCTTTGAAAAATTAAAGTGCCATATAAATTATAGCTATTATTATTGATTATTATTATTAAGTCTCATTTCCACCACATAGTGACTGTGTAATATGGGCAAAGCACGTAAACTCTTAGTGCTCTAGGCAGATCTCTAAGCCTTTGAGTTGTAGAGAAGATATCAAACTGCATCGGTAGAGGGACTATCCTCATCCAGGAGTTCTCTATGCCAATTAAGTCACAGGTCTAGTTATTCTCTAATATATATGTATATATATATGTGTGTGTGTGTGTGTGTGTGTGTATGTGTATACATGTATGTGTATGTATGCATATGTATCTGTACATATATGGAGTGTAGGGGGTATTCAAGGAAGATTAGCATCTCTGGTGTGAGGAACCCTTTTCAGGGCTGCTCATCCACCTTTGGTGTCTACCTGACTCCCAACTCTCACTTGTGGCTCCAAGAAATTAGCAAACACAATGGCCCCACCCAGATAAATAGTCTTGGAAGATGATGGTTTCACATGTGTTCACGTTGTCTCCCTAATCAGATTATTTGGTCCATGAGAGCAGGAACCAATGTCTTCCATTTCTCTTGAATGCTTGTTGATGTCTAATAAGTTTAGTGATAGGCATTTAGTAAGAATTACTTGCTGACAGATTGGCCCTCCCCTCTATCCAATTGTTGTCTATTTTTCAAGACTCCACTAAAAAGATACTTCTTCCATGTAGTCTTCCCTGGTTTCTCTACCCCAAAGTAATCTCTCTTTCTTTATGAGCAGATATGGAGATTTGTGCCCTTCTCCATTTCCCATTATAATCGCTACCTCCTTTCTTTCCTTCCTTCCTTCCTTCCTTCCTTCCTTCCTTCCTTCCTTCTTTTCCATCTATCTATCTATCTATCTATCTATCTATCTATCTATCTATCTATCTATGTCATTGGAGCCAAGGGAGGAAAGAATTTTAAAACAGGAAGGAGTATTAAGCAGTTGGCATTGACCAGACAGACAAGTGGCTATGCACCAAGAGAGAGACAAGAAGCAGGATATACCAGGAAAGTTTACCTCCCATCTACTCTCTTCCTCATTTCTCATTAAGCCTTAGTCACTGAATGGATGTTGCCTCAGTCAAACTGAGACCTGTTGAAGACCTTAGCTTGAAAAAGCCAAGATCTCCCCACTGTATCCAGGGCCATCTCCAGTTGTCCACTGGATCTGGATGACTCCCGAGGTAGAAGTGAGGCTGGTGACTTTGCATAGCCCTCCCTCACTTAAATCTGGTTCACTTGCTTGTCAAGGCATCACTTCCCTGATACGGTGGTCCTCTTTGAGAATGAAGGACAAACAACAGCTTTCCACATGTATTTGTATGTACCTTGTTATTTACATATTATAATCTCCAGTAGAATATGAGCCCCTTGAGGCCAGAGACTATAGAGTCTTTCTTTGTATCTGAAGTGCTTAGCACAATTCCTGGTACAACACACACACACACACACACACACACACACACACACACACACATTTTGGCCTTGATTTGATTTATCCAATCAGACATTACAGATCTTTCCCAGATTCAGATATGTTCCCTATTAATAGTAATTTTTTGACAGCCAGGATCATGTCTTCACTTCCCCCCACCTCACTCACCCCAGCACTTTGCATAGAATAAGTTTTGTACATTTATTTGTTGAGATTTATCAGCCTCCTAGAAGGGTTTCAATTATTAACATTTGTAATCCACCCTTCTTGGAAGACCCAGAAATTCTCCAAACTTATTCAATTCCTCTTTCCTTAGAAACCTTCCTATTGAAGTGATGCATTTCATCTGTACTTCCTTCTCCCTCTGTTAGAGACCTAATTAGGTTCATCCTCCAATTAACCATTCCTAATTAAAAAGGAGGAAAGCCCATGTGTCATTCTTAAGCTTCATTCATTAAACAACAGTGTCCAAATTTGAATTCCCTTCTCACACAAGGAAGGGAAATGGTACATGTGTGGGATAAGAAATATCCCAATCTGTTAACCTTAATTTAATCATGTGAAGAGAAAAGAAGCTTAGCTTCCACTCTTTCTGAAAAGCTGTAATTAAGACTCAATTAGGGACATTGTTCTATAACATCCTTCTACAAGTATCACTCCATTTAAATGGAAAATGACAAAGAAAGGCAGGCAGCCAGCCCCTGCTGGTCTACACTGAAGCATTCACTTCACAAGTCAAAGTGCATAAAATGGAGCTGCATAAGAACTCCAAGGGTTATTTGGGCCATCCCTCTGCCTCCTGACAGTTTTTGAAAGAAATCAGTTTCTTCACTTTGCTGCTTTGTAGTACAAGTCCAAGGAGTTAGGGTGGGGGTAGGAATCATAGAGCTACTTCCCCTACATATCTGGGTGTTTCTAAACACATTTCCAAAAATACAGATGTTTGGCATCTAGAGATACAATCTAACTCTATTATATGGCTAGCCAATTATTTACATGAAAAAGATCTAGGGGCATAAGAGGAAAATAAGCTTAGTATGAGTCAACAACGTTACCTGCAACCTCCAAAACTCATATAATCTTTAGGTAACATTAGCCAGTGATAGTATCCACCGTAAGGGGAAGAGGGTAATAGTTCCCCTGGAGTCTGCCATGGTCAGACCATACTCAGGAGTTTTCTGGTAAATGATTAACAACCAGGGCACATTTTTGAGTTTAACCTGCAGTATTGATATTTTCTTCATCACTTCTGTAAGTCTAGGCAGTCAGCAAAACAATAAATCAAACCCTGATTTGAAAGGGTGAATGAGGGGTAAATACTCATACTGAAAATTGGCCAATTGGCTCAGTCAGTGCAGCTGGCTCTGCACACCCTGGAAGGAATATATTCAATTCCATTAAGTACAGAAGGGCAAGGAGAATGAGGAGACTGGAGACTGTGCTATACAAGAATTAATAGGGGAGGCTAGGTGGTGCAGTGAATAGAGCGGCAGCCCTGGAGTCAGAAGGATCTGAGTTCGGATCTGGCCTCAGACACAATGCACACACAAATAAAAACCTAGCCATGTGGCCTTGGGCAAGTTACTTAACCCCAATTGCCCTCCAAAAAGCAAAAAAAAAAAGAATTAATAGAAGGAATAGGCGGTGGGGCAGTGTGTCTAGAACAGGGGAGAAGGAGGAACAAATGATATAATATCTATAAAGTTCCTGGCATATAGTAGGTGCTAGTATTACTATTGGGTAAGAAGTGCAGCAAATACTATAAATCAGGGCTTGAGTTGTTGTTTTGATGATTGTCAAGATTTAAGAAAGTGATGGAGAAAATGTTAACAATACCAATAAAACTTAAAATTCTGCCATGCATAGATTATTATTTCAAAGATCCAGCTGTTAAATGTTTATCACTGGTATGGAGAAGTTCAGAAGACAGTCTTCTACACTTACCTTAGGTGCAACATAGTTATGCTGGTCAAACCCTAAAGAGAAGTGAAACGAGGGTAAATCACATAGAATTCCCACCCCACCCCACCCCACTCACTCCACCCCTCCAAGTCCTAAAATCAAATCAGGTAATCAATCCCTAGCGTGAGTAGAATAACAAAACAATAACTAACATTTATGTAGTGAATTAAGGATTGCAAAGCACTTTGCAAATGTTATCTTACTTGATCTTGGCAACAACCCTGGGAGGAACATGTTATTTTTATCTCCTACTTTGCAGAAGAGGAAACTGAGGCAGACAAATTATCACATTGCTGTGGCTTGCCAGGGTCACACAGCAAGTGTCTGAGGTTGAATCTGAACTCAAGGAAGGCTTCCTGACTTCAAGTCTAACACTCTACTTACTTTCTCACCTAGCTGCTCCCAGAAGATAGTTTGATCTATGAGGAACTCTTCTAGACAATTCCCTGTAGGAGGTGTGTAGGAGGAAGTGGGGGGAGAAGTGTCAAGTAAAGGGAGAAATTGCGGGAGAGAGACAGGTTTGTTGTCATATAGTTGTACAGGATAACCCCAGTAAAAGGAAGTGGGGTTTCAGAAGAGATACAGTTCATGATGGTTAGATACAGTCACATTTGGCAGCCCCAGTGAGGAGGCAGAGAGGTGGGGAATCAGCATGCAGGAAATGACAGAGGGACAAGTGTCTGGTGATAAAAGATGGGTGAATAGAAAGAGAAGAAGCACCTTGTGGTGCTATTGCTTTGGGCAGCTATTGGGAGGAAATGAAAGCGGAGAAATGGAAGGAGATACCCAGAGAGGGTTCCCACTGGGCCAGAAAGAGGTAAGGATGGGGCGAGGAGGTATTCTTCATGGGATAGGGTCTATAGAAGACTGGAAAACAATGAGGGGCCCTCCTTAAACCTTTTTTTAGAGAAAAAGGCCTGAACACATATCGAGTGAAGCCAGGCATGAAGTGAACTTGGGAAACCCCAGAGACATGACTGAAAGTCTCTTTTCTTCTGTAGAACATAGAGTTAATTAGGCATTAGTGCAAAGCTGCCTCCCTTTCCACCAGAGATGGTAAAAGCAGAAGTTAATGGAAGGAAACATTCTTTATCCTCCTTTCCCTCCTTTGGGGAATGGAGCCCTCACCTCTCACTGTCCCACTACCAATATGCCATGATCTCTGTCCTAACCCTCCACCATCCCAATCCAAACCAGGGATCTATCTCTTTACCTGATAATGAACTTGGGAAAAACAGACTGCTTTGAACAGTTAAATGTTACTTGTTAAGTGACCTTGAGTAAGTCAGTTACCCTAGGCTTCTCTGAATTTTAGTTCCTTTTCCTGTAAAGTGAAGGGTTTGGATTGAACGCTCCCTAAAGGAGTTCCAGCTCTCAGTTTATGATTTTAAGTGCTGGGAATTTCACAGAATACTCCACTACTAATGTTGACAACTTACACCTAAACGAAACACCCTAAGGCACCCAAGTCAGGGAGGGCAAAAGTTGACAGATTTAGACAAAAATCATCAAAAAGAGTAAGGCTGATGTTTCAACAAGGTGTGCAAGCAGAGTCCATTTTCAACATCCTCCTTATAAACCCTTGGATTGTTCCCTTTCCTGAGACTACAGGAATTCAAAATTCTCTCTCCAGCTCTAATATTTTACCATATTTTAACAATGAACCCATTAGTTGAAAAATCATAGGATAATAGAATGATAGAGATGGAAGGGACCTTAGGAGCAGTCTAGTCCAAATCCTTAATCTTACAGATGAGGAAACAAAGGTCTGGAGAGAGGGGTGACTTGCCTAATGTAGCTCTTACTAGTATAAGCCCTCTATTTCACCCAAGCTCATTATCTGGTAGAGAAATGGGGTCCTGCCAGATACCTGCCTATAGTACAAGGGGAGGGTTAAAACTGAAATACAACATACCCTTTTTGAGATTTTCTTAGCAAAAATGATATTGGAATGGTTTACTGTTTCCTTTTCCAGATCATTTGACAGATGAGGAAATTGAAAAAAAAAAGGTCAAGTGACTCACCTAGGGTCACACAGCTAATAATTGTCTGAGGACAGATTTGAAATCAAGTCTTCCTCACTCAGAGCCCAGCACTCTCTCCATTGCACTACTTAGATGCGCATTAAAAAAACAATATAACTTGACTATGGGAGGGCTGAGGGCTTCAGATCGCCCCTAGAAAGGAGAACTTCAGAAGAAAGAATGCCTCTTTCCAGTTACTTCTGATTTAAGCTTCAGGGTCTCTGATGGAAAGAGTGGCAGCTCTCCATTGGTATTAATTAGCTCTGCGTTCTACAAAAGAAGAGAAAAGGAATGTCAACCATGTTTCTGGAGATTCCCAAGCTGGTTCCATGATGGGCTTTGCTGGATAAATATTGTCATTTTCTCCAGCAAACAGTCCAAGAAGGACCATTTCTTTCCAGAAAGCAGAGGCTAGATAATGTTATTGTCATTTTTTTTGGCTTAGACCTCAGTCTCTGAAACCCAGTCCAAATCTAAATTGATAGACAAGCTTCCTGATTCCTCAGGTAAAACCTACTTCACTGTGGGTCTGTAAGGACAAGCAACCTCTTGGCACTCATTTTTATATATCTTGCCTTTATCCCACAATAAGGGACCAGCTAGTAGAAAAAATATGGGTGACGTTTATATTTATCATCTCTTCTATACCCCCTTTCTCTCTGTAATCCTCTTAAATTCCCATTAGCCCACAGATTGGGAGGCCCAACCTCTTCTGGCACTTGGTGACTTGTACCCTGAAGAATCAAAACCTGTTCTCCAGAAAGTTTGTCCTCCCAATTACTTGCACCCCAGGCTGAATAAAAGTCTCTATGTCTCCTCTCTCAAGGTAGTTGAAGATGCTGCCTGTGTTAGATTATAGTTCTGTCCCTATGAAAAGAGCACCAAGGAGCAGATGAACAAGTGGAGAAAGGAGGTAATTAAAAGATCACAGATTTTGAGCTGGAAGGGACCTCAGTGTTTGTCTAGCTCACCCCTTGAATTTTGCAAACCAAGAAACTAAGGTCCAAACATTCTATTCTAGCCCCTGTGGAGATTAGCCAGGTTTATCATTCACCACTAAGATGATCATCCACTATCCCCTGGAGATGAAGTTGTCACTGTAGTTCAAGGTCAATTTTTGGTAAAACCATGAAGTAGGTGAAGAGCAAGAATCAGGGTTAGAAGTAGAACCAGGAAATGAGGTTGGGAAATCACTAGAAAGAGAGTCAAGGAAATAATTCCTATTCATCCTCCCCACTAAAAAATCCACCCAATTCCTTGTCTTGAACTGTTTGGATGTTTTTTCCCTCCCAAGCATAGCCAAGTAATTTTATACATACTCAGTGTTATTTTAGAGGCATTGAGAAGTTGCCTACACATAAGAATATTAACTCCAGGTTCCCCAAAAAGAAGGCATCCTGGACAAGATGGAACCAGAGATTAGAATATGAGGTTACCCTATAACTTTGAAATGTAAAATCTACGTTTGATCTACCACAAGCATTGAAGGACTGACATGTTACACAGTAATTTATCAGGACAGAAAACAATAGATGGGCCTTGGCATTCTTTTAAGTCCTTATCATATTTGTTATTTCCATCAGACACCATAGAATCAAAGGTCTTAGAACTATAAGCGGACTCAAGATACCCTCAGGTCCAACTCAATTCCCTAGTCTACCTTCAGGAAGATAAAGTCTTTTCCCCATTGAACACATAAGACCCAACTGAGGTCCAAGCAGCAATACTTCATGAATGCTGGTTTTTAAAATGACTCCACTATGTAATTTTATTCATATGATAGCACACCTCTGTGTATAATGTGAAACACAGTATAGACTTGTTCTGGACTTGGAGAAAGGAAGACCTGTGTTCAAATGCCATCGCTGATATCATCAGAATGTGTGACCATGGACAAGTAATTTTTTGTTTCTTCACTTGTAAAATGAGGATTACAGCATTTGCTATAAACACAGATTTGTTTTAAGTATCAGATGGCAACATACATGGAAAGATCTTTGCAAACCTTAAAGTGCTATATAATATTAGCTATATTTATCATCATTATCATTAATTATGTTGACTTAAATACTTCAGGGACTATGATTTCATTGGTGTGGATCATTCCTCTCCTGATGCAGACTTCAGTTGCTCTAAGCTGGAGAGTGTCAAGGGGAGGGCACTCAAGATAGAGAAGGACTTCTGGTTCCTACCATATAGGAATAAGTTAAAGGGAATGGGGGTGTATGGCCTTGTGATGTTTAAAAAATATGAGAGACAGAGTTTCTGGTAGTTAATCATTTTATTAAAAAAGGGGTCACTGACACTTTTCAACGCCAAAGACTAATCATGGTGGTAGGCTCACGGTTTATATGCCATTGGGAATATGGGTGTTCTTGAGGGTGATGACCAACTTTGATTTGTTAACAACTAATGAGAGAATGACTATTATAATAAGAGATGAGTTTATTCCAAGGAGGGTCTTGAGGTAAGTGGCACTGAGAAGCCAAGTCTGGGTCAATGAGACTTATCCATTTCAACATCACTGTCTAACAAAAGGGAGGAGCCACATTTCCAAGACCTATCTGTAGTAAACATAATGAGCAGGAATCCACCCACTCTCCTAAACTTACAATTTCTTTACTCTCTGTAAATTAGGTCTTAGCTTTTCTGGCTGGGTAAATCTTTGAGCAATATTTCCCACACTGGTCAATTTCTGGATGAGGAAGTAGAAAAGGGGAAAAACCTTGGTCCTCCTAATTCAATGATTAATTATTAAACACAAGAGAGAAATAATCATTTCTCTCAGACTGGAGAAAATAATTAGGGAGCACACAATAACTGTTTTAAAATTCTTAAAGGTCCATAGTTTGAAAGGGAGATTCTATTTACTCATCCCAGTTACAGAGGACAGAACTAGCAGCAATGAGTGAAAGTTGCAAAAGGACTAATATAAGAAAAAAACCTCATAAAAAATTAGATCTGTCCAAAAGTGGAATGGGTTGCCTCTGAACTTGGTAGACTTCCTATTATCAGAGGTCTCCAAGAAGAGGCTGAAATGATCTCTTGTCTAGTTACTATATGAGCCCTCTTTTTCTGGTAGAGATGACCATATATATCCCTTCCAACTTTGAAGTCTATGCAAATCCCATGAGGTAGCAGGTAGTCTCCAAGAGAGGCACTCAAGGAGGATGAAAAAATCATCTTCTAGCAGCCAATCTGAGGACAAGTCTCTTTGACCCTGCTCACAATATGGCATGGGACTTCAGTGAATACAAACATACATACAGATGCATGTGCTCACCCCTAAAATGTACCCATGATCTCATCAATTTATATGTTCCTTCTAGCCATTCATGCCTGCCCATCCCGTGCTACTCATGTTCATATTGTCCTCAAAGTATATCACATGGGGTCCACCCAATATGCCAGGCACCTTCCTCAATTTCTACTCCTATCTCAAGGATACTAATGAATCCCTAGGCTTCCCCACATTCCATCTTGCTTTTCAATAATATATTTCCCTATTGGCAACTCCTACTTCATCTCTTTTTCAAAGTTCCTTATTTGTTATATGCTACAGTCTACTCCTCATAGTCACTATGCCCCTTTTCCTTGCCCTCTGTGTGATACTCATTCTTCAGCAATAGAAATGTTCTATGACTATAATTATATCTGTATGAGTTCAAATATATACACATGTGTACATATATACACAAATATATGTATATTGTGGACAAATTCCTTCTTCCCTGACCCCTTATTATTAGATGGAGATCACTATTAGTTCTTCAAGACTATACCAGCTGAGAAAAATTTTTAGTGTTACCAAAGCAGTAAGGCTTTGAATATGGGCCCAGGAAAGGGCTTGGCTGTACCATTATCCATATCCTGCCCTCTTAGAGTGCCTAAACCTGACCTTCCTCCAAAGTACCTTATTTCCATTGAGGACATCATCATCCTTCCATTTGTTCACATATCAACCTGAGTCATCCTTAGCTTTTCATTTTCTCTCACCCCATCCCACCTTCCATGCCCCATCCAGTCACTCACAAAGCCTCATTAATCCTACTTCCACAGTATATCTCATATTCATTCCTTTCTCTCCACTTAAAATAGATAGTGCCATAATTCTAGCCCTTGTTACCTCTCACCTCAACTATTAGGATAGCCTCCTGATGGGCCTCACTGCTTCCAGCTCTTTTCTTTCCCATCAGTGTTCCACACAATATCTGAAATCATGTTCTTAACTCATAGGTCTGACCCTGTTAATCCCTTGTTCATATCTTCACTGGGTTCCTATTGCCTCTAAGATAAAATATCCTTGTTTGGCATCTAAAATCATTAGCAATCTGGTTCCAGCCTAACTTTTCAGATTTATTTCATGTTATTTCCCTTCATGGACTCTATTTCTAGTCAAACTGGCCTGCTCCCTGTTTCCCAAATAGAATTCAATTCCCTATTTCCATGCCTTTACATTGGTTGTCCTGTGTGTTTCAAAAACACTCCCCTTTTTCTTCATATCTTAGAATTCTTTGCTCCCTTCAAGTCTCAGCCCATATGCTACCTTCTACAGAAAACTTTCTCTAATCCCCCTAGTTTTTCCAGCTCTTCCTCCTCCTCAAATTACTGGGCATTTCCTTATCTGCCCATTATTTCTACCCTCCAGCCCCCAGGATAATGTAATCTTCTTGGAGAACAGGACTATTTCTCATCTTTATTTTTATAACCCAAGCCCTTAGTACAGTACCTGATAAGAACTTAATTTAAATGAATTGACTCATATATACCTATCATCTGAAAACCAGTTTTGCTATCTTCTAAAAAGCTCAACGCTAATCATTTTTTTGGCTACAGATATTCTCAGTCTATGATGGTGGAAGGAGCACCCACATATGAACTAAAATATGTTTTGAACTATTGGATAATGTGGAAATTAAAGTTACTAACTAGCATTATATAATCCCATGTCAACATAAATTATTTTCAACATTGAAGATATTTGCTTATTTGTCATTATTCATACCCTTTGTCCAGGGCTATGCAACCTTTGAGATACAGCACAGAGAATCTCCATTTTTTCCCTCTATGTGAGATTCTCTATGCCAATAATAACCCAATTCCTCTGAAATGACATGTGTTAAAAGTGTCTCTCCCTGTTTAGGGAGTTGGCATTGCAACCAGCTGGGAAGCTCTACCAATTATTTGGGTGGGATGACAGTTGAGTCAGAGGACCTGAGTATGAATCCTTGTCCTGCCACTTTGACAAATCACTTCACCTCTCTAGGACTCAGTTTCCTACTTTACAAGATGAGGAGGATGGGTATATTCAAGGATCTTCAAGAGCTCTTGAAGTTCTCTCTTATTGTGTGTCTGTGAGTCTAGAATTTCCCAGGGAAGGGATTCCCTCAATTTCCTTTATTTGTTACTCTCCAGGTCTCTGCCTTCTCCACCTGTCAAACCAGGATTAAAGTCTTTGCCAATCTTTGCCTCCCAGGAAAATCACAAGCAGCAACAGGCCTAAGAGCCTGTTTGAGCTCCTTTGGTAGAGAGATCACAGTTAATCAGTCCTGTGATCTGGTTCTCATTATTCATGACTGACTAAGTGCTGACAGAACAACTTGGCCTCCTCTAAGTTCAAGAGGAGACCCAGCCTCTGCCCTTGGGGCTGACAATCTGCTCTACAAGATGAAATCTGATTTAAAACTCAACACAGGGCTAGGAGTTCTCAGGTGATCTCCTCCCCACATGCCACTAAGAAACATTGATGTATTGGAAAAGAACAGTCAAGGTATCAGCCGTGAACAAGTTCTCAAGAAGTATTATTATTGCTACTGCTAAGAAGAACCAGAAGTGATATAGATGCTTTGAACTTTGCAAAGTACTTTACATAAATTATTTTATTCAGTTTGACATTTATTAAACACCTACTATATTTAAGGCACTAGCAGCTAGGGATATAATGACAAATATGAAACAGCAAACTAGTCCCTGCCTTCCAGGAATGTAATTTCTTTTGGGGCATGCCACATATACACAGAGAAGTAAATATGAAGCATATACAAAACAGCATCGAGTGATTTCAAAAGGAGAGAGATAATCACTGGGGAAAGGACTCTTGGAATAAACTGTCTTAAGAGACAAAAGTACTGTGCATGGGGGGCTATTTGTGCAAAGCTTTAGAGATGGAAGAAGTTCCTCTCTTGGGAACAACTAGTGGGCTAGTTAGATTGAGGTAGCAGGTGTGTCACGAGGGATAATATGAAATATGGTTAGAAAGAAACACAGCATCCAGATTACGGATGACCTTACCTTCCAGGGTGTAAAGCCAAGCCCGAGCAGCTTTCCAGAGGACTGCTGCTGTGATGCCATTACCCTTACACAGGGTAAGGACTTTGCATTCCATCCTATAGGAAATGTAGTATCGAGCCACTGATGATTTTTTTGAGGTCATGGGAACTCATAATAGATATAAAACTGTTCATTGAAAGGTTGTTTTACATGTCTAAATTACTTCTCCCATAAGCAGATTAGCTTTGAGAGTCCTATGTTGAATTTATTATCTATTTAAAAAGAAAAGAAAGCTAATAGAGTCATGGTTTCAGGTACAAGCCTCTTTATTCTAGTATATAGTGTAAATGAACAATGATCATTTTAGTTTATGTTTGCTAAGCTCAGATTTTTTTTTTAAATAGGGAAAAAGAAGTTATTTCTCCCCAACAAGACCACCAGTTCCCTGGAGGTAGGAATTATATCTTCTACTACTTTTGTTTCTCTAATATTTAACTCCTAGCACCTAGGTCTAGGTATATAGTATGTTCTTAATAAATATTTTAGGGGCAGCTAGGTGGTGCAGTAAATAGAGCACCAGTCCTGAAATCAGGAGGACCTGAGTTCAGGTGTGACCTCAGACACTTGACACTTAACCGTGTGACCTTGGCAAGTCACTTAACCCCATTTGCCTTGCTTTTACCCCTCCACAATTGTTTCCATTCTTTATTTTACATTTGTAAGCACTGCATTAGATAGAATTCTTACTACTCAGAAAAGTCCTCTTTATACCATCATCTGGGCTCATGCTAGAAATGTCCAATTTCTGCTCTATCTAAACACAGGCCACAGGATCTTCCCAAAGGAAAGATTTCTCTTGAAATGCCCTTTGGAATATCATAGTGGTCCTTTTATTCTCACACCTAATCTCCAAGAGCTCATCAAAATCTGAATAGTTAATATTTTTTTTGTTTCTGCTTTTTGGAGGGCAATTGGGGTTAAGTAACTTGCCCAAGGTCACACTGCTAGGTTTTTTTTTGTGTGTGTGCGTTAAGTATCTGAGGCCGGATCCGAACTCAGGTCCTTCTGACTCCAGGGCCTAAGCTCTACTCACTGCACCACCTAGCCGCCGCCAATAGTTGATATTTTTAAAAAGTAGAGAATGGAGCTCTTCCATTCCCCCAAAACTAATCCCTAATGTTTACACATCTTTTATTTTTAAGAGATCTTTATTAGTATCTATTTTTTTATATTAACCACATTTTGCTATGTATCCTGTCTCCTACCCCTTCCTAAAGAGCCATCAATTAAAATAAGGTGTTTTCAAAAAATTCATAAAACTAATCAGCCAATCAAAAAAAATGACACATTATGCAGTGTTCCCCATCCCTGTAACCCTCACCTCCTCAAAGGATCAAGAGAGATGTCTTTTCATATCTTTGGGCCCAAACTTATTCTTTATAATTTTGCCTACATTCAGTTTTCATTGTTTTGTGGTCATTATTCTTGTCATTTACATTGCTATAGGTATTTTGCATATTGTATTCCTGTTTACTTCACTTTGTGTCAGTTTAAATGTCTTTCTGGGCTTATCGATATTCATCATGGTCATTCATCATTTCTTACAAGGTAGTGATATTACATTACATTCATGTACCATAGTTTTTTTAGTCATTCTCCAATTGATGGGCTTTGTTTTTAACCTCTCTTTGTAAAATGTGCCATTTTATCCTTTTGAAGAAGTATAATAGTCATCATCCCTTGGAAAGCCATTAGTCAATTAGAGCTCATTACCTACAATAAATAATTATGATGTAAACAAGCAGGTAGAAGCCCTAATAAACATTTAACCAAAACTCAAGTAGAATCATGGAATGGGGGAACTGGAAGAAATTATATCAATAAATCATCCAGTCTAATCCTATCATTTTGAGATTAAGAAAACTAGGGTCCTGAGAGATGAAGTGGCTTGTCCAAAGTCACATAAGCTAATGACAAAGCAAAGCTCGAATCTAGATCTCCTGATTCCCAGTTCTGTGCTTTTCCCACCATACCACATACCTTCCTTAGATATGGCTATATAGTTATACTGTGCAGAAAGAATAGTGGCAAATATTAACATTCACCAGTTAATTTTGACATTACCAGCCTTCAGGGAATAAAATTTATCTAGTAAGTGAGCAGATATCAGTAGCTCGCTACTACATTTCCTATAGGAATGCAAAGTCCTTACCCTGTGTAAGGGTAATGGCACCACAGCAGCAGTCCTCTGGAAAGCTGCTCGGGCTTGGCTTTACACCCTGGAAGGTAAGGTCATCCGTAATCTGGATGCTGTGTTTCTTTCTAACCATATTTCATATTATCCCTCGTGACACACCTGCTACCTCAATCTAACTAGCCCACTAGTTATTCCCAAGAGAGGAACTTCTTCCACCTCTAAAGCTTTGCACAAATAGCCCCCCATGCACAGTACTTTTGTCTCTTAAGACAGTTTATTCCAAGAGTCCTTTCCCCAGTGATTATCTCTCTCCTTTTGAAATCACTCGATGCTGTTTTGTATATGCTTCATATTTACTTCTCTGTGTATATGTGGTATGCCCCAAAAGAAATTACATTCCTGGAAGGCAGAGACTAGTTTGCTTTTTTTTAGCTAACTAGTACCAATGTCAACTGTGATAATAAAATAAATTTGGGATGCAAAATTTGGGATAAATATACTGGGACAATGTTAGGGTGGCTTGATGTGACGGAAAGCTTGTTGTAATTGGATTCAGGAGGCCTAGGTTAGAACCAAGTCACTGCTGCTTGCTATATAGTTGACCCACTTAACCTCTTCAGGTTTCCGTTTCTTCATCTTTAAAATGAAAGGACTGTACTAAACTACTATAAAGTTACTTACAACTTATAGTTTACAACTCTGAAACTTAATATCTGGTATTTGGATTTGTAAATTTAGCACTCAAAAGGGGTCATAACCCTTTCTAATTAAAAATCCAAATTATAGAACCTTCTATCATGTATTGAGGCTGTTTTGTTCCCTTCTTCTACAAAGTCCTATTCTGATGTGTCATCATGGCTTAGAGGTGATCCTGCTTTCTTAAAGGCTATGCCAAACATAGTGTAAGATCTGATAGATTTCACTGTACTTAAAAGGCCTGTCTACAGATGATTCCTTGGCTCCTATGTCCAACCTTGTTAACTACAGAGAAGTATATTACCAGTAGATAGGTCATCTAGTAATGAATATTTTGAGGCATGGCAACTCATGAAACAAAAAACCTTATTTAAACAAACAAATTTAAGTGATTTTCATGCCTATGTAGCCTCCTTATATTTCTGCAGTGATGGTGGCAGTGGTAGGGAGACAGAAGTTACTAATTATCACAGATTTTAGAACATCAATAATTTTTAGTTTGAGTATAATATTCTAAATGTGAACTCCAATAATAAACAAGTTAGGGTATTTGAATCATATCAGTGTTGAAATTCTTGCTATAAACAAAACCAAATGCAAAAAGGAAATTGTAGCTATATGAAACTATGACTTATAAGTACTCCTTGGAGAGGCAAAGAAAGAGTTGGTGAAGTGAGTATTGTTGTATGCCCAATGACAATAAGAAGTATTATTTTAATGGATATTTGGTCATAATACATTATAATAGTAATGGCAAGTTACAAAAAGACCGCCATGAAAAAAATAGCAACTTATACACCAATATCTACTAGAAAAGATGGAGAAATTGAGAAATTCTAGAAAAAAAATTGATAAGTACCTCCAAATTAAATCAACATGTATTCTGATGCTTGGTGATTCTGATGCAAAGGTGAGAAAAGATGAGAATAGGGAGAAATAAATATATAGAAAATCATGACTCAGTAAGAAGGAATGAGAGACTGTAATGGAAATGCAAATTTAAAGATCTTCCCTGCCCCTAGCTTAAGTGCACCTGGAGCCTGTGGTGGGAGGCTTGTTTTTCAGGAAAGCCCACACCTTGATACTTTGTGATTGGGCAGTGGGTCCAGAAGGTTGTTACATTCTCTGAGCCTGGAGAAGGCTATATAAACCCTGATGGGAGGCTTTGCTTTGGGGCTCACTTTGAGAAGTGTTGTGTGATTTGACCAGATGAGACTCTGGGAAGCCGTTGTTGAGAGCCCCCCGACTTTGAAAACCCAGATGTTGATTCTTTCCTCTCTGGTAACTGTGATTTGGTATTGATATAATGGTTGGACAGTTTGGAAGCCTGTCTGTTTGATCTGTAAGTTCTGTAACTCTGAAGTTTGGGGTGCTGACCTTTTTCCCCTGAACTGGGTAATGTGTGTTTGTTTGATTAAAGTAGGCTTGTTGACCCATTTTGAGTTGCTTTCCTTTTGAAAAGCAGATCTAAGAACCTGTGTTGGCAGCCACCCTGGGGATGTTGGGGTGCTTGCTGCTACAGAGACCCAAACTTGTAGATTATACAGAAGCCTTATGTCTCAATATCATGAACATTTTTTTTTAGGCAAAAGATTGACAGGCACTGAACCATTTGGCACATGAACCAAAAATGCTATGAAGAATGTGTTGTACCTTGATAAAAGTGAGACAGAAGATCCCCAAGATTAAATTTAAAAAGTAGATTTTATTTCCGCAGAACACTGCAGGACTGTTGGGGTACATGGTCACCCAAATCAGACAGCACTTTGGCACAGACAGTGTACAGGTTTTATAGAGGTTCCATAGCCAGGTTAAGTAAGCTGAAATTACAGTGATGTAAGCTGAAACTCCAATGATTGGTCAGTGTACACTTGAAACTACAATTAGTGATAGGTCAGTATACATTTGAATTTCCCAAACCCTAGGCTGGGACTCCCACTCACAGATTAATCTAGGGTAAGCAAAGGGTGGGGGTTCTGCCTGTTTACAGATTCAGCAAGGTGGATTTCTCTGTTTTACAAATCAATGAAGGAAAGGTTGGGCTGCCTGTTTTACAAATCAAGGAAAGGGTGAGTGGATTTGTGTCTGACATTCAGGAAGGGCAAAATGACAAATCAAAGTGGGAAGGGCAGAGTGGAGCTGGGTCCAACAGAATGAAAGAACTTCTTTTTGTGGTGGCAAAGAATTGGAAATCAAGGGGATGCCCATCAATTGGAGCATGGCTAAACAAGTTGTAGTATATGAATGTAATGGCATACTATTGTGTTATAAGAAATGAGGAGCAGACGGACTTCATAATAACCTGGAGAGATTTATATAAACTGATGCTGAGAGGAGAGCAGAACAGGAGAACTTTGTACACAATTACAGACACATCATATCTGTAATGATTCACTTTGATAGACTGGGCTCCTCTCAGCAATGCAAGGTTAGAAGACAACTACAAAAGAATCACAATGGAAAGGAATATCCATGTCCAGAGAAAAAACTAGAGTTCAAATGCAGATTGAAGCAAACGACTTTCTCTCTTTTGTGTTTTTATTGTTTTGTTCCTTCTTTCTCATTGTTCACTCCATAATTCTTCTCTACAATTTGATTAATGTTTAATGTGAAGGTATTTGTAGAACCTATTGCATGCCGCCATGGGGAACAGGGGGAAGGACAGGGAGGAGAAGAAAATTTGGAACTCAAGGGATTGTGGAACTGAATGTTGTAAACTAGAAGTAAATAAATAAATTTTTAAAAAAGAATGAAAGACCTTATATTTTAATAGCCAGGAAAAGACTTATTGTTGAGGTGAAAGTTATACCTGATTCAGCTATCTATGTACAGTTAGATCATTAACTTGGCAGAGCTAAAATGAGAATTAATTTTAAAAAAACAGGAAAGAATAATAATGAACAAATAGATGGTGTATCAAGTCAACACACATTTATTAAGCAGTTAGTATATGCCAGGCATTGTGCTAAATGATGGGAATACAAATAAAAAGCAGAAAGATAGTCCTTGCTCTCAAGTAGATTACATTCTAATAGTTGAGAAAAAATGTAAATAACTAGGTATGTATAAAAGTTAATGGAAGAAGTCGCTAGCAGTTGGGGACATCCAGCAAAGGCCTGCTAGAGAAGCTGTGTTCAGAGTTGACATCTGAAGGAAACCAGGAAAACTAAGAGGCAGATGTGAGAACATTTTATGTATAGTGGGAAGATGGTATAAAGATATAGGCAACAGGGAGACCAACCTCTGAATTACCAGTTGGAGGAACATGACTGTCAAAAGAAGCATTATTTTGGAATATAAAATCATTCGCAAGAGCCAATGGATATTTAAAAATAACTTCTAATAAATAAGGAGAAAGAGTGAAAGGTAAAAACCAGTTAAAAAAAGATCGCCAAAATATCCAACTAAGCAAAGTCAGTAGCATTTAAGGTTAAAAATAGAAAGTAAATGAACAAAAGAAAAATTGAAATGACAAAAAAAAAATCATTTTTTAATGCTTTATTAACTTCTGGTTTACATCATTCATTTCTGCCAGATTTTGAGTTACAAATTTTCTCCCCTCTTTTCCCCTACTCACGTCCCCAAAACAGCGATCCCAGTGGATATCCCTTTCTCCAATCTGCTCTCTCCCATATCTTCCCCCATCCCCCCTTTGACTTTTCCAGTAGGGCATGGTGGATCTCTATGCCCCAGTGCCCGTATATCTTATTTCCCAATTACATGTAAAATAGTATTGATAATAGTATATACATACACACACACACACACACACACACAAATGTTTAAAAAAAATATGTATATATATATATACATATTTTTTTTAAACATTTGGTTTTAAAACGTTGAATTCCAGATTCATTCCCTTCCTCCCTTGTCACCCACCCCCACTGGGAAGATAAGCAATTCAATATAGGTTGTACATGTATAGCTAATGTAAAACATTACCATAGTAGATATATTATAAAAGACTTATATTTCCCTCCCTCCTATCCTATCTCCCACTTGTTCTATTCTCTACTTTGGTCTTGTCTCTTTTCAAAAGTGAGTGTTTCCAACTTCCCTCCACCCCCAGCCTGCCCTCCCTTCCATCATCCCCCTTCTCATCCCCTTCCCCCCTACTCTCCTGTAGGGTGAGATACCCTATTTAGTATGTATGTCATTCCCTCCCTGAGCCAAATTCAGTACCAATAAGGTTGACCCATTCCCTTTTGCCTTCCTGTTCTTCCCCTCCATTGCAACCATTTCCCCTTGCCTCTTTTTTATGAGATAGTTTACCCCATTTTGTCTCTCCCCATCTCCTCTCATTATATTCCTCTCTCACCTCTTAATTTCACCTTTTAAGTATCATCCCTTCCTATTAAATTGGTCCTGTGCCCTCTATCTATGTATACCTGTCAACATATATATATGTATATATATATATACATATATATATACATATATATATATATATATACATTCACATATGTATTCATATGCCTTCTATTCCCTTCAACTATTTTCATACTGAGAAAAGTTTCATCAGTTACAATTATCATTTTTCCATGTAGGAATGCAAATAGTTCAACTTTGATAAGTTCCTTATAATTTCTTTTCCCTGTTTACCTTCTCATGTTTCCCTTGCTTCTTGTATCTGAATGTCAAATTTTCTATTCAACTATGTTTTTTTCTTCAAGAATACTTGAAAGGGGCGGCTAGGTGGCGCAGTGAATAGAGCGCCGGCCCTGGAGTCAGAAGGACCTGAGTTTGGAGCTGGCCTCCGACACTTAACCCACACAAACAAAAACCTAGCCGTGTAACCTTGGGCAAGTTACTTAACCCCAATTGCCCTAAAGGGGCGGCTAGGTGGCGCAGTGAGTAAGAGCGCCGGCCTCGGAGTTAGGATGACCCGAGATCAGATCCGGCCTCAGAAAATGAGCACCCACGCATAAATAATGACTAGCCGTGTAACCTTGAGCAAGTTACTTAACCCCAATTGCTTAAAAAAAAAAAAAAAAGAATACTTGAAAGTCCTCTATTCCACTGAATGACCATATTTTCCCCTGAAACATGATGCTCAGTTTTGCTGGGTAGGTGATTCTTGGTTTTAATCCCATCTCCTTTGGCCTCCAGAATATTGTATTCCAGGCCCTTTGATCCCTCAGTCTTTAAGCTGCCAGATCCTGTGTTATCCTGATTGTGTTTCCACAATATTCAAATTGTTTCTTCCTGTATGCTTGTAATATTCTCTCCTTGATCTGGGAATTTTGGAACCTGGCTATAATATTCCTAGGAGTTTTCTTTTTGGGATCTTTTTCAGGAGGTGATTAATGGATTCTTTCAATCTCCATTTTGCCCTCTGGTTCTAAAACATCAGGGCAGTTTTCCTTGAGAATTTCTTGAAGGATGAAAAAAAATCATTTTAACAAACCATTTTCTTCCTCAAGGAGAATGGAACCACCACAATTGAACCCTCACATCGTAGTCCTGGCTGTCTAGTAGAAATAATGTTAAGAAGAAATATGTTGTCGCTCAGTCATTTTAGTTTTGCCTGACACTCTGTGACCCTTTTTGGGGCTTTCTTGGAAGATACTGGAATGGTTTGCCATTTCCTCCTTCAGCTTGTTTTACACATGAGGAAACTGAGGCAAACAGGGTTAATTGACTTGTCCAGGGTCACACAGCTAGTGAGTCTCTGAGGCCAGATTTGAACTCATGAAGATGAGCCTCCCTGATGTCAAGCCCAATGCTCTATGCACTGCACCAACAAGAACAAAGATGGGGAAAATAGCAGGATTGGATCAAGTGTATATAGTGGAGATCCAAGATGGAGATAATACAATTGTGAGGGTGATGAGAGATAAATGTATCTTAAGGAGAGGAAGATACTAAAGGCATTGAAGAAAATCTCAGATTTTATTATCACCGCCCCCCCCAAAGGCAACCAAAAGAGCATCAATAACTATGGGCCTATTTGCTTCCTCTCCCATCCATACAAAATCTTGGTGAAAGTCACTGATACCCAAATTGATTGCATCCTTAATGAAGGTATTATTAGGTAACAAGACAATCTTCACAAGTGATGTTCAACAGTAGAACATGTCTTCACCCTTTCACTAGTAACTGGAAGATGCAGAGAATATAAGATCCCATTATTCTTATGGTGTGTTGATTTTGTTGTTGTTTAGCCATTTTTCAGTTTGAACTTCATGAGACAGGCAATAAGTATTCATTGAAAGTTACTGAGGAGTGTGGCACATTCTGAATTATGCATAAGGAAGACAGGTCTGGCAGCAGTTGAGGGGAGTAAGGGTGGAAAAAGGAAATCTCATTGGGAGATTATTATAATAGTTCATAAAGGTCATAGGGAGAGGAATTGTACATCTAGACCTGAAAGTGATCTTAGATGCCATTCAAGTCAACTCCTTCATTTGGTAGATGAAGAAATTGAGGCCCAGAAGTAGGAAATGAATTTTCCAAGGTTACACATCTCAGAAGTAAGAGAGGCTGGGATGATGGCAAAAAAGAATCCAAATAAGGATGGTAGCCAAGAGAATAGAGAGGAGGGAGCACGTAAGAAGATTGCCATGGCAAAATCAACAGAACTTATTAACTGTTGAATGTGAAAGCTGAAGGAGAGGGAAAAGTCAGAGGCAAGAACAAGTTTGGAACCAGAGACAGATTTAGTGGTGGTACCATACAGAAAAAGTAAAGCCAGAAGGAGGAACCAATTTTATAAGACAGCCCAGTTTGGGGTCCCTTGTAGACATATCATAGGTGGAACTTCTTTGCACACAGCTGTAAAAGCAGTTCTGGGTCTCAGAAGACAGAATGGTTTGGTCATTATCTGCATAGCTGAAAAGTTAGAGAGTAAATGAAATTATCAAAAGAGAGAAAATATGTGGATAAAGAGAGAAGGGGGCCAGAGATATAACTTTGGGGAGAACCTACCTTTGTGCTGGTTTAAAAAAAAAGAGCAGTCATCAAAGACGATAGAGAATGAGTAGTTAAAGGCCAGAACAATGTCTCTGAAGCCAGGGGGAAGAGGTAATATTCAGAAGGCTTGGGCTGTCAGAAGTGTTATATGGTACAGTGAGATTCAGGTTGATACTAAAAGTAAAAAAAAAAATCTAAAAGCTCTTATGGAGGAGGTAGCTTGGTAACCTTTGAGAAAGAAGTTTCAGCAGAGTGCTGAGCATGGAAGCTGGATTGTAAAGGCTTGAGGAGGCTGGTGGAGAAGTGAAAGCACAGGGTGTAGACTCACTCCCATTATTTTCAGGCAAAATTATTTAGGGGGAAAAATCCTCATGAATTGTGAAATCCAGAACTCAGGTGCCTTCCCACATTTTTATATTTAATCCCTGGCTGATGAACTCATTTATGAATTTGATTTTTAATGTTTTTCCCACAGCCACAACTTGCTGATAGAAATCTCCATGGAGAAGAAGGGCAAAAGAATTAATTAAAATGTAAGACATTGAAGTAGCTATGTTGAGGATGAAAACCAGTTTTGAAAATGCATACCTGTGAAAGCCCATGGACTGGGGATTAGAGAGAATCCGTCTCCTTGTTATCATCATTAACATGGTTTTTCTTTCTTATGTGTTTTCTTCTATATTGTACTAAGACAGTTCAAATGCAGAGAATTATGCCAACATGAATGAGTGAATGAATGAAAAAAATGAACGAAAAAGCATTTAGTAAGCCTTATGTGACATGCGCTGTGAGAAGTACTGGGGATACAAATACCAAATACCAATACAGTACTTGCCCTCAAGAAGCTTATATTCTAAAGGGGAAAGACAACAAATAAAGGGAAATGTTTTGGTCAAGAAAGCTACAGCTATGATAAAGTAATTGATAAGAACTTTCTAGAAATGATCATGTTGATTTCATTACTATTCCCTGAACTACAGGTAGCAAGGGGAATACATACATATATTGGCTTGGCATGAAGACAGCTGGGTTTGGAATGTATTAGATATGGTGAACTCTCATTAATGAGAAGCTGAGGACCCCAGGGGAGGAGTCGGGGTACCAGGATGAAGATTGGAGGTTGAAGAAAGAAGGTATCACAATGGAGATGGCTAGCAAGCAGCATGGTAGGTCTCTGGATCTGACATAGATATAGACTGTGCTTAACAATCCAGGGAAGGAGCTTGAATGCCCATTCAGAAGCAGAGAAACAGGATCATGGCATGAAGACAGCTAGGCTCTTTCCTCTGGTAACTTACAATTTAAGACTTGACACAGATGACCACGTAGAAAAGAGTTCATTCCAGACATAGACTAGGAATGGAAAAAATACAGACAAAATGTCCAAACACCCCATTTGATAGTAAAGTGAATCCCTCATTATACATGTCAGAGGTAAGTACATTTAGTGAGGAAACCTAGGGTCAGGGAAAGGTGACTGCTATAGAGGAGGGTGTTATTGGAAAGGAGGACAAATGTAGAGTAACTGGGAGTGTTTCCAGTCTTGCCAAAGTAGAACTAAAGGATTTCACAATTGCCAGGCTTATTACAGAAGTGTTCTTTGGAAAATACCCTGCAGCCTCTGGTTCCCTATAAATGGAAACTGGGATCTGTCAGCAGGAGATGCTGTGTTTCTTGTCGATCCCAAGGAAGACCTTGGGAGAGAAGTAAAGCATGCTTATGGATTCCAGGTAGAGAAAGAACTAAATGCAGGTTATATTGAGAGAAGAGAAGAGACAGACATATATATGTATATGTGAATATGTGTATATGTATACACATACACATATAAAATGTATGTATATGTGTATTCATATACACGTGTGTGTGTGTTTGTGTGTGTGTGTGTGTGTGTGTGTGTGTGTGTGTGTGTACAGAGACAGAGAAAGTAAGAGGTAATTTAAGGAGAAATCAGGATGGTTTGGGGTGTCTTTCCTATTGAAGAAAATGGAATTATTTGGGGATTTCTTTTGGTTAGAGAAATAAGTTAAGTGGATGCTTTGGGTATTGTGGAAGTTTATGAAGGTAGGCTGGTGTGGAAGGGAGATGCCTTATAAAAACTTCCATAGAGAGAGTCACTATATCCCTTCTCATATTCTGTAGGTAGACAATATTTACATTCCTGCCAAGCTTGGCTTTACTGGTTTATATAAATCAGTTCTCTGTTCTGCAGTTTGGGAAATCAGTCTTTCTCAAGTATAAACAATTGCAGGGGGAGATAATAATAATAACAGCTAGCATTTCGATAGTACTTTAAAGTCTACAAAGCTCTTTCTACATGTTGATTTACTTGACCTTCATATTAACCCTGTAAGATAGATGCTATTATTCCCATTTTACAGAGGAAACTTTGGGAGAGAAGGAAAGCAGGTTTATGGATTCCAGGGAGCAAAAGGGCCAATTTCAGGATTAGAGAGAGACAGATAGATAGAGACAGAAAGAATAAGAGGTGATTGGGGGAGACATAGAGAAATTAAATGACTTGGCCAGCTAGTAAATAACTGAGGCAGGGTATGAACCCAGGTTTTCCTGATTCCAAGTCTTTCTCTCTAGCCACTGAGTCACAGAACTGCCAATAATAATGGTCACAGACATTCTGATTTTCTTTGCAAGCCTGATGTTGACAGGTTGAATTCTGTTTGGGGGTTGGGGGAAGGTTAACCAATTAACTCTGTAGGGTAGAGTTCATAGCTAACAATGTCAAGGTCTTCTTCCCGTGGGCCGGGTTAGCCATATTTTGTTCCATGGCTAAAGACAACCTTCAACTACATGACTCACAAATGCTGGCATTTGATAACTGCTGAAAGAGGATGAATGACTTCTATAATTCAAATTGACAAGGATGCACTTAAAGCATCTTGCTAAACACTGTGAGGGTCACAGAGAAGTATGAGATGCTGCAGTCCTTTTCCACAGAGAGCTGGAGAGACAAGATTATACACATGGGACAGTTCACTGACAATTCAATTCAGCAAACATTTACTAAGTATCTATATTCAAGATGAATCCAGAAGAGATGGCCTCCAAACATTCCCATTGTGGGTGGTGGTGTGTTGATTGCATCATACAATCACAGATCTAAATCACACAGCTAGAGAAGAAAGGGACCCTAGGAGCCTTCTAGTCTAACTCCATCAGCCCCAGAGGTGAAGTGACTTGCCCATGGTCACACAGATAGTGAGGGGACAGAGCTAGAATTTGAATCCAATTCCAGTCTTATTTCCTGCTTCTCATCAAAGCCACAACCACTACAGACTCTTAAATCAGAGACTCCAAAATCTGTCAAAAGTATTCAGCCTAACCTGTCGACATGAGAAAAACCAAGCAGATGAAGAATATCTATCACCTAGAGCAATGATGTCAGCCTCAAATAAAACCATCCCTGTTGTCTCATATTGACTTAGAAAACAACAAATTAAGATCATCTATGTTATATTATCTTTTTGTTTATTTTATTAAACATTTCCCAATTTCATTTTAATCTGGTTCAGGCTATATTTAGTTTTTCAGGCAGCAATTTTGATACCTCTGGTCTAGAGGTTATATGTTGTATGGATAACACATGGAGTTGGTCCATCAGTACAAAAGTCTTAGACCAATGCTGTAATCAAATAATGAGATGGGTCTATGATTTTAATAGGAAGAGAGTGGTCTTTATTGCCTTTGAAAAAATAATTTTAATGAACATAAGCTTCTTCCTAAAATCAAGTATCTAACTTCATAACTTTGTAATTTTTTAAAATTTATTTGTAAAGTTAAAGCATACATAAAGTTTCAAATTTCTAACATTAATATACTCCCAGTGATATTATGTAGCTGAAAATCAAGGAACACCACAGTCTTTGAAGAATTAAAATTGCTGGGGACTGGGGGTGGGTTCCTTCTTCCTTCTCAACTGTGTTCAAAGGAGGAGACATGAAGTGGAGTAAAGATGATGGAATATAGGTAGCAACCCAGATAAAGTCTCTCAACATTCCCCTCCAAACAACTTTAAGATAATGGGTCAAATCAAATTCTGAGGTGGCATAGCCACCAAAAGGTTAGAGTGAAAATTGTTTCCAGTCCAACACAACTTAGGAGGTCCACAGGAGAGGTTTGTGACTGGGGTGAGGGACAGTCTATGGCAACATGAGTGGTGGGCCCTTGGAGGTAGTGACAGTGTCAGCAGTAGCTTCAGGAGCTCCTAGCCCAGATCAAACAATTGGTCAGAAAGAGATAACAGGTAATCCTTTTGTTGGCACTGGGCACAGATCCTGGCACTGCCTGGCAATTCCATTACCCATGTGTAAATGTGGGTCACAGTTACAGGGTAGAGAAGAGTGCTATGGTTGGTGACAAGAGAGCAGAAGCTCTGGTTTAAGTGCTGGGGTAGAGAGCAGAATTAGCACTTGTAGTTGCAGGGGTGCAAGGGAGCTGGTCACAATTTTAGGGCCAAGAAAAGCACTAGCTCCTGTGGCTGAAGGGGGAGCAGGGACCTTTCCTGGGTAAAGACCATAGCATAGATCCAGAGGGCAGTGACCACACTTCTCTCCAGCTCACACCATCTTGGACGTACAGAAAACTTACAGACCCCTTGAACTAACTCTAAAAACAGCAGTGCAAAAAATCAAGAACAAAATCCCTGAAGCTTTGGACAGTGCCCCCCCACTTTCCAAGTGAGCAGAATCCAATTTTAATATAAAGTTCAAAGTCAAGAGATATTCTGGGAAAATGAGCAAACATCAAAAAAGGAATGTGACCATGAAAAGCTATTATGGTCATGGGGAAGGTCAAGACACAGACTCAGAAGAAGGTAACAATGTGTAACATTAATGGTATGTAAGATCTTCCCCACCCATTAAGAGGCCTCATGTGGAGCCCATTAAGGGAGCTTACTTAGTGGAGGCTTGCTTGTAGGAAGGCTTTCACACCTTTTGCTAATTTCTAATTAGGCACTGAGTCACAAGTGTTGTGATGCCTTTGGCTCTGACAAGTACACACACACACACACACACACACACACACACACACACACACACACACTGTCATTCTCTGTCTCTCTTTCTCTCTGTTTCTCTGTTTCTCTCTTTCATCTCATTTGTATTTTGCTTTGGGAGCTCACTTATGAGAAGGATCTTGTGATTCTCTGGTCAAGATTCTGAGTTGCCTTATGTTCAGAGCTCCCTGACTACTCAGATGTAAAGTCTCTCTCGATCCAGGGATACATGTAAAGTGTATAGTTGATTCAGGCAGTCAGAGCCCTGTCTGTCAGTCTTTATTTCTCTGCTTGTATTTTCTCTCTATTTTCTCTGAAGTTCAGGGTGCTGACTGCTCCCCTGACCTAGTGAATATAATTTTAAAAAGATTGTTGACTCTTTAAACAGCTGGCTTTCCTGGTAAAGCAGATCTAAGAACCTGTGCTAGCAGCCATCCTGGGTATGCCCATATGGTTGCCACTACACAATGTAAAAACAGCTGCAAGCAAAACCTCAAGGGAAAAAAATGTAAATTGGACACAAACCCAGAAAGAATTCCTAGAAGACCTAAAGAGTGGTAGAGGAAATAATGAGAAAAGAAATGAGAATGACACAAGAAAATTATGGGAAAAAAATTAACAGCTTGGTTAAAAAAAAGCATACTGAAGAAAATAACACTTTAAAGAACAGAATTGGCCAAATTGTGAAAAAAAGCATAAAAATTCACTGAAAAGAACTCCTTAAAAAGCAAAATTGTTCAAATGTAAAAAGAGATGCAAAAGCTCACTGAAGAAAATAATTCCTTAAAAATTAGATTTAGGTAACTGAAAGTTAATGACTCCATGAGATATCAAGAAACAAAATAAAGTTGAAAGAATGAAAAAAATTGAAATGTGAAATATCTTATAGGAAAAACAATTGACCTAGAAAATAGATCAGAGAAATAATTTAAGAATTCTTAGATCACCTGAAAGTCATGATTTTTTATAAAAAGAGTCTAGACATCATATTTCAAGATATTATAAAGGAAAACTGTCCCAATATTTTAGAACCAAAGGATATAATAAAAATGGAATGAATCCACCAATAACTTCCTGAAAGAGATCCCAAAATGAAACCTCCCAGAAGTTTTATATATTATAGGCAAATTCCAGAGCTCACAGGTCAAGGAGAAAATATTGAAAGCAACCAGAAAGAAACCATTCAAATGAGCCAGCCACAGATAGGATCACAAAAGAGTAATAGTTACCATGTCAAAGGAATGGATGATATTCTGGAAGGTAAAGGAGCTAGGATTGCAAGAATAACCTACTCACCAAAATTTAGTACAATCCTTCAAGGTAAAAAAAAAAAAGATATAGTGAAATAGAGGACTTTCAAGCATTTCTGTTGAAAAAGACCAGAGCTGAACAGAAAAATTGACATTTAAAGACAAGACTCAAAAAGAATTAAAAAAGCAAATATGAAAGAGGGAATTAATAAGGTTAAACTCTTTATATTCTTATGTGGGATGATGATACACATTAACTCCTAAGAACTCTATTATTATTAGGGTAGTTAAAGGAAATCTACATAGAATGCACAGGGATGAATTGATTATGTTAGGATGATCTAAAAAAAAAAATTAGAGGGGTGAGAAAGAGATATGCACTGGGTTGTTGTTGTTTTCCCTTGGTTCTCAAAGAAGACTATGATAGGTGATAGGAAGGTGATAATGTTAATTGCAAATGAATTGGATTTAAGTGAGTCAGGGCTGTGCAAAATCATCAACCTCACTTTCTCCTTTGGAGACATCTGGGTCCAGTGGCTGAATGACTCAAGATAGCCCCCTATGCACTGGGAGAAGGAGGAAAGAAGAGGAAGATTGGGAAAATGATCTCACATTAAAAAGGTATGCAAGGAAGTTTTTATAATGAAAGGCAAAATGAGGGTGGGTTGGGCAATACTTAAACCTCACTCTCATCTGAACCAGTTCAAAGAGGGAAGAAAACAAATACACACACACACACACACACACACACACACACACACACCCCTCAGGGGGGTTTAGAAATTTTTCTTACCCAAAAGAAGGTAGGAGGGGATAATAAGAAAGAGGGCAAATCAAGGGAGGCAGTAGCCAGAAGCAAAACAGATTTTTGAGGAGGGATAGGGTAAAAAAGAGAGAGAAGGATAAGAGAAAAAAATAGGATGGAGGGAAATATAGTGTAATCAAACTGTGAATATGAATGGGATGAGCTCACCTGTATAAAACAGAAGCAGATAGCAAAGTGAATTAGAAGCCAAAGTTCAGCAATCTGTCATTTACAGGAAATGTGCTTGAAACTTAAAAAAACTCATAGTGTTAAAATAAAGGACTTATGCTTTAACTAAGTTAAAAAAAACAAAAAACAAAAAACAAAACCAGGCATAACAGTTATGATCTCAAAGAAAAAGGAAGCTAGATCTAATTAATAGAAATAATCAAGGAAAGTACATTTTGCTAAAAGGTACCATAGACAATGAAGTAATATTAATACTAAGCATGTATATACCAAATTGCATAGCACACAAATTCTTAAAGGAAAAGGTAATTGAATTATATGAGGAAATAGATAGTAAAACTTTACTAAGTAAAACTATACCTTAATTTACCCCTCTCATAACTACATGAAATAAATAAAGAAGAAATCAAGGAGATGAACAAAATTTTAGAAAAGTTAGTTATGATAGACTCTGGAGAAAAGCAAATGGAAATATAAAAGAACATACATTTTTCTCAGCTGTATATGGCACCTTAAAAAATGGACCATGTATTGGAGTAGAAAAACCATGCAAACTAATGCTCCCTCTTCAAACTATAATGCTATAAAAAATACATTCAACAAAGGTCCTTGAAAACAGATTAAAAATTAATTGGAAACTAATCCAATCCTAAAGAATGAATGGATAAAAGAACAAATAACAATAACAATAAAAGAACAAATCACAGAAACAATAATTTCATTAAAGACAATGACAATGAGACAACACACCAAAATTTGTGGGATACAACAAAAGCATTACGTAGTGGGGAAAAATATATATGCATATATATATGCATGTATACACACATTTACATTAATAAAGAAAGAGCAGATCAATGAATTGAGCATGGAACTAAAAAAATTAGAAAAAGAACAAATTAAAAATCCTCAGTTAAAAACAAAAAATAGAAATTCTGACAATAAAAAGAGACATTAGTAAAATTGAAAGTTTAAAAAGAAACAATCAACTAATAAATAAAACTGGGAGCTGGTTTTATGAAAATTACAGTAAACTGGATAAAACACTGGTTAATTTGACTTAAAAAAGAAAAAACCAAATTATCATTAGCAAAAATGAAAGGAATGAATGAATGCAAAGCTAATGAAGATGAAATTAAAGCAATTGTTAGGAACTATTTTGATTAATAATATGAAAATAAAATTGATAAAATTGAATAAAATAAAAAAATAAAATAAAATCTAAGTGAAATGGATGAATATTTACAAAAATATAAATTGTCCAGATCAACAGAAGAGGAAGTAGAGTACTTAAATAACCCTGTCTAAGAAAAAGAAATTGAACAATCTATAAATGAATTCCCTAAGAAGAAATCCCCAGGACCAGACCACAAGTGAATTCTACCAAACATTTAAAGAACAATTAATTCCAATACTACATATACTATTTGAAAAAATAGGTAAAACAGAGTCCTTCCAAGTCATTTATAACACAAATATGGTTTTTATATCTAAATTAAGGAAAGCAAAAACAGAGAAAGAAAGCTGTAGACAAATTTCTTCAATGAATATTGATGAAAATTAAAAAAAAATAATAGCAAGGAGATTACAGCAATATATCAGAAAGATCATACACTATGGCAAGGTGGGATTTGTACCAGGAATGCAGTGATGGTACAATATTAGGAACACTATCAGCACAATTGACTGCATCAATAACAAAACCAAGAAAAATTACATAATTATCTTAATAGAAGCAGAAAATTTTTTGATAGAAAACCATGTCTGTTCCTATTAAAAAAAATACTAGAAAGCATAGGAATAAATGAAGCTTTTGTTAAAATGATAAGTAGTATTTATCTGAAATCAAGAACAAGGCATTATTTGTAATGGGATAAGCTAGAAGTCTTCCCAATAACATCAGGTATGAAACAAGGATGTTCATTATCACTACTATCATTCAATAGTGTACTAGAAATGTTAATTATAGTAATAACACAAAGAAAAAGAAATTGAAGGAATAAAAATAGGAAACAAGGAAACAAAGCCATCACTCTTTGCCAATGATAGAATAGTTTAGAGAACTCAAGAATCAACTAAAAAAACTAGTTGAAATGATTAACAACTTTAGCAAAGTTGTAGGATATAAAATAAACCCACATAAATCACAAGCCATCAGAATTTCAGTATATTACCAGCATTTGTGCATATTCTATATATTACCATCACTATTTCTGTATGTTCTGTATATTGTCATTAGTATTTCTATATGTTACAAATAAAAATGGAGAAATTCCATTTAAAATAAGTGCAGACAATATAAAACATTTGAAAATCTATTTGTCAAGACAAACCCAGGAACTATATGAACACAATTATAAAACCTTTTTCACACAAATAAAAGCAGATTAAAAAACTGTTTAAAAACAAATTTAAACAATAAATAATAGTAATTGGTCAAGGGTAGGTGGAGTCAATATAAAAGAATGACTATTCAACCTAAATTAATTTATTTACTCAGTGTCATACCAATCAAATTGCCAAAGAATTATTTTATAGGTCTAGAAAAATAATAACAGAATTCATCTGGAAAAAGAAAAGATCAATTACATGAACTGATGCTGAGTGAAATAAGCAGAACTAGGAGAACATTGTACAGAGCAACAGCAACATTGTGTGATAATCAACTATGATAGATTTAGCTCTTCTCAGCAATACAATGATCCAAAACAATTCACTCATGATGGGAAATGCTAACCACATCCAGAGAAAGAAATATAGAGTCTGAATGCAGATCAAAACATACTATGTTCACTTTTTTTGTTGTTTCTTTATCACAGCGTTTCTCTTTTGTTTTGATTCTTCTTTACAACATGGCTCATGAGGAAATATGTTTAGTATGATTGTACATGTATACCCTATGTCACATTTCTTGCCATCTTGGGGTGGAGGGAAAGAGAAGGAGAAAAAAGTTGGAACTCAAAATCTTCCAAAAGTGAATATTGAAAACTATCCTTACATGTAATTGGGGAAAATAAAATACTATTAAGTGGAGAAAATAAAAAATAAAAGGTCAAGAATATTAAGGGAATAAAAAAATAAAAATGTGATGAAAGGTAGCCTAGCAGTAACAGATTCAAAGTATTTTAATACAGAAGAAATTATCAAAACAATATGATATTGGCTAAGAAATAGAGTGGTGGATCAACAGAATATATTAGATATACAATACAAAGTAATAAATGAACATAGTAATCTAGTATTTGATAAATGCAAAGATCCAAGCTTTGGGGGCAAGAAATCATTATTTGGCAAAAAAAAAAATGCTGGGAAAACTGAAAAGCAGTTTGGTAGAAACTAGGCATGGACCACTATTTCACAACATATACCAAGATAAGGCCAAAATGGGTACATGATTTAGGTCAGACCTGCGGAACTCGGCAGTACATATGTCATGTGACAAACGAGAATGTGCAGTGGCGACCCTACATTTTTCATGGGCTGCAGGAAATCCTTTGGTGGACTTTATGTTGTGCAGGCCTGATTTAGATAAGCAAATTAGGAGAGCATGGAAAATTTTACCTGTCATCTGTATGGATAAGAGAAGAGTTTATGAACAAAGTAGAGCTAGAGAGGATCATGGGAAGTATAATAGATTATTTTGATGACCTAAATTAAAAAGATTTTGCATAAATATCAATACAGACAAAATTAGAAGAAAAGTAGGAAACTGGGGGTGGGAAATTTTACAGCAAGTTTCTATAATAAAGGCCTGATTTCTCAAATATCTATGGGAACTAAGTTTATAAAAGGAAGACCCGTTTCCCAATTGATAAGTAGTCAAAGGGTATGAAAAGATAATTTTCAAAGAAAAAAATGCTCTATATCACTATTGATTAGAGAAATGAAAATTAAGATAACTCTGGGTGTACTACTTCACACCTATCAGATTGTTTAATGTGAGAGAAAAGAAAAATGACAAATGCTGAAGGGAATGTGGAAAAGTAGGGACCCTGATACACTATTGGTAGAGTTGGGAACTAGTCCAACTATTCAAGAACAATTTGGAACATTGCCCAGGAGACTATAAAACTGTGCATATCCTTTGACCTAGCAATATCACTACTAGCTATATATCTCAAAGAGATGAAAGGAAAAGGAAAAGGAAATATATGTATAAAAATATATACAGTAGCTCTATTTTGTGGTGGCAAAAAATTGGAAGTTGAGGAGCTGTCCATCAATTGGGGAATGACTAAAAAAGTTGTGGTACATGATTGTGATGGAATACTACTGTGCTATAAGAAATGATGAGCAAGATGTTTCAGAAGGAAACAAACCAACAAGCAGGGAATATTTATGTGAACTGATACAAAGTGAAGTGAGTAGGACCAGAAAAACATTGTAACTACGATATTATAATGATGATTAAATGCGAAGGTGTTAGCTACTCTGTCCAATGCAATGATCCAAGAGAATTTCAAACAACTCATGATGAAAATGCCATTTACCTCTAAAAAGAGAACTAATGAACTCTGAGCGCATTTAAAATTTTTTCTTATTCTGAACTTAATAAATGAAACAAGCATTTGTATAACAAAATAGAATAGAAAAAAGAGGATTGCACATGAAACTGAAAATTGATTATGTACAACTTGATTTTCCTTTTAAATATATAATAAAGTTACCATGTAACTTTCTTTTCTTCTCTGCCCTGCCCCTCCCCCAGCATTAGAGATGGCTACCATTAGACATAAACATGTATAAATATATAAAGCCATAGTATACATACTTCTATTAATCAGTTTTTTCTCTGGATGTGGATAACATCTTCCTTCATAGGACTTTTGTATTTAATTATAGTCAAAATGACCTGGTCATTCAAAATTGATCTTAAAACAACATTGTTGTTATTGTATATGACATTTTCTTGCTTCTGCTCATTTCACTCTTCAGTATTTCATGCAAGTCTTTCCATGGTTTTTCTCAAATCATTGAGTTCATCTTTTTTTTTTTGGAGGGGGAAAGGTAGGGCAGTTGAGGTTAAGTGACTTGCCCAAGGTCACATGGCTAGTTTTGTGTTATGTGTCTAAGGTCAGATTTGAACTCAGGTTCTCTTGACTCCAGGGATGGTACTCTATTCACTGCACCACCTAGCTGCTCAAGCTCATCTTTAAAAAAAAAAATTAATACTTTATTTCCCCCCAATTAGATGTAAAAACTATTTTTAGCATTCATTTTTTTAAAAAAAAATTGAGTTCCAAATTTTCTCCCTCCTCTCCCCACCTCCCTCATTGAGAAGGAAAGCAAGTTGATATACATGTGAAGTCATGCAAAATATGTTACCGCATTAGACATGTTGTGAAAGAAAACAAAGACCAAAAGAGAAGAAAATGAAGTAAAGGAAAAGATTGCTTTGATCTACATTCAGGTTCCATGATTTCTTTTTCATCATAAGTCCTTCGGAATTGTCTTGGGTCATTGTATTACTAAGAATAGCCAAGTCATTCACAATTCTTCATTGTATGCTATTACTGTTACTGTGTACAATGTTCTCCTTCTGCTCATTTCACTTTGCATCAGTTTAAATAAGTCTTTCCAGGTTTTTCTGAGAGTTTCCTGCTCATATTTTCTTATGAGATCATCATTCCTTATAGCACAGTAGTATTACCTCTTATATACCAAAACTTGTTTTACCATTCCCTAATTAATGGGCATCCTGAAATTTTCAGTTTTTTGCTACCACAAAGGGAACTACTATAAATATTTTAGAACATATACATTCTTTTCCTTTCCTCCTAATAATCTTAGGAAACAAACATAATAGTGATATCTCTGAATCAAAATGTGTAGGCAGATTTAAATTCTTTGGGCATAATTCCAAATTGATCTCCAAAATGGTTAGATTAGTTCACAGTTCCACCAATAGTGAATTACTGTCCCAATTGTTCAACATCCCCTCCAACATCTGTTGCTTTCCTCTTCTATCATTTTAACCAATCTGATAGGCACAGAATGATATCTCAAGGGTGTTTTAATTTTTATTTCTCTAATAAATAATGATTTAGAGAATTTCTTCATACGTCTATAAATTGTTTTGGTTTCTTCATTGGAAAACTGACTGTTCATATCCTTTGATCATTTATCAATTGGGGAACAACTAGTATTCTTGTAGATTTAGCAAAGTTATTTATACATTTGAAATATGGGATCTTTATCTAAGAAACTACCTACAAAAATTTCCTCCCAGTTTTCTGCTTTCCTTCTTATCTTGGCTACATTGGTTTCATTTGTACAAAATCTTTTAATTTAATTTAATGTCACTGAAATTATCTTTTTTACACTTCCCAATTCTATCACTTGTCTATTCATAAGTTGTTCATCTACTCATAAGTCTGATAAGTAATATGTTCTTATCTGAGTGCAAACTCAAGTGTAATTTTTTCACTTGTTTTTGCTTTTTTTTTTTTTTTTGCAACATGGCTAATATGGAATCATGTTTTGGATGATTTCAAGTGTATAATTGATATCACATTACTTACATTTTCAATAAGTGGTGGAAAGGATAGAGGGACAAAGAGAATTTGGAACTCAAAATTAAAAAAAAAAGAATGTTAAAAATAAATCTAAAAAAATTAAAGTTAGGAGTCAAGGACTAAATCCTCAGTAGGGAGAGATATGTTTATCTTCCCTACCACCCAGACCATGTCTTCTTCCTACTGTGCCTATACTTTCTAGGTCTGAGGAAAAAGAGTTTTAAGGATGACTCCCACCTTGTAAGCTTCAAAAGGTCAGGAGAACAAGCCACCAGAAGTTGGGGAGTTGGAGCCTAGGCTGGGATTTACCAGAAGTCATATTGTGAGGAGTAAAGGCTAGATCTGTTGACATCAGTGGCAGAGACACCAACTTATTCATCCCTTGACCTTGTTGCATCTGGAAGTGAAGTTGGAATGCTATATAGAAATTGCCTTAAGTTTAAGAACACTCTTGGGACGGAGCCAAGATGGCAGAGTAGAAACAGCATGTCCAAGCCACTATGCCCCCAGATTACCTCCAAACTATGTAAAAGGGGACTCTGAACAACTTCTGGAGCCCCAGCACCCACAGAACAACACAGAGAAGCTAACCTCCTGCTGAGGACAGCCCAGCAGCCCTGCAGGAAGGACCAGCCAAGCGCTCTCGGAGCCGGCAGCGCAGTGCACAGAGTGCAGGGAGCCGAGCAGAGGTCGGCCTGAGTCATGGTTTTAGCCCCAGGGTGGCAGGGCCAGCAGCTGGCTGGAGGGACCCTAGAACACCAGGAGCTGTGGCGAGTCCAGAATTATCAACATAGACATGCCAAAGACAAAGTGAGAGGTTGGTGCCCTATGGACTTTGGGACCAGTATTTGGGGAACATGTTGGCTTCCTCCCCTGGGGGCTAGAAGCCGCTGAGGAGACACGCCATTTTGTAGTTTTCAGAGGCAGCTCCAGCTCCTGGCCTGCGAACTGTAGGGAGAACTAGCGATCAGTCTTGGGGGGTAATTGCTCTTGCTTTAACCTCCCTGGATCTGGATTGTGATCTGGGGTGGAGGTTGTGGGTGGATTTCCAGCTTGCCAGAAACAGAAGTTGCCCCCCACACGTTCAGACGAAAATTCCCCTATCTGGCGGCAAAGACATACTGTGGCAACAAGCCCCAAAGTCAAGTAATTAAGTGGCAACATGCCAAGGCAAAGGAAACAAATTAAACAGAAAAATGCAACCCTAGACTCCTACTTTGGGGGCAAAGAGGGTCGAAGCATAGGGGAAGAGGACTGTGAAGTCAGAAGTCCTGCTCCAAAAGCCCCAGGGGAAAACATGAGTGGGTTACAGGCCATAGAGGACCTTAAGAAGGACTTTAAAAATCAAATAAGAGAAGTGGAGGAAAAATTGGAAAGAGAAATGAGAAGGATGCAGGAAAAGTATGAAATGAGGGTCAACAGCCTGACTGAGGAAAACAGCACCTTAAAAAATAGACTAACTCAAATGGCAAAGGAGGCCCAAAAGGGCAATGAGGAGAAGAATGCCTTAAAAAGCCAAATTTGCCAGATGGAAAAAGAATCTCAAAAGTTCACTGAGGAGATTCATTCCTTCAGAGTTAGACTGGAGCAAATGGAAGCTAATGACTTTATGAGAAATCAAGATGCTGTTAAGCAGATCCAAACAAATGAAAGATTAGAAGGCAATGTGAAATATCTCATGGGAAAAACCACTGACCTGGAAAATATATCCAGGAGAGACAATTTAAAAATTATTGGACTACCTGAAAGCCATGATCAAAGAAAGAACCTAGAAATCACCCTTCAAGAAATTCTCAAGGAAAATTGCCCTGATGTTTTAGATCCAGAGGGCAAAATAGAGGTTGAAAGAATCCACAGATCACCTCCTGAAAAAGATCCCAAAAAGAAAACTCCCAGAAATATTATAGCCAGGTTCCAGAATCCCCAGATCAAGGAGAAAATACTACAAGCAGCCAGGAAGAAACAATTTCAATATTGTGGAAACACAATCAGAATAGCACAAGACCTGGCAGCTTCTACACTGAGGGATAGAAGGGCATGGAATATGATATTCCAGAGGGCAAAAGAGCTGGGAATGAACTCAAGGGTCACCTACCCAGCAAAACTGAGTATTTTGTTTCAGGGGAAAATATGGTCATTCAGTGGAATAGAGGACTTTCAAGCATTCTTGAGGAAAAAACCAGAATTGAATAGAAAAATTGACATCCAGACACAAGAAGCAAGAGATGCCTGAGAAGGTAATCATGGAAAAGAAATCAAAAGGAACTTATCAAAGTTGAACTATTTACATTCCTATATGGAAAAACAATAACTGTGACTGATGAAACCTTTCTCAGTATGAAAATAATGGAAGAAAGGTGTATGGTCATATGAATACATATGTGAATGTGTGTGTGTATGGTTACAGTTATATATGGATAGAGGGCATAGGTTGAATTTGTTGGGAAGGGAGGATACTCAAGGGGTGAAATTATGAGGTCAGAGAGGAAAGTGGCAAGAGGAGATGGGGAGAGACAGGGTAGGGTAAACTATCTCATGTAGAAGAAGCAAGGGGAAGTGGTTGCAAGGGAGGGGAAGAATAGGAAGGCAAAAAGGCAAAACCACATTCTCATTGAATTTGGTTCAGGGAGAGAATGACATACATACTAAATGGGATATCTCAACCTACAGCAGAATAGGAGGAAGGGGGGTGAGAGGAGGGATGATGGATGGGAGGGCATCCTTGGGGGGAGGGGAGGTTGGAAGTACTCACTATAGAAGAGGGACAGGATCAAGTAGGGAATGGGCCAGGTGGGGGGTGGGATGAGTGGGAGGGAATTATAAGCAACCTTGTACAATATATCTACTATGATAATGTTTTGCATAGCTAGACATGTACAACATATACTGAATTACTTATATCCCAAGAGGGAATGGGTGACAAGGGAGGAAGGAAATGGATCTGAAATTCAAGGTCTTAAGATTAAATGTTTCAAATATATATAAATACTATTATTAATACTCTTTTGCTTGTAATTGGGAGATAAGATGTGCAGGCATTGGGTCACAAAGATTCACCTTCCTCTAATGGAAAAGTTGAAGGGGCTATGGGAGATGATATGGGAGAGAGCAGATTGGAGGAAGCGATATCTTGTGGGACTGCTGTTCTGGGAGGGTGGGTAGGGGAAAAACAGGGGGGGAAAATGATTGTAACTCAAAATCTGGCGGAAACGAATGATGTAAAACAGAAGTTAATAAAGCATTTGTTTAAATAAAAAAAAGTTTAAAACCACTCTTGCCAGGGACTACAATGAGAATTAAAGAAAATGTGTCCCCAAGTGTTGTGGAAGGATGTTTATAATTCTTTTATCTTTAAATATCCCTCAGTAAAGTTAAAAAGTAGTGCCCATATGGGGTGTATGCATAACAAATGCTTATAGTTATACCTCAAAATTGCTCAGTGGCTTTTGGCTATTTATATCTGCATATGAAAGGGCAAGGAATGAAGTTGAGCTGATGTAGGAGAGCCTAACCTTACCCACTGGATCACCATTGTTTTAGTGCTTTTTGCTTGCTTCATAATCTAGTCTTCAATAATTAAAATTGGGCAACTAGGTTGGCTACAGCATCAGACTTAGAGTCAGGAACACCTGAGTTCAAATCTAGCCTCAGATATTTAATAATTATGATACCTTGGGCAAGTCATTCAACTTCTGTTTGCCTCAGATTCCTTACCTGTGAAATAGGGGCGATAATAATACCTACCTCTCAGGGTTGTTGTCAGGATCAAATGAGATATTTGTAAGGCACTTGGCACACAATAAGCACTATATAAATGTTAGCTATTATTATTGGGAGAAATATTAACTGCTTACCATAAGCTAGAATCAAGACTCTGAGAGAGGAATCCAAGTCCCTGGACAAGGAAATTCATTCCAAAGAAAATATAAGCCTGAGAGCATTAGGTTGTTCAGAGGACTTTGCTCTTTCTTTTAGAGAGTTCATTACCTGGAACTGAGCATTGGTGAGGTTCCAGGAGTCAGGATTCTAAGCATCCATGACATGAGAACACAAAGGGCTTTTGCCTTAAAAAATGTTTTATGATAAAGCAAGCCTATGGATTTTAAGCACAATGAACATGGTACTCTCTGCTCCCTTCTCTTGACAAAGAATGAGTCAAGTTTTTTCAACCCAGGTAGATGCTTGAGATGACAGAAAAATATACAGAACAGTGTGTCTAAAAAGGCATACACAGCACATCCAGCAGAGCAGAGTCCAGCAGAGAATCCATAGCTGGGTAAACAGCACATGGCACAGATTACAGCACCAGAAGGAAGCAGGTGTAACATGAACAAGGTGATAATCTCTGTAGAAGCCACTAGCTATAAGCTACCCCTCTATGTGTGAGAGCCACACATACTCCTTGCATGTGGGTCCATTCTACCCACTATTTATGAGACAGTCTACTCCAACATGTATTTATTAAACATTAGGCACTGTGCTAAGCACTGAAAATGCAAAGAAAAGCAAAACCAGTCCCTGACCCTAAGGAGCTTACATTTTAGTGGGAAGATACTTTGTAAATAAATTAGAATGTACAGTATGCAACTAAATGGCCTGGATTGTGTCAGGCCTGGAGTCAAGCAAACTCATCTTTCTGAGTTCAAATCTGGCTTCACTTACTAGTTGTGTGACCCTGGGCCAACCACTTAACTACATTTGCCTCAGTTTCCTCATCTGTAAAATGAGCCATGAAAGGAAATGGCAACCAACTCCAGTATATTTGTCAAGAAAACCTCAAATGGGGTTATAAACAGGCAGATGTGACTGAAACAACTGAACAAAACAAGATGCATACAGGGCAGATAGAAGGTAATCTTAGAGAAAACTCTAGCAGCCTCAGAGAAAGACCACTGGCAGAAAGTGTTGCTTGGGCTGAGTCATGAAGGAATGCAGGGTGAAGGTGGAGGTAAGGAGGCAGAGTATTTCACATACAGAGGACAGTCAGTGTTCTGTATGAGGAAGAGAAAATCAACCAGTATAGCTCCATCCTAGAGAAGGTAGTCCAGTGTAAGACTATAAAGGCAGGAGGACAAGACTGGGAAGAACTTTCAGTGCCAAAACAAAGGACCTTATATTTGATGTAATTAGAAGTTTATTGCAAGAGTCCAGCCAGGGCAGTGGCTATGTTCATGGAGAGAAGAGAATTATACAAGATTTGTCATGAAGGCAGAAAACCCAAGATTTTGCAACAGATTGTGTACATGGGGTGAGTGAAAGGAAGAAGTTAAGGATGGCACTTGAATTGGAAATCTGATTGACTAGGAGAGTGGTGATGCCCTCAATAACAGAAGTTTAGTTCAGAAGAGCCACTTAAAGGGAAAGATAATGAGTTTTGTTTTGACAAGTTGAATTTGAGATGCCTATGAGACATCCAGTTTAAAATATCAATTGATGATGTCAAACTTGAGCTTGGAAGAAGATAGAGGTGGATAGATAAATCTGGTAGTTGTCTGAAAAGAGGCGATAACTGGACCTCTTGGAACTGATTATATCACCAAGTGAACCAGTGAGGAGAAAAAAAAAGAAGAGGGCCAGGGACAGAAACTTTCAGGACAATAGATGTCTGGCAAAGAAGATTGAGAAGGAACAGGAAAGTAGAGGAGAACCAGGAGAGAGCAGTGTCATGAAAATCCATAGAAGAGAGAATAGCTAGGAGGAGAATGTGATCAATGGTTTCAGAAACTGCAGAGAGATAAAGGACTGAGAAAAAATCATCTGATTTATGGAGGTATACCCCCTCTTAACAGTCCCTGGTTTCTCTTGTTAACCATGAGATGTCAAGTTCCAGGGGAAGGTCCCCAGTATGGTGAGTGGGCCTCCAGTGAAACCTTCAAGGAAGGATATGGACAAGAGTTTCACAGGATGAGAAAGCATGGATAGGTTGAGATCTATATCATTTGGGGGAATTACCTACATTAATGAAATTAAGGATTTATTAGAATATTGAAACATTATTTTGCCACAAACATTTCCTCAGACCACAAAAGACCAACAGGCGACAATCATGGACCTGTGTCTCATTTCCATCTGTCTATTGTTCTCAGGCCTGGGGGATGCTACGCTAGAAGGAATTGTTGCTAAGGCTGCTATATCAGAAATGAGGAATCTACCAAGTTCACTTGCTACACCAAAAGTCCTGACTTTTTTTTTTTAATCTCATGAGCTCCTTAAAATTTTCTCACACTTAACATAAAGCCTGCTTAACTACAACCTTTGTAAGAAGATATCCTTACAACTTGAGTACACATTTCTTCCTATGGAAAATGCCCTTGTTTTCATCAATGTTTCTCTCAGCTTAAGGAGATAAATTTTCAAAGCAAAAAGTTGCCCAGTAAGCATTTCTTATGCAGGCTAAACCGGTTATCATCAGAGTTCCCAGGGAATCTGCTCTCAGTTCACCACTTTTAATATGCCCTCTCCACTTATCTAAAGTCTTCCTATTCTTCAAGACTCAGTATAAATGCATAAAGTCCTCCATTGAGAAATGTCAAGACGAAAAAAAGAGCATTGAACAGGAAGCCAAGAGACCTGAGTTGGCTTTGAGTCAGCTAGGCGATACAGTAGATAGAGCCCTGGGCCTGGAATCAGGAAGAACTGAGTTCTAATTTGGACTCAGACCCTTAATAGCTGTGTGCCCCTTGGCAAGTCACTTAACCTTCATTTACCTCTTAGGGTTGTTGTGAGGATTAAATGAGGCAATCATTGTAAAATGATTAGTATAGCACCTGGTGCAGAAGAGGCATTTAATAAATGCTTATTTCCTTTCTTCTTCTTTTCCTTCCTTCTTCCTTTCCTTCCTTCCTCTCCTATTATTTGTGTGATCCTGAGAAGAGCACTTAGACACTTTGTTGGTTAAAATGAGGGGTTTGAATTAGATTTTTTGCAGGAATTTTGCACTCTTACAAACTACTGAAGACCCCAAAGAACTTTTGCTTCTGTGAGTTATATCTACCAACATTGGCTGTATTTGAGATTGAAATAGATGAAATGTTAATATATTAATTTAAAATAATAAATCAAATGCATGTTAACATAAAACAGATTTTATGAAAATAATTATATTTTCTAAAACAAAAAACAGTGAGAAGAGTGACATTGTTTTACATATTTTTGCACACTCTTTAACGTCTGGTTTAATAGAAGATCACTGTATTCACTGGATTTTTATATCTGCTTCTGCATTCAGTCACTGTTGTTTTGGTTGAAGTAGATCACTAGGATCCAGCCTTACACAGCTATATAGTTGGAAAAGGGAGGAGTATTTTAATAGGCAGATCACATCTTTGTATTATTATGAAAATAGTTTTCACTTTATGGTCCCCTTTAAAAGGTCTTGGTGACCCCTAGATATCCTCAGGATACACTTTGAGAACCACAGAATAGATGACTATGACTCCTTTTCCAGCTTTTTTATGTGATTTTAATTCTATCCCACACTGACCTCTCCCTTTTCTGAACTCCTGCAGCATTTAATTGTACCATATAATTTACAGCAATTAATTATGTTCTTAATCATTTTTGGTCTAATTGTTTCAATAACAACTCTCTTAGCTACACCCAGTTAAGAGCCTACAGCTCTTTCTAGATATACTTAGAAAGGCTAAGTGCACGAAGAGGAATTATGTGAAATAAGCCTGGAAAAAGAGGCAAGAGCCAGATGTTGGGGGATTTTATATGCCAGACTGAGGAGTCTGTGTTTAACCTAGAGACAATAGGGAGCCACTCAAAGCTCTTTGAGCAGAGGAGTGATACAATCAGACCTGTGCTTTAGGAAGATTATTTTGGCAACTGCATGAAAGATGGATTAGAAAGGGAAGATACTGGACACAGAGAATTCAATTATTTATTCATTCATTCAATGTACATTTATTAAGTACCTACTACATACCAGGCACTATGCTAAGTGCTGGAAATACAAAAAGAGGCAAAAGACAGTCTCTGCCCTCAAGGAGCATATAAGCTAATGCAAACAACATGCAAACAAATATATACAAAGCAAGCATATACAGAATAAATAGGAAATAATTAAAAGAGGGAAAGAACTGGAATTAGGAGAAGTTAGGAAAGGCTTCCTGTAGAAGGCAGGGATTTAAAGGAAACCAGAGAGGTTATTATTATATTATTATTATTATTATTAGTAGTAGTAGTAGTAGTAGTATTACTAGTATAGAAAAGAAGTGATGAGAGATGGTATTCTAATAGTTTCAGAAGAGTTTGTCTTGTCTCCCTAGATCTGTTGTAAATATTTTGAAGACAAGGTTTTAGTTGAGACTTAAAGGGAGCCAGAGAGGTTATTATTATTTTGTTAGTAGTATTATTATTACTAGCATAGAAAAGAAGTGATGAGAGATGGTATTCTAATAGTTTTAGGAGAGTTTGTCTTGTCTCCCTAGATCTGTTGCAAATATTTTGAAGGCAAGGAACAGGGCATACACTTAAAAAAAACCAACTTTCTTGCAACACCTGGCACAAAATAAACTATAGATACTTACTGAGGTGAATTGAACCTCACTACTTCCTTGGACCTCCAGCACAAAGCAAAGTAAATATTTTTTTCTAATTGGCTAAGAGACAGTGGAAGAGCTGCTGTAACCTGTTTCTTTAAATTGTCTCTTTAGTATTAAATGTTTCCCATTAGTCTACTGAATAAAAGCCTAGGATTTTTTTTTCTCCATACATATAAAATCTTGATTGATTTTGATTTTGTCTTTTTTTAATGTCAAAGTAAATATGCTCTTAGAGATGGTGTGACCTTGAGCAAATGACTTACCTCTCCAAAATTCAGTTTCCTTATCTCTAAAATGTGGAAAGACTAGATAACCCTCAAAGGTCCCTTCCAATTATAAAATTTATGATATTAATAACACAGATAATATAGATAATAATATAGATCCACCCCAGTCTAGCCTACCCACTGAACTCTGGGAAAACATACTCTTCCCTCCACCCTTCCATATTAGACCCATTAATCAATCAATTAATGGATAAGCATTCTTAAATCTTGCCTACTATTTGTCAATCACTGTGCTAGGTGCTGGGGATATAAATGTAGCCCCTTATCAAAAATGTAGCTAATGAGAAATGTGGTTTTCCCAGCTGAAAGGAAAGTATAAAATGTGATGGGAGGAGCAAACTGTGAAAGATGGCAGTAGTGTGGAGGGACAGCAAGAAGCCAAAGAACTTTGGGGTTTTAAGGAGAAGAGAGAATCCCCAGGTGTGCAGATGTGCTCCAGCACCAGTACCAGGCAATTGCAAATGAAGGATACTGGTATGATGAACTAAATGTAACCACAAGTAATTGAGCCTTGTCTGAGCCATAAATTATATGATTTTTTTCTCAGTCCTCATTCTTCTTTATCTCTTTGCAGTCTCTGAATATAATCATAAGTAATTGAGCCTTGAGACATATGGAGGGTTCTGTCTGGAGAAAACTTTGCTGTTACCTTGAGTATTGACACTACTAGGACCTAGTGAATGTATACCCTTTCTGTTTTCTCCCCTAAGGAGTTTCCTTCTTATTTTAAATCTTGTTTATTTGTTGTCTGTAATTTTATAATGGGGTTTGCCTTTAAATAAGGATAAGTTGATTTTCAATGCTTTAGATAAAGATAAGTTGATTTTTCAATACATTCTCAAAGAGTGTTTACTGTAATGGAATAGACTATGTGCAATTGGGAAAGGACTGAAGAGAACACATGAGTTCATTGTTTTAGACTTAACTACGAGCCTATATTGAAGCTCATCCTTCCTCTCCTCCTCTCTCTCATTCTCACCCCTCTCTCTTTCTTTTCCCTTCTCTCTCTGTGCCTGCTCCTCCTCTCTCCACCTTCTCCCCCTCTCTCCAAAAAAAAAAAAGACTTTCAAAAAAAAAGACAAAATAATCCCTGTTCTTGAGGATCTTACATTCTATCTGGGAAACAACTATCAATCAACATTTATTAAGAGACTACTATGTGCCAGGCGCTGTGCTAAATACACACACACACACACACACACACACACGCATGTAAATATGAAATAAAGACATAGTAAATACAAAGTAATTTGTTGGAGAATTTACTAAGCTAAAGAAATGGGGAAGGGCTCTGTAAAGAAGACGATATCTGAGCTGAGCTTTGAAAGAAGCTAGTGATTCTAAGAGGCAAAGAGAAGATGAAAATTACCAGGCAAACTTCCAAAAGATGGGAATGACACAGGGCAAGGAGAGGGAAATCATCCATCTCCTTTTCTTTTATTTCATAGAATCACATCTAGTTTAACCTAAACCTGAAAAGAATGTCCACTAGAACATATCCAATAAGTGGACATTCAGTGTTTTCTTAAAGACCCCCAAGGAGGAAGTAACCACCACTTGTGGAAGCAGCCCATTCCACATTGGACAGTGTTAAAAGGTTCTTTTTGACATTGAGCCTATATTGGCCCTTTGGTAACTTCTGCCCTGGCTCCTGGTTCTTCGCTCTAGGGCCAAACAAAGCAAATCAAGTACCTCCTCCACATGACAGCTCTTCAAATACCATTAATAAAATGTTCTCCTCTCACAATTGCTATGAGGGCTCAGCCCCCTTCTAAAGTGTTTGGAGATCCCCAAGCAAAAGACACCTTATTCTTTCCTCCTCCTTGGTAAGAGACAGCCAGCCAGAGGGCCAGAGCCTTGCCAGCTCTACGCCCTGCCTGTTTGTTGATGCAAGACTAGGCAGGGTGTGGAGGGGTTGGCAACTACAGTCACCTGTAAATAGGATTGATGTCAGTTCTGAACCATGTGCCCAACAAATGCACACGCTGTTGGTATCTCTGCTTTAGGAGCAGCCCTCCTGAAGGGATGAATTTTATTGCTTCCTTGACTTTCTGACAGTCAAGGCCATCGCTTCTAAGATGTTCAGAAATTGCCCTGGCACCATGTTGCTGTTCAACCTTAATAGAAACTACTACTAAAGAATCTGCATCCAAATAGAAATTAGTTGGGAACACGCAACCCCAAAGAACTTGGAAATACCGAAGCTTTGGAATTAGAAAGTGACAGAATGCTTTCAAGCAACTTCTTAATTAAAGGTAGGAAGGATGAGAGAAGAAGGAAACATGAGAAGATATCTCCAGAGCTTGATCATTGATTTGGAGCCTAAAGGTATCCAATGTAGCCTTCTCATTTTACAGATGAGAAAACTGAGGCCCAATAAGTTAAATAAGCTACCCAAGGTCATATAGGTAGTGATGAAAGAACTAAGGACTGGTGACCCTGTCCTAATCTTAGATATCTTTTCTCTGTAAAACACTACTTCTTTGGCTAGAAAAAAAACAAACAGTTTTATGTCTACATAATTCTACTGAAGTTTAATCCTTCACTCACTCTCTCCTTAATCCTCTGCCATTATTTCCCCTGTTTCAGAAAGAAATCACCAAAGGAACTTTTTCTATCCCATACCTGACTTAGGACTCCCCTTCCCTTCCTTCTTTTCAGGAAGTCCAGTCATCACATTCCACCCTCCTTCCCAACTCCCCTGAAAGGAATATAATTTTTTCCAATAATATGTGCTAATAATAGAACTGTTGTTACCTTACCTCCCCCAAACTCTGTGGAAAGGAGGAGATGTAGCAAGGGTTCTCTGGTGTAATAGAACACAGCACTCCAAGTCCCATAGATTGGCAAGTCCAAATCCTTGCCGATTCTGAGATTCTGTACCCACCATAACAATTAATCCTTTTTCCTTCAATGGAATTTGTCTTATTGACTTCTTGAATCATTTGCAAAGATAACTTGAAGATCTGTTTCTAGAGAGCTTTCCCCTGGTAACTGACACCTTTCCATGCTTCCCCTACTGTGTAACATGCATTGCATATGTATAAGCAATTTACCATTACTCATGCTATTAGAGGTAAACACTAATTAGACTTATCCTTATTAGTTCATGCAATCAATGTTTATTACTCAAAGCATACAAACAATATTGTCCTTGAATAACAAACCACCAATCTGAGTTTTAGAGGTTCCAATAAGGACCCAGCAAGTTTCTCTCCTCCCCTCCCCATGTCTGACTCTCAGCCATTTATGTCTCCCACTAAGGTGGTCAACTGGCTAGTCTCCATCATTCAGCACTATCTTCAAGTCAATAGGGGCTGTTTAGTCTCAGATATAAGGAATCCAGAAGCCAGCCCTACTTAAAGCTAAGGTCACAGGTAGGGTTTGGTTTTTTTTGCCTTTTTTTTTTTTTGGAGGGCAGTTGGGGTTAAGTAACTTGCCCAAGGTCACACGACTAGGTGTTTTTTTTTTGTTGTTTGTTTGTGTGCATTAAGTGTCTGAAGCTGGATCCGAACTCAGGTCCTTCTGACTCCAGGGCCAGTGCTCTACTCACTGTGCCACCTAGCCGCCCCGGGTTTTTAAAAAAATTATTTTAGCTATGGGTGTTCCTAAGTTGTATGCCAACTAATTTAATTGGTAGTTTATTTCAAAATTACTGATAAAGCTATTTATAATAATTCTTTCCATTGATAGTCTGTCTTATCAGAAGGTCCATCTATGTTTATCAGTTATTTAAGGATAAATACCTGTTACTTATTACACATCATACCACACAAGTGCTTATCTTAATACTATAAAGCAACTTACCCCAAATAGCTCAATCATGAAATGGAAATTTAAAACAAAATCAGTTATGCTAAGAAGACGAACTAAAAATAAAACTTATTTTTACTTCCTCCTGTTGCCAAAATCCTGGGTTCCTTAAGAGGAGGGACTGTTTTCTGTCTATTTGTTGCCTTTCTTTGTATCTTCTACCCTTAGCTTAGTGCCTGGCGCATAGTAGGAGCTTAATAAATGCTTGTTGATTGACTTACTGAACCAAACACACCAAAAATACTATTGATAGAAAATGAAGAGCTCTTCTCCTCATTTCCCCTACCTCCAAGCCTTTGTCTCTCCATGCTGGAGCAGATGTAATCATCAAGTTCTACAAGACTGATTTGGTTGTCAAAACAATGGCAATTCCAGTAAAATGTAATTTATGCTGACTCCTTTGAGTCTGAATTTGGGCATGCTGAGCTAAAGGTAACCTCTGCTCTCTACAAAAACAAGGAAATTAATAATGGAAATGTTTAGCCTAACTAATAAAAAATAATAATAGCTTCCATTTATATGGTACATTATATTATTTGAGTGAAGACCAGCTACTATTTTCAGTGGTTTAGAAAACCATTGTGTGTGCAAACATTAGTCTGAAAGATGAATGTGCTAATTATAAATGATTCTTATCTATTCATTAGTGCAGCTTTCCCAAGCAATGCCTCCTGGACACTTTGGTGCCTCGGAAAGACTTAATTGCTGTGTCTCTGACAGAGGAACCCTGTAAGGATGTTTTAAGCAATCTCTACATTGCGGGAGGGTTGAAAAGCTATTTATTTTGCAACCTCTAAAAGGTGAGTGAGCCCTTTCTGGCATTGTAATTCTGGGTTTATGAGAAGATTGCTTAAGTTAAAAGTACAGTAAGGAGTATTTCTTGGCCCCCTTGTCCTCCCCATGAATGTTTAGCTAATATTTCCAGGTCCCAGGAATACAATAGCTAGTAGGGTCACTTTGGGTTCACCCCTTCAAAGGTGGGTGATAGAAGAAGGCAAAGTTGGGACTAACCTAGGAGAGATCTCCAATACTCAATATAGCAAGCTCTGCAACTGGAGCAAGAACCTCCCCTCCCCCCACCCCAACCCCACCAGAAATCCTCCAGCCCCATCTATCAACTCTAATTCTGAGTCATCCAACCCAGAAGTTCAGTCATCTCCAGGGAGATGGAGACTTCAAGACCAACCTAGGATAGGAATATGAGTGAGGGGTATGGGTGGGGAAGAAATCATCTTATATCTAACCCTTCTCAGATCTAACATTTTTTACACAGGTGCTATCATGTTAAAATGACCCTGCAGAGCAGTCTTGAAGAGACTTTTGCCAGGTGTGGAGACATGGAAAGAGAAAAATCATAAAATCATAGAACTTTGAGCTAGATTATCTAGTCCAGGGGTGGGGAACCTGTGACTTCAAAGCCATGTGGCCTGGATGTCGAAGTTTCCCCAGCCCTGAATGGGTGCATTTTATAGATGAGGAAACTGAGACTGCAAGAGAGATGAAATTACTTACCTAATGTGAGTAATAACAAGTAAACTCAGGTTTTGCACCCGGGTCCTTAATCATTTATTCTTTTGCTGTGGCAAGTTGATTGAGAGCTCTCTAAGTTAGCTTTAGGAGTTTTCAAATGAGGAGACTAGACCCATTTCTCCTAACCATTTCAAATCTTACATTTGGCAGCAAAGGCCTCTCTAAATGAATTGTTATGTCATAATCCACCCTCCACACTAGGGAAGGAGAAAAGGAGAAAACTCATATATGAGAGGTGTCCAAAGAGATTTCTTAGAGCATATTCTTTACAGTTGGTTGGAGACGAGATAGATATTCTGTGTTTCTCCAAATCTGTGTCCAGATTGGAGCGGCGATTTGTCAATTCCCCCAAAGATGATTTACTATTGTTCCCTTTTTGCAGAAGAAAAGTTCAATCTCTGAAGTGTTAGGGATGCTCCCACAGAGCGGTTTTAGGAAGATGATTGATCATCTCTTGGTCAACTTCAAATATGCAGTTTTGAATCTCTAAGTACTATCGTTGGTTGATGAGTTGAAAATATGGGATTGAAATGTTTCCTGGTCTGCTCAAGGTCAGCTAACACAAGGAGAAAAGAAAATATCTGTATCCCAGGTACAATGTATCTGTTTGGGCCTAGGTTTGTTCCACTCTTTGTTATCATTCAAACACAAACATTTTAACACATGTGGAGCTTAATTTTGCTCTAGATAAAGATAACATGAATAAATAACCCTAGAAGAACAGGCACAGCTTCTGATGCTGAACTACAAAGTCCCTTCCCCTAAAGGGCTTTTCTCCCTTTCTCTCTTCTGCTACTACTATCTCTTATGCAGCCACAAAGGAATTTGAAAATCCCACACAGTTATCAGTATCGTAAGAGAATTTTTAATTGTTTTGTACTGGCTTCAGGAGACAGTCATTTAATTTTTTAAGCCAGTCATGTAACCAGCTGAAGCTTTTTGAAATTTAGCTGAGACCTCCAAAAAGTATAACTCAGGTAATTTAAACTGGTGAATGTTAAAAGAATTTCTGGCTCATCTTTTTAACTTTACTTATGATGAACATTTCCTGGTCAGTTTGAAAATTCTAGAAGCAGTCCTTCTCTGTTATTTGATGCATAAATCCTCACCTTCTCCCTCTGGCCTGTGTGAAAATTCCAATTGTTTCCATCCTACCTTGTCCAATGTATCCTTTTTGAAAATGTTATTTTTTTGTTTTTTTTTTGTTTTGCTTTAATTATGGACAATGCTCAGAATGTATAATAAACTGGTTATTAAAATGTCTCTTTATGTTGCTAAGTATGATTGCCAGCAGTGCTTATACAGGGATTTCCCTGAAAATATTTATATCACCACCCCCCACCCCCATCTTGGTATCCACTTTTGTTGTTACTGTCTTTGAGTCATTTCAATTGTCTCTGACTCTCCATGATCCCATTTGGTGTTTTCTTGGCAAAAATGCTGGAGTGGTTTTCCATTTCCTTCTCCAGTCCATTTGACAGATGAAGAAACTGAGGTATCCCGTAAGCACCAGCAAGTCTTCATTTCCTTAATTTCATCAAGAGCAGCAGGAATTTTTAAAAACCAAAAAAAAAAAACTTTACAAAGGTATTAAGGGGGGAAAGTGCAACAAAGCCAAAGTAAAAAGAAACATATTTGAAAGATTTTTAAAGGGATCACCTATGATTAACTGCCTCTTTTTTTACAGATGGGGAAACTGAGGCTTAGAGAAGTGAAATAACTGGCCAGAGGTCACATAGCTAAATAGTAGAAGAGTCTGGATGTCAACACAGATTCTATGATTCCAAATCCAGTGTTATTTTCATTCTACCAAGCCTTGCTCCAGATGGTATAGCTATTTAACTGCTGGCCAATATTCATTCCAGTATAGCAGGCTTCCCATTAAGCATAATGCTCCTTTTTTTTTTTTTTTTAAAGCAATTGGGGTTAAGTAACTTGCTTAAGGTTACACGGCTAGTCATTATTTATGTGTGGGTGCTCATTTTCTGAGGCCGGATCTGATCTCGGGTCATCCCAACTGCGAGGCCGGCGCTCTTACTCACTGCGCCACCTAGTCGCCCCTTTAGGGCAATTGGGGTTAAGTAACTTGCCCAAGGTTACACGGCTAGGTTTTTGTTTGTGTGGATTAAGTGTCTGAGGCCAGCTCCGAACTCAGGTCCTTCTGACTCCAGGGCCGGCGCTCTATTCACTGTGCCACCTAGCCGCCCCCATAATGCTCCTTTTTAAATATGGGTGTGTGTGTGTGTGTGTGTGTGTGTGTGTGTGTGTGTGTATCAGACCTGTCATTATATCACTGTAAGGAGCTCACAAAGAGAAATTTCCTCCACCAATGAAAATTGGCATCTTCTCTATCTTTAAAGGGATCATTCTTAAAACTAAATTTAGGAGCTGAAGTTTTGAGAATCTCAGGCCTCATCCAGTATGTCACAGGCAAGTGGAAAGGATAGGACAGGGAAGGAGGAGGGCCAATGTCTAAAGCCCACCCTAGCTTTAACTAAGTGAACTCATCAGAAGTCCTTGTAGGTAGTCTAAATAACTGACACGTTTTGCGATTATCTGGAATATCAGCTTTATTCTGGTTTCCTTTCTTGATTCAGCTGTAGGTGAGTCAAAAAAGACAGCAGACATAATCTCTGTTTTAGAAAGTTGTTTGTGGCATTGAGAGGTTGGATCACCAAGGCTGTAATGCACCAGAGGCAGGCCCTCGAGAGCCCTCTCCAGCCCCCTTTCCCAAATACATTCTATCTCCTCTCAGACATATTCCTAGGAATCCTAGGAGATATCATCCAGATTTGTTCTCTCATGTTTTAAATCAGAAACTTGAGATCCAATGATTTTTCCAAGGTCAAAAAAAGAGTATAAAATAGCTGACTTCCACACAATATTTTAAGGCTTGCAAAGAAACAGAATGAGGGCTCTCTTTTTTTGACCACTGGACTGACCACTTCTGGGAAGGGAACAGAAGAATGTATACATGTGGAATATGAAAACATTTAGTTGCCAGGTTGCAGATGGAGGTTGAAAGAGAAGAAAGAGAGCTAACAGAAAAATGGATAGACACTAATTATATGACCCTGGGCAGATCACTTAACCTCTGTGTTCATCTTAGTTTCCTGATCTGGAAAACGGGGATAATAGTGCCTACCTCCAAGAGGGCTGTCAGGATAAAACAAGATAATACTTCTAAGGTACTTGGCAGTTCTTAAAGTGCTATATAGATGTTTATCCTTCCTTGTTATTTTTCTTGTTATGGTTACTATTATTATTACTGCCAAAGTGCCTTCTAGATATCACAATTTTCTGGAGAGAAGTTGGGAAAATGAGTAGTACTCACTATTGGCCACAAGATGTCGCTTAAGGCCAGTATTTGGAAAAGAGACTTCTGTCTGCTCAGGACACAGCCCCCTTTTTCATAAGCCTTAGGAGATGGCCTTGGATTTTTAGAACAGAAATTATGATGGCTTTGCTTTTTTCCTGATTTGTAGCTAAGCAAAAAAGGGAGTAGGCTAGACAACCATGAGAAGGTGTAAATCGCCTCAGCTGTACATAGGGATATAATAACAAGAACAATGATGGTAATATTTATGTAAGTCTTTATGGTTTGCAAAGTGCTTTTACATATATTATTAGTTAGTTAAATGCAGCATGCTCTCTGGACTTCCCTGCCCCCTTTTCTTTAACCTTTTCCCACCTGCTGGCTAGTTTAGCCCCTAATTTTATGTTAAAACTGAATCAACTCACATAAAATGCAAAATGCCCTGGGAAGGGTAAAGCCTTTACTTCAAAATACCTTATACTGTCTTATGTATACTCTAGGCAAAACACAATGCTAGAAGAATTGAAATAATACCTTCCTATTCTCAAGTATTTCTTAGCTATTATGATTCCTTTACATTATACTGTTTTTGAGAGTAGGGAATTTTTGGAATAGGTCTGGGGGAAGTGAGTGAATCTATAGGGAAATACATAGGAAAGAACAAAAATATAAAGAATAGATTAAATAATTCTGTGTCGCTTTTGCATGGGATTGTATCTGGGACCTGCAGAAGCAAAGTGGAACTTTTAAACCCATCCAGATAGGCAATTCAGACAACACATTTGGAAACCATATGACTCCAGAGTTTGCCAGCTGTTAAAATAGCCCTCCAATCAAATTGTTCTTCAGATGAGACATGCTGGAAAAGGGCCTGACCCATTCTGGCTCCAGGGGCAGGGCCCTAAGCAATTGGGATGTTCATTTACACTGCTATCCCGGATAGCGTCCAATTTCCCAGTAGCTGAGTTGGAGTCGTCTGATCCTGAAAGCCTTTAGCAGTTTCTATTTTTGAAGTAATGGGAATCATCTCAATGCCTCTTCCCTACAGTCTTAAGGAGGATTTCTATTCTGTGGCCCTATAATCACTCATCCATCTCTACTTCAATGAGAAAGGAATTTGGAGGCAAAAACAAATCCTATCCATGCCAAGTAGGACATGATAACATGCTATCAGTTGGATAAATAGATAAGAAAATCAAGTCTGAAATCCAGATGTTGACACCAAAACGTCAGGAATTTGGGAACATCTGGATTTGAAGCAGAACTTCCCCCCCCATTTTTCATCCAGATGTTTGGCACCCTGTGGAACAGATGAAAGGGGAGGGGCAACAAATGAAATTTAAAAATCAATACTTTTTTTCAATATTTTATTAATAGTAAATTCGGATCTTAGCAAATGGTTGAGAGGCGATAAAAGATAAAAAGAAAACCAAATTGACCAAGTGGACCTAGTTCCCAGTCATAGACATCATTGCAGCACTACAGGCTACAAATAAATAAATATAAATAAGTAAAAGTATGGGTTTATATAGCCCATGATGACAAAAAGTGTCCTTCTATTATCGTTCAAAGGACATGCATGGTTTCTCATTCAGGAATGGAAGAAATGGAAATCAGTCTCGACTGTTTCTTTCCCAAACATCAATGGTTGGAAAATCACAAGTATTGTACAGCAACCATTTTACTTCTGTGTCATTTGCAACCTGCATTTGGACTATTTTCTTTCCCTTCTCTCCCCTTCCCTCAAAGGGGGCTGGAATATTAAGAAAGCAGTGTAAGAACTGTAAGTTTCTTGAGGGCAGGTACTCTGTTTTTATATATCACCCTATGTCCTTTAGCATAGAGTACATTTCAATGCCCACAGTTTGCTGCTTGTGGAATATTTTCTTAAGAGCCCATTTGTTTTCTCCAAATTTTTGTGAGTTCTGGATAGCTAGTTTCCTATCTCAGAGTCTCAGAGAGGGGGGGATGTTTTCTGGCTGATAATCACTTTGTGGAAAACAAGATCGAATCTGCAACTGCTGCTCTCACCTTATCTAGAACATCAGAGTTTCCCTGGAGGACTTATCTGATTTGGAGAAAGAGGACTGATGATCCTGCAAGAGTCTAGGGAGGGGCTGAGTCAAAGAACTTGTTAAAAAGTGAGAATTACTGATTCATACATATTTATCACCCTTTGCTTCCCCAAAGCACTTTTCCCACTCACATAAAGTGCAACATGGAAACTACAGCTATAATGCAACAACCAACTTTAACTCAGAAAGACAAACTTACAATTGAACTTCCTCTTTTAAATTTGCACCCCACCCCACTCCCCGCAAAAAATCATGAACATGGGGCCAGTGGCAGGAGGAGGAGGTATTTGCACAAAATATGCCCTTCAGTGAAACCCAAAGAGGCTCACTGACTCAAAATGACTCTCCCAGTTTGGTTAAAGCTAACTCTTGATGGCTTTCTGCTTTTTCCAGGAAAAGTGAAAAAGATGCTGAAGAGTAAATACTGAAAACAAACCCTGCTCCCAGGTTTCTGTCTCTGTGGTATTGCTGCTGAAGGAATGAAATGAAATTCTACACATTTGAGCATTTTACCTGAGGGAAGGCACCCTATTTATTTGAGGACCTTAAATGACCCCTGAAGCAAAGGTCTCTTTGTGGTTCCCCTAAATCAGGCTTCTTGAGAAAATAAACACTAGGGATTTTAAGAGAGAAATCCATCAGGAGGGGAATCAACAATCACAGCAAACCCCTTGGTTACTCCAAATGTTACAGGCTCTCTCCTGCAGTTTTTTCCCCTGGGCTCTATAGAGCTGATTTATCCAGCTATGAGAATCAGATGTAGCTCTAGAACAGTGGTGGGGAACCTGCTCTAGATGGACTCTAATCTGCCTACCTTTCCCCTCAAAGCTAACCTGACTGAAGGATAGGCAAATTTGGAAATTTCTAGAATAGACTTTTATTAAGAAATTTAGGAAAACAGTTCTTGTTTCATAGAAGTAAAGTTGGATGGGAACCTGATGGTCATCTCTACCTATCAAATGAGGAAGGTGACTTGCCCAACAGCACATGTGTAAAAAACAAAAGAAGCAAGAATGGAACATCTACATCTACATCTACAGAGGCAAAAACTCCTCTGTTTGAATCATGACCCTTCAATACCTTCCAATCCTCTGGAATGCTTGTATGCTCCTTTCTGTAAATCCATCAGAGAAGATATGATGTTTCTGAAAGCTTTCCACAAATCTGGGGAAAACAACAGTATAAATGCAAATGCTAGAAGATTGTGGGGTATGTAAAACAAATCTATGAAAAGAGATATTGTTTGGGGCAGTTGGGTGGTACAGTGGATAGACCACTGAGGAGGACTTTGACTTCAGACATTTATGAACTGTGGACCCTAGACAAGTCTCTAACCCTGAATGCCTGAAGGGTGAAAAAGGTATTACAATAGAAGTGGAAAGGTAGATTTGGGAAAAACTACAGAAGGGCTCAACACTGTGTGTGTGTTCATTCTGACATTCTCAGAATACTCTACCTGTTTAAATGGTACCCATTCTTTAAGATCCAACTTAAATGATGTTGCCTTCACAAAGTTCCTTGATTCCCAAGGGTAAGTGATCTCTCCCTTCTGTGAATTCCATGGCACTTTGCACCTTTCTTAAGGGACATATCATGTTCCACTTTGTACTATAGCATGTCTCATCACTGCAAGCTTCCTGAGGGTTAGCAATGGTCTATATCCAGCAACTTGCTCAAACACTGAGAAGCAGCATGATATAGTGGAAAGAACATCATATCTGAAATTAAGAGAAAAGCAGAGTCCAAACTTCACCTTTGATACTTGCAAGCTATATGACCAAAAATGAGACACAAAGACTCTCAAGAGTCTTTGCTTCCTTACTTTTCAAATGGATTTGATAATAATACCTTGATTGATTACTTCACTGAGCTATTATGAGGATCAAATATGATGCCTTATAAACCTGAAGTTCTATACAAATGTTAGCTATTATTAGAGTATGTGCTTGATAAATATTGCTTTAGTTGAAATGAATGTTTAGCTGTCTAATCTAGTGCTAAAATATTGGACTGAAATGTTTATATTCACTGGTATTTGAATTGTCTCATGAGAACATGATTTTTTGAATTGCAGATTTCATGGTGCTTAGCATATCCTTCTTTATGTTATAGTTATTATTATATATTTTTTATTCTTCTTACTAGATTATAAGCATTTCAAGGTCAGGAACTATTTCTGATTAATTTCTATATGGCTAAAGAGGGTCTAGTACAGGACCTGGTCCATCGTATGTCCTGAATACATGCATATGTATGAATACATACATACGATATATATATACATATTTAGCTCATAGAATATTTAATTTTCTAATCACACACTGAAAGAACCTAAAATATTTACATTCAGTGGTATTTGGGCTGTTTCATTATGTGAACATGAACTTTTGAATTGCCTGAAGTTTCAGTGTTAAAGTTAAATAAATGAAAACCCAAATAAAAAGGTTCTGAAGAGCAGATGACATGATACTGAAAAAGAGGATCAATATAAGGCTGCTTTTTAGGTCACATGAAACCACAGTAGTTTAAATGGAACCTGGGAAATGAGAACATTAATAGGCAGCTGACATATGTAAAAGAGCAAAGAATTCTGGGTCAAAAGAGCTGGATTTGAACGTGGTCTTGACTACTTGAACCTGCATGGCCTCTGTAAGTTTCTGTACCTTCTCTGGGTCTTATTTGCCTTGGTTTAAAAAAATGAAGGTATTGCAATGACAAATCACAATTCTAGAGAATGAACAAAGCGTGCTGCCCACCTTCTGACAGACAGGTTATGGACTGAAGATGCAGAATAAATGTGGATTTTTCTGCATGGACAACTTTGGTATTTGTTTTGTTTGGCTATTCTTATTTGTTAATAGGGTTTTTGCTTTTGTTGTTGTCCTCGCTCATTTGATGGGGAGAAGTTAAGAGAGAAAACTAATGGCCATTAATTGGAAAAAAATTTAAAAAGAAAATAAAGGCATTGGACTAGATGAACTTGTGACCAGTATGGTAAAGAGGAAAGAGCCCTGCATGTGTTGTCAGAGAACCTGGATTCAACTCCTGTCTCTACAACAGTATCTTCGAGATCTTGGGCAAACCTGAATTTCTCTTTGTTTCCATTTTCTTATCTGGAAAATGAGGGGGTTGTATGAGATGGCTTCCAACATCCCTTCTAGCTCTAAATCTATGATCCTACAAGGAACCACAGAACTGCTGAACTCATGACCTTCAGGAATCTTGAAAACATAGTTTAACGATTCCACCCCCTTACATCCAAGAAAGAATACATCAATACTCCCAGCGTTAAATGTTGATGAAAATTCCATAGTTTCCTCATGTTCTAGTTTCTCCTCTGAACTTCCCCAATGTTTTAAAGCTTAGTATGGTGAATTGGTCAAGGCATAGAATGAACATGAATCCTAGGCAAAGGCAGATTTCTAAAGTTTGTGTATGACATCTCAGAACTGAAAATGAGAAAGAGGGTTACCTGGATTGCCTTTGAGAAATCTGCATATCACTTTCAGTGAGTTTAAGCACCAGCTTGATTTTTTTAAAACCCACATTTTAAAAACACTAATATTGGGTCGGCTAGGTGGCTCAGTGAGTAGAGCACCGGCCCTAGAGTCAGAAGGACCTGAGTTCGGACCCGGCCTCAGACACTTAACACACAAACAAAAACCTAGCTGTGTAACCTTGGGCAAGTTACTTAACCCCAATTGCCCTCCAAAAAGCAAAAACAAACAAACAAACAAAAAACCCACTAATATTATGGCATATAGCTGAGAATAATGGAGTATGCCAGAACTTTTAAAGGATTCAAATGAAACATGGTTGGCAGGCAGAAGCATCTGAAGTAAAAGATATGGAAATGTAGAGCTAGAACAAGAGGTTAGTCTGCCATGGAACTAAAGTAAGGGAGAAGAGATCAACAACATGAGATTGACACTAGTACCCAGAGTATTAAAAGGTTTGGAGTGGTGATATTCCACTTTTTTTTTTTTTTGCTTCGCAAAATCCTACACAAACAGCAACAAGAAGAAGTGATTTTAACACAACCTGCAATAGTTTATTGCTTAAGATTCCATTAAAGATTTTTAGCATGAACCCCTAAGAACATCATCGCAAATCCCCAAAGGGTTCAAGATCCAATAAATGGGAACCATTGGCCAGAAGAAGGCTTCCAGCAAGTTGGATAGATCCTCTAGGTAGAATTTATAAAAGGACCCATTCAAGAATCATGCAGGATGAAGAAACAAATACAGGTTGTGATTTGCTGGAAGGTGTTACCCAACCAGATTCTTTGAAGTATTCAAAAATACTATACTGAATCAAAAGTGAGAATTCTTCCCCTTAGGGGACCAACAACAAAAAATTTATATTTATATCAGATTATTCCTAGTAATAAGTCTGTCAAGTGGGTTAAAAAAAAAGTATTACTCTCTCCATTTCACAAATTAGGAAACTGAGGAACAAAGGATAATCACATAGGTTAAAAATCACATAGTATCATAAAAATCATAATAATTCAAAATCAGGTCTCTTGATGAAACATAAATATTCAGCGCTCTCTTTCCACTGTATCATGTCCTTTATTTTTGAAACTTTGTACTTCATACTCTTTGGAAAAGGCATTTCCCACTAAACTGGATAGATGCTAAAGTACTCCAGAGCAAGTTTGATTGAAAGGGTATTTCTTAGTGAAGATGGGGTATTTGCTTGCCATATTCCCCACAAACAGACTGACCACATTTCCATCGTTGTTTTTTCCCCCATGTCCCATGAATTCAGTGAGTGGACCACAATTTATTCCCCTTTTGCATTCTCCACTGGGCTTTCAAAGTTCTGGGCAGTACACATTAAGGATTTACTGAATTGAAATGGATTGAATTTTATTGTAAATGTTCAGTCTAAATGCAAATGGAAGTTGATAAGACAGATTGAAGAAGTTGAGAAATGTCACCTTGGCTCAAGAATTTCCATGGTACACCATTCTGTGACAGGGGCATTTGTGGAAAGACTTATTTATTTTTTATTTGATGTCAGTTTCACAGGTAAGGAAAATGTCTCAAACACCTCTTATTTTCCATGTTGTTTAGTTGATTAGTCATGCCTGACTCTTCATGACCCTTTATGGGGTTTTCTTGGCAAAGATACTGAAGTGGTTTGCTGTTTCCTTCTCCAGTGGATTAAGGGGGCCAGAAGTTAAGTATGTTGACCAGGGTCACATAGGTAGTCATTGTCTGAAGGTGGATTTGAATTTAGGTCCGTTGCTGTATCCCCTCAACCATCTAGCTGCCTTTATGCTCCATAAAAACTTTATATAGCTCCATTATCTAGGCACCTTTAAATTGTTGACAATTTCCAGGAAGGTCTATTTCAAATTTATCTCCTGAGGGTGTCTCAACACAAAACCTGTCTTTTTGTTTTTTGTACCCACCAGACTCCAAAACCACAAACTAAAAAATAACTTATAAATTTCTATGTGGGCCGAAGATTGAATTGATGGTCTTTGCATCCCCTGCCGAGACACCCCAAGTCTTCAGACAAAAGGTCTGGGATCCCGACCATATATTCCAACAAGAGACCAGAGCTGATCAAAGTGACAGCCAGATCAAATTTGGAATCTGGAAATCTCCTGAGTACAAGAGTGTAAGCAGCCCCCATTTTGATCAAACACTGCAGGCTAATTATATGTGCAGCAGAAACCTTTGGGGAAGAAGGGCAAGGAACCTTTCATTAGTGCATGCAGAGCTTTCCATCAAAGTCTGGCTCAGGAATGGAATGTGGGGAGTCCAATCTGGGACTTTATTTATCTTGCTGCAGGGCTGGGAGTGAATGAAGAGTGCCATTCAATGGTGAATATCCCCCATTCTCCTAACCCAAGCCTTGGCTGCCACTGGCCCTACCACTAGACTCTTTAAGGATGTGCTCTGTGGCACATAATTACTATTATCATGATTATTATTAGGATTAGGCATTTATATGGCATTTACTATTTTCAAAGCACTTTATAGCAGTTTAATTAGTTATTTCTTGCAACATTCCTGTGTGGTGGGTGGTAGTCAAGTTCCCACTTTATAGGTGAGGAGACTGGCAGTAAGAGAGAAAAAGATGCTGCTTAAAAGGTCACCAGACAAGTGGGGATTTGAAGTTGAGTCCTTTGGCTTGCATCCCTCTGGTGACATGGCCAAGATAAATAACCCTGGTTCAAGTCAAATTCTGTCACACCAAACATTATATCATTTTCCACAGCTGAGGATACTGCTTCCCATTGGAGGATTCTCCCAGAATGGTGTCTTGGGTATCTTTTTCCTTGATGTATCTTTGGCTTGAGGGCCAGACACCTCTCACAAAATGTCTCTGTCAAGTTCCAATTCACATTCATTCAAAAGTGCTGACACCTTTTAACTGGCAGGATGACTCCCTTTCCAAACCTCTCCATTAAAAGCATCTATAAAACCACAGAGTTATGAGACTCAAACATGTCAGTTTCTGATAGGAAGTTTTTAGCATCTGACAAATCCTGAAATTGGTCTATAAAAATATAGGAGGATGGGGATAGGAACAGGAGGTGAGGAGGGTAGGGGGAGTCAGTGCCTTACCTCTAAGCCTGACCAGAGGCTTAAGTATCTGGCAGAAAGATTAGTAGAAACTTATTTTCACCTAAGTTTCCATTCAGCCCTCCAAGTGTTACAGGAGGCACGCAAAGTGAATTGTGTTCACCTTCTAGCACTAGATGCTTCGCCTCTGGATATAAAAGTATCCACTGCCCTTCCCTTTCTGATTTCCTAAGGGGGAGGGTAGAGACACAGGGATAGACGAGAGAGAGAGAGAGAGAGAGAGAGAGAGAGAGAGAGAGAGAGAGAGAGAGAGAGAGAGAGAGAGAACACTTTAGGAGAGCAACAAGCCATTTCGCTATTTCCCACCTACTCCAAGCCTGGTACAGTCTCACTTGTAGAAGAGGATTCGAAGGTAATAAATAATTGCCCTCTCTTTCCTCGACATCTGGAAAACTCCCACAGGAGGCTCAACTTTTCTTTCATTCAAAAGGCCCCAACATTCCCCAACTTTTCTCACATGGTTCAAGTTGAAAAGATACTGCTTGGAAGAGGAAGGCCCGTTCGTACGTGGTTTGGGGAGAGCGTCAGAGAAACCATTCAGTTTATAGCTCTCCTTATGAGGTTGCAATACACTACTTACCTCATAGTGTTGTTTTGAGAAAAGCAGCTTGGTAAATTTTAAAGCACAATAGCTGTTATTATAAATACACTATAGGGTGAAGGAAAGGTGAGCAAGGAGAAGCGGGGGCGGGGGCGGGGGGCGTGTTATTTAATCTTCTCTCACCCTTCCCTCTTTAATGCTCATTTCTTTCGTTTCCAGCATCTAGAGTCTAAATTCCCCGAGGGTAGACACTGCAATTTCCACTCTACCCTATGCCCACGCACCTAGTCTCTGACTCCTTCCAGAATGGGTTTCGAGTCCTGGGAGTCTGGGTGTACCCTGGGACGAGTCTTAAGATGAATCAGGTATCAGAGGTATCCTCCACTGTTCTCCCAGCAGCAAAGGCCGATTACGGGAAGACAGCGTCTTAGTTTCTCCCTCCTCCCCACCTACAGTCACGGACACTTTTTCTGACCCCTGTCCCTAAACCCTGCACTAGCCATTCCAGAGGCTTCGTGTGGGGGCGAAGGAACACAACCCCAGGAGAGCAGACCAGCAGCTAAGTCCTGGAATTGAAGTCTCCGGCAGAAGCTCTGGGACCTTCTTTCTCTTCCTTCCAGCCACTTGTCTCACTAGTCTACTGGCTTCCCGAACCTCGCTCTCTTTTGTGCGCCACCCCCCCCCCCCACTCCCCTTTCCCTGCTCCTGGGCTCGGAGCCTCGCTAGCCCGGCACTTTCCGTAACATTGATTTCTCCCACGCCAGGCCCACTCGGTTGTCCTCGCCAGCTGCGCACTGCGCCCTCTGACCCCAGCAGGCTACCCTTTTCTCGGGCAAATAAGGGAGCCCCACTGAAACATATCACTTCAGCCCCAGGTGGAAGCAGAAGCGGATTTTCCCCTTTTGCTGGGCAGGATTCCCCGCCCCACTCCGGAAATAACGAGAGCTTGGCCAGCTCCAGAAAGTTGGGGATTGGGGAGGGGGAGATGACATCTGTCTACACATGCTGTCTCTGACAATAATTCTTCCTACTGTCTGGGAGACAACCGGTTAATGCATTTCGCTCTCCCACCCCATAACCATGTCTTGCGGGGGTTTCCTTAGCAAAGCCACATTCTTACCCAGTTGTGTATTATATTAGACGCTACACAAGAGCCACGTGACGGTTGGTTTGGGGTTGCCGAGCCATTGGGCTGTCTCTGGTTGCCTCCCTCTCATCCTGTCTTATTCTGGCGCTTTTTGGTCCTTCCTTTAAATATAAACACTTGGAATGAAAAGTGGAAAAGGCAATCCCCAAATCTCTCTCTTTTTTTTAATCAGCAATATGATAAACGACAAATATGAATCGATGGACTGAGCTTTCCACTTTTCATCTCAATGTTTGATTTTAGAAATAAAGGTTTATACCTCTTCCCTTCTGCTGTGCATATGAGTGTGTTTTATTTATAACTAGATTTGGGTTCCTGCCCCTGGGCCCCTTACAAGGTTATGATACTTGGAAAACTTCCAGCTTACAGAGGTGGGAGGAAAATAGCCTCTCCAGTCCTTCCACCTTCCCATGTTCTGGACCCAGAGATTTCTCAAATTGTACTGTCCACAAAGACAGTGCTGGACTAGTGCAAAATTCCCTCCTCACCATCTCCTTCTGTCTGGCCTCCTCTCCCCTTAACCCAACATGATTTGAGGTCCTGGGCCCGGAGTCCTAGAGCTCCATCTTTTCCAGATCATTTTGGAGAAAACCTTTTTAAGGACCATACAAGTGCAGAGATTGGGGAGTGGCCAGATGCAACTCTCTAGTAGGGTTTGTGACCAAGGAGAAGCACCGCTGCCTTCGGAGTTGCTGTATATGGGGAAAGGGGCGTTGGGAGTTTAAAAAGCCCCGGACTAATGACAACTCGGTTGGACAAATAATGAAATCCGGCACCTCACACACATCTTCTCTTCCCATTCACAATTAAAGCAACAAGAGTGGGCCTGCAGATAGACTTTTCATATTTAGTTTCAAGCTGTATCAATTCCACCATCCTCACTTTCCCTTCTCCTCTCGGTCCTTCTCTTCCAGTCCTGGAGAGATGAAGGGCGGTAATAAGGGAAAAGGACCATTCATAATATTTAAGAATCAGTATCAGCGGCAGGGTCCTGGCCCTATGGTCCTCTTTAGTGGGAAATCCCCCCTCCTTTTTGATTCTAAACCTCATTAAACTGGGGCTAGCAGTGACTAAAGTGTAGACCCCGTTTATGCAATAACTCTGAGAGGCACCCAGATTCCTCATCTCCAGATGGCCAGAAAGTCCCACTTCAATCCGCAAATCCCAGTTTGCTATGTCTTATCTAAGCGTGGTTTTCGTTCGATTCAGTAGAGTTTCTGGATCCCCGCAACAAAGAGTAGATGTGGATGACACCGCAGTGTTTGAGAAGGCAGCAATTAGGTGGCAGACTCGGAGTTTTGGGGGCTTAGAGGGCGGCAGTCTAGGAGGCCCGCTTCCAGGCTTTCCCGAGAGGCACTCGGGAGGAGGCCAAGTGGAGAGATTGTGGTCGGTTTGGAATGACAAGCCAGAGTGCTCCTGAAGGCTCGGACCTGATGATAAATCTCCCTCCCTAACAGCGGAGGAACAAGTCGTCAGATACTTCTGCCCGAACTCTGGGCTGGCTGATGCCCTTTGATTCCTAACGAAGCCATCTTTTTGCCTTCTTTCACCAAGCAAATCATGTCTGCACGTCACATGAAATACGCACAATTTTGGGAGGGAAGAAGTATATTTAGCAAGTTGATTCTCATTCTTTAACATGGGCCTTTTCAGGGCAAGCTAAACATACTAAGCAAAGTGGAGAAGTTAAATAAATTCTGGAAAAATTAATTTCCCAGTAAAGAAACAAACTAAAACAACAATACCAAAACCACCCCACTTTTTAGTTTTTTATTTTATTGTACAGATATTTTAACTGAGTTCTGATTTACTTGGCTACTTGCTTAATTTCTAGGCTTTACTTTGTACAAGTAGACACAAGAAGTTAACTTTTTCATTGTACTCAAGACTGCAAAAACTCCTGATCCTTCTGAGTTCAATGCCTGGGATTGGAAGCTGGTGTGCACTTACCTCATGTAGGTCAAAATTTTATTTTATTTTATTTTATTTCGTTTCAGCTTTCCAGTCCCTCAGTCTTTTCATTTCGTCTTTTCCTACCTGGATGATTTTCCACAGGGATGTTGTCTCTCCAGTCCTTTGAGGTTTGGGGTAAGATATGGCAGTGTGATGTACTTGGGGGAAATGCCCTGAACAGATAGCAATACAAGAATACCGTCCTTGGATAGTAGAAATAGTCAGTTTAATCCAATTCAACATTTATTAAGTGTCTGTTGTGTGCAAGGTACTAGATTAAATTTTTGGTGTATGTAAATGGCATATGAAAAACAAATGAGACAAGTCCCTGCCTTTGAACAACCTACAGCTTATCAAGTTGAAATGTGTGTATAAATAGATAAATACTAGGGGAATTATCTTCATTTCTCTATATAAACTTTAAAATTAACCATGGATATTAGGAAAGTATTCCAGTAATTCAAAGAACAATGCAGTTCTAGCGAAATATCCAGTTGTTGAAGGAAACGTATTTGGATTTGGGAGGAGCAAGGGGAAGAAAGGGCGTTGAGGGCCAAACTTTGTGGGAACAATATGTATAATTTATTTCACATGTCATATCTGAATTATACAGGATGTATGTGTTATGCACATATAAAGTTTCTTTCCTTCTGCAAATTGATATGGCAAATCCAACTCCAAGGCTAATTTCTTTCCTCATTAAGATGACCATGTATAGCTTAGGGGTTTGTCCCTTAAAATTCCTTTCTGATCCATATCTCCAATAAACAGTCTACCTACAGAATATAGTTTCTGGGCCAACTGTAGTCTTGATTAGGCAGAAAATTTCCAGGAAGGGATATTTGAATCCTCTCCAGTTTGGTCAAACACAAATCCTTGCCTCAGCGAATCCTTATCCCGAAAACACTTGCAAGTTCTATAAACTGACGACAGGTGGCGCTTTCCTCACGAAAATGGTCCCCGGGGTTCCGGGAAGCCTACTGAACCTTTGGTTGGGAGGCCAGCTGATGTTTCTCTGTATTGGGAAGAAAAAGAAGTAAGTGGGGTTGAAGGCAAGAAGAACTCAAAATTGGACTAGAAATAAAGACAGCCTGGATTCTCCAAACTCAAGACTGAAATTGGGGATCCTATTTCTACGTCTCCCTTTAAAAGGAAAATAAATACCCTTTCTTTGGTTCATTTTCCCTGAGCTATAGAAAGCTCAAACTTCATCTCTCAAAAGAGTTAATAAACATTGTCTATAATGGGTAAGGGCAGGCCACTCCAAGAATTCTGGAAATATAAATAATCAAAAACCTATCAGGAGTTCACTTTACGGTGATTCTCTACCCACCTACCCCCAATATACACCCTAAATCGAAGAACCAACGTCAACTTAACCCATAATTTTTATCTGCCCTTGTTGGCTTCTTCACCTATTCCATCAGGCTACCACCCCACCCCCATTCAAACACCCTACCTCTTCTATCTTAAAAAAAAAAAGACTCTTTAATAATTTGGGGAGGGGAAAGAGGGGAGAAGAAAAACGGAGGAGAGGGGAGAGAGGGCGCTTTTTCAATTGCTGCAATAATTGTCCGCGAGATGGGTTTCTTAATCTGTTCATACATTATTGACTTCTCCTCTAATATTTGGCTTTGCTGCTTTTATCGCCAGGAGATCACGTACTCGACTCCTTTGCATAACAATTTTGGAGAGGACATCCTCCGAGCTGGAGGGGACGTGACTGGAATGGAGTTGGGACCCCTCCACCCTCACTCGAGCCCCCACCTTTGGATCCTATTTCCCCTGACCACCGCTGGGCAGCAGTCAAACTGCGTCCTATGAAAAAGAAAGAGGGCACCTCAGCTTCCCCCAAGATTCAACTCTCCCTCTACTCCTCCAGCCCCCTCTTATACAGTAGTGTGATATTCACACACAGTACTTTACTGTGCGGAGAGGAGATAAGAGAAGTGACCCAATTGAATTGAGCTCCAGATGGTAGCTGATCAGTCCCTGTTGGGAGAAGTTTGATGAGGACATAATGAGACCCCGATTTGTAGAATAGGAGAGTTCCATCAGATGTGAACAGCACTTTTTTCAGTTGCTTTGGAGGATGGGGCACTGGTTGTAGCTTAAAGTACCACTCCAGGTGAATCCCCAACCCCCAAAAAAGGAGATCTCGGCCCGTCAGGAGTTGGGAAAGAAAACCAGAGGGGCCTATTTTATCCATATAGATGTTAATGTTACTCTACCTAGGCCCTAGTCGACTTGATGCTTCGTTAGTAATTGAGGGTTTAATTCCTCCAAAAAAACATTCACCTTAGAATCTCAGGTCTTTTCTAGAAACTTAGAACTTATTCCCCGATGGAGAAGTTGGAACTCGAATCTTGGTATGTTCTCCTAATGGTCAGTTCTTTAAAAAAAAAAAAAATTAGCTTTGCCAGTCTCCCGAAGAATACAACCCCCCCCCCCCACACACACTTACACACATATACATACTCACACACATCGTTCTGGTCAAAGATAAATTCAGTTGAAGCCTGAGAGAATCGTGCAGAATAGCGAATATCTTTGCCTTTAGCTCAGAATTTTGAAGTGACCCAAACTGGTTCCCTTCGGATCCTTGACCTTGATGGACTTGGAATTCAGGGATCGGGAAGGAGACAGATGAAACTTCTAGATCCTCAGATTCTAAGGGATGCCCACTGTCTTCCCATAATCTCAAGCTCTCCACTCCGTAAATGGACTTGTTTCCCCTCCCCTCCTATATATTCTCCTAATTATACAGACTCCCCCTGCTCTTTTTTTGTCTTTTTCCGAAACAACTAATTCTGGAGTCGGATGTCCCCAAAGCTCTATAGCGAGCTCTCCCTCATCAGAGAGTTGAAAACATCCCTACCTCCAGTTGCTGCTGCAGGTCTGTGATTTGGAGGGTGGGGGGGAGTGATGAGTGTGACCCGAGCACAGTAAGAGCTCAGGGAAGATGGAGTTGAGGAAGATTGCGATTTTGACCTTTAGTCGATGGGTACCAGTATCCTAGTCATGGGCTAGGAAAGTGGCTGAAGTTCCAAAGAGCCAAAGCCAAGGTCCTTGACATGCCAGATGTGTGTGTGTGGGGGGTGCGCGCGCGCGCCCGCGCGTGTGTGTGCATGTGTTATGTTTCGCCTTGCCTTTTCATTTTCAGTCCTTGACTGCTCTGTCCAGACCTGCGCTCTAGATCTCCGTCTAGGAAACAACCTCCTGGGGTAGAGTGGGGAGGGAGGGCGGGGAGGGGGTCCTTACTTAGGGGTTGAGGGTGGGGAAACAGTCAACTTTAGAAGAAAGAAAATTTTAAAAGAGAGAAAATTTGGAGCCCTGTTGGAGGTTTCTAGACGAACGACTTTGATTTTTGATTTTTTTTCTTCTTCTCCTTTTCTTTTTCTTCTCTGTTTGATCCCGGGCCGCTGGAGAATGGATTTAGCTGAACATAGGAAGAGAGCCCAAGAGGCCGGGAAGGCCCCCTCCCCGCAGACATGCACACACACACACACACACACACACACACACACACACACACACACACACACACACACACTCGCGCGGCTCCTGTGGACTACGCACCGCGGCTATCCGGCGATCGAATCCAAAGCTGAGACTCGGACAGGTGGGGACACAGACAGCACACGGCTCCCAAGCGGGATATGTCTGAAGGCCTCTAGAATGGGGTGGGAGAGCCGATTTTTCAGTTGTGTTATGGGGCGGGAGGGGAGAAAAATAAAGAACAGAAGAAAATCAAACCAGAAGCTCCGTTTTAACTTTGATTTTAGTGGAAGGAAAGCGGAATTACTTTGGCTATCTCGGTCTTGGGTTTTTGGACCCCTGAGGTTCGAGCTGAAGAGTGTGACAGTGTTAGGAGCAGGAAAAATAAATAAACCTATCAAGTACCCCCCGCTTTTTTAAGAGAACGATGGTTACCAGAAACCCTTAATCCTAGTGTCTATCTCGGTGTGTATTTTTCTGAGAACTGGAAGAGACTTATTCCAGGGAAGGAATCGACAGAAAACTCCCCCTTCCCCCAAATCAGAGGAAGAGAAACAAGTTTTTCCCGGTACTTTGTATGAATCTCTAAATGTTTGCATTCGTTACCCAAAACCCGGGATTGCAGAATTCCTATCTAGAAAATCGTAAACACACACACACACACACACACACACACACACACACACACACACTAAACTTGGGGGAGAGGGGTGGCGACATTGGAATAAGTTTAGATGTTAGGGGAGATCATGTCCTTCAAATCTCTCTAATTTTAAAAGATGTTTTATTTTAATGACATTATTTCCTCTCTTTCCGAAGTCTTTCAGAGGCCAAACCTATAAGGTTTTATTTTCTTTTGGGCGTCTTGTTCTGTTCTTGAAAAGGGTGAAGAGGGACAATTATTTCGAACTGTATAGGTCCAATCCACAAAGAACCACTTCACTAAAATAAATATTGGAAGGAGATTAATACCTGGGGTGAACATGGGAAGTTGGAAGAAATGGGAGAGGAGAGTGGGAAAATAAAAACCAACTAATTTTTAATTACCAAAAAACCCCACTCTATTTAATGTTAGGATATTTCTTTGCAAACTAGTATCCGACTTTCCACTAATATGCACGTGTGTACATTTTACAAACCCAAACTTACGGAAATTTATTTCATCAAAAAGGACTATTATCAGCTTACCACAAACAAATCCACCACCACAATTTCTGGGACTAAGAAGGTATTTTGTTTCCAAGGGTCTTTCTCTTTTCTCCCTTCTTTTTCTTCTCCTTTCTCTAGACTCACACGAGCTCGAAGTTTCTAGCAGAACTCCTTCCAGTACCTATTACCAAACGAATCCCCCCCCCCATTATTGCTTTCAAATGAAGACTGAATCCCCAAGCGATAATTGAATTAGTCTATTGAAAGGACTGTCAGGTACAATGACGTGGTTCGAGCCTGCACATTTCCCAAGGTCTATAGGCTTTGGGGACCTGCGATGTATAGTCTGACCTTACAGCTCATAATAATACTGCTGCACTTGTAGTAGAAATCTACTCGCATTCACTTCCAACAAAACCGCTGGTCACCCAGTCCCCGTAGGAAGACTGGAATCTATTGTGTTAGAACAACTCATTTATGTCCTGCACCATAAGGCCCCAATGTGATCTGATCTAGACTCGAAATAGGATTACCACCGTGTATATTAAACACATGGATATACTTCCCATCACACACAGAGAAAGACTGTCGATTTTTTTTTTTACCAATTATTCTCTCCATCTTCAAAAGGAGAGGGAGCAAATCGCATAGAACCCCAACATTAATTTCTGCCTTAACTAAAAATAAAAACAAAACTCTGGTAAAAACGGACACCCCACTTAAAAGAAAGCCTGCCGGGAATGCACTTTCAAAGCCACACACAAACACAGAGGGACACAGAAAACCAGACATACCACACGTATACCACTAGCAAGAGGTCTAAGAAAACTCTGTCCTATATGCGATGGGGATTGGGGAGAGAGGGGGAGAAAAAGGGAATGGACCTTGCAGATTGTTTTCCTTCAATTCTAAATATCTCCAGGACCCTCATTATCTTTGGGGCCTTAACTCCCTCCAATCTCTTACATTACTCCTCCCACCCCGTGAGATTTAGTTTCCTCAACACATATACACTTACTTTTTGTCAATTACCCAAATTCTTTTACTCAATAAAAAGACACCACTTGGGTAACAGAGGTGAGGTATCAGACGAGTAGTAACCACAGTGACCTTACGTCTGGGTTACAGAAGCACGCCTTCTTCCTTGAAAAGTGGCAATGGGAAGAGGGAATGGCACACTACGACTTATAATAAAAGACACCTTCCCCTTTTAGATGGAAATGGAGGATGGTCTGAGGGGAGATCAAAACTGCCCGGTTTTACCAGGGAGAAAGTGAAATATCTCTCTTGAACCCAACGGGAAAGGTTGAAATCTATGACCCCCCTGGTCGAAAGTGCCTTTCCCTTCCACCCTTCCTCCTTCGCTTTCTAGGGGTAGATGGGAGAAAGGGAACCTGCCGGGACCGGGGACACCACAGCACCTACAAACTTCTTCATTGCTCTAAGATTCAGGCCCCGGGGGGAGGGAGTAGATAGATGTTTCTTTTCTCCTGAGCACTTTCTCTTCTATCTTCCCCCACCCCCTCCCTCGGACACACATTCGGTGCTACCACTTTTCTCCACCCCTCCCTAGGATCCCCAAATCCAGATTTTCTTTAGAGAGGAGAATTCACATCTCCCGAAAAGAAGGAAATCCCCCCTCTACCAAACATAGGCAAATGGGCCCCTAAAGAGAGCATCTCTTTAAGAGAGAGCACTCTCACTTCCCTTCACGTAATTTCCAATTTTATTTTAATGCACTAGAGTTGAGCCAGGTAAGGAGTGCAGCTTGGGGAGGGCAGGGAGGCAGGGCGGGGGTCGTGCGGTGCGGAGGTGAGCTGACCGAGCGGCCGTCCCGCGCCGGGGCCCCGGCTTTGGGGGCTGGGAGCGCGCATTGTGCTCCACATTACAGTCGGAGCTATAGGGCCGGCGGTGCATTTATCATCCCATTACTGTAACAAATCCGGGCTCCACTACATGAAAGGTAAAATGAATTACCGACGTTAAGCCGTCAATAAAGTCATTTCTGTAAATGGTGTCTCCAAAGGGCCGCCGCATTATTCAGCTGGCTTTATCAGCAGCCTGGAAATTACGTGGAGGAGTCGGGCCGCGTGGAGCGCGGGCCCCGCTCACTTTGATTAAGCGTCTTGCCAGCGCAATGTGACAGAGCTTTTGACCAGGTTTTTATTCACAGTCCTGTGATGAACGCCAAGCTGATCAGGCGGAATGAAGAGTAATTAAAACCTATAAATTATCTTCCGCAGCCCTTCTCGAGGCGTCTCCTGCAGGCGAGATAACGCGTCGAGACCCTATTTACGGCGCTGAAAGGGACCGCGCTGCACAAAAGCTACGTGGCTAAATAGGATATTGATAGTGTCCTAATTAGAATTTAATTAAGTACCCACGCTCGCTTGCGGGATAAAGATTTCAATTTTGCTAACTTAAATATAAATAAAATCCCACCCCCCATTTTGGTGCCTGTATATCTGAGGGGGTTGAGGGAGACACACTGGGGGAGAGTGCCCCAATATTTTGTTAGATAAGGGGGGAGGCAGAGCGGATCCCCCCAGGTAGGTGGCGGTGTTATTTGAGAGGCCCAAGTCAGTGGGTAGAAGTCCCTCCGAAGTAGAAGGGTTCAAATATTCTCTCCTTCCCCCTCCCCCAGTCTCCCTCCAGCTCCCTACACCCCGACATCTTTCTCCTTTATTCCAAGGGCGACAGTGATGCTGGCGCCTCCAAGGGGATCCTTAGATTAATTGTGAAAATAGGAAGAGAAATCAGAATTCCCGAGCTGGGGCTAGCTCACCTCAGTTACCTCAGTTGTGGCTTGTCCAGGCTTGGCATCCTTTTCATTTCCCTCCCCCCTCCCCACATCTCCATCCCCCAGTTTAGTTTTCAAAAAAAAAAAATTCTGGGCAAAGACTCCGTATGTGCGCGCGCGTGTGAATTCCTGAAGTGACTGTTTCCTGGACCAGGCCTCGAGGAGAAGATGGAGATGAAAGGGAAAAATTGGCCGGGATCTCCCCCATCCCACCCCAGGGTCTCCAAATATCCACCTCTTCTCCCAGGGGGAAGAGGCAGAAAGAGACAGGCTAGGATTCCAAACCCCTCTCACCAGAAATAATACTCCAATTTTCCGTCTCCCAGGGAGTAGGGGCTGAGGCAAAAGAGGAAGAGTATTTCGGGGTGCACATATGCTCGTCGAACCCTCCTCTCCCAAAACAGTTATACTCTCAATTAAGTGTTAGTAAATTGAGGAACGGAGCTCAGTCTGCTAGACCATCCTCAGAGGTAAACAACTCTATAAACCTTGATCAGACAGAATTCTAAGAGTCCCAGAATATAGTGGATGTGGTAAGGTAGGGAACTAGTGCTAATTTTTAAGAGAATTGAAGGAGAATAATTATTCTATGCCAAGAAAAGGGTGAAATAGCGAGTATTCGGAATCAGTATCCCAGGTAGCATAATATGTAAGGGTTAGGGGTCTTTAAAATAAAATACTTAGCAGGAAATAATCATCAACAAGATTGGCTTTTAACCAATATCCCTATGGTGCAAAGATCTTTCCCCTAGTCTTCCAACCTAGAGCTTTCCTTTCACATTCCGTGGTATCAGCGTCTGGAGGTTTCCAGGCAAGCGACTTCTTTTCTCCTTGGAGTTGCTGCTGCGGGGCTAGTAGGCTAAATGCAGAGGAGCCGGCTGCGACCGCTGTTCAAACCCGCTTCTGTCTGATGCGGCCAAGAAACGTACTTTGGGATCTCTGCTATATGGCCCAGTACTTCCAAGTTGGGTTTCTTGCACCACATTACCTGCGCTGTCTGGCCACGAGCTAATTCGAAACAGTTATATAAACTCGACTAAGCGAAGGAAAAGGGACGACATCAAGAAGACTGAGGGATGCTTATCAGACCCAGAAAACGTTCGATTTTACAGGCATGAACTGCCTAAACGCCATCTCCTAGCTTGCCCCACATAGTTTCCCTGGTTCGATTAAGAAAAAGGGGAAAAAATCAATCTCTAAATCTGTATCAAATTAAACCCCAGCTTAATAACGTCGGAGAGCAAATTTCCTATCTTATCATATCACCTTCGTAACCACCGTTTTCACCATCGTTATCACTCGTGCCCACTCCAGTCAAATGACAACTTCTCAATCTCCATAGCAGAAAGCAAAATGGTGAGTTTTTTGGAGGGGTCGAGGAAGCGACAACTCTTTTCCCCTCTGACCCTGCCTGGCCTGCTGAATATGGACCGGTAAGCCTATCCTGTATGACTTGAACAAGTTTTTTATGGAGTTAATTTCATATTTGTCTACATCACAAATCACACACACACACACACACAGGGAGAAGGGCAGGGAAGAGTTGGAGGTCGGGCGTAGGAAGAAGGGGAACTTTTGGGAGGGGTGGTAGTAGTGAAGAGTGGGGGTGGAGGAAGAGCCGAGTGGAGAATGGACGCGCCAGGCTACCCGGCGACTCCCCCTCTCCCCGCTCCAACCCCAAGGATTATTTATCCGCAAAGTTCCAAGCCCACTCATTGGCCTGCGTCACGAGTGTCAGCGAGAGTCGCGGTTCGCTATTGGCCCCTCACACGTGCGGCCCAGACTCACGTGCTTCCGGTTTGAATGCAAAAAGTGTGCCTGGGTGATTTTTTTTTTTAAGAGAGAGAGTTTGTGCAAAGATCGGAGCTGTCAGAGATTTGAAAAAAAAAAAAAGGGAAAAGGAAAAAAAAAGCCCAGGCGCGGTGGTGGAGACACTCTCTCCCTGCAAAAAAAGCAAAGGCGATTAAAGGCGCTGCCAACCTCGAGCTGTGGGCAAAGCTGAGCATGACACTTGGGGAAGTCAAACCCCTCACTATTGCTTAGGAAGATGGCTAGATTTTAAGGACTTGATTTTTTTCTCCCTTTAAGAAAAAATATTTTATTGGGGGGAACTCCTCCTGGTGTGGCTTTTCTTCCTTTAAACAACAACAACAAAAACTGAATCTGGTTGCAAAAAGAAATAGCGAAGTGTCTTCATTTCTGGATATCTGCAAATTAGAGAGGAAAACAGAGCTGCTCGGTAAAAGAGATTGGAGACAAGCGTCTGATCTTTTTTTCTCTCTCTCCTTTTTCTTCTTTTCCTTCTCCTCTTTTTTTCTCCTTTTCCTCCTCCCTCTCCTTCTTTCCTCCCCGCACCCCCACCGGCCACTGGCAAAGTGGGGTGGAGAGCGAAGCGGGGGGGAGGGGGAAGGAAGCCGCGTCCGGGGCGGCGGGGCGGCTGAGTATGGAAGAGCAGCAGCCGGAGCATAACAGTCAGCGCGACTCCACCATAGGCACTGCGAGCCATAGCATCAGCAGCGGCAGCGGCAGCAGCAGCAGCAGCAGCAGCAGCAGCAGCAACAGCAGCAGCAGCAATAGTAGCAGCGGGAGCAGCAGCAGCGGCAGCGGCAGCGATGGAGACAGCGTGCCAGTGTCCCCGCAGCAAGCTCCCTCCTCTCCTGCAGCACCCTGCCTCCAACCCCTACCCCACCACCACCACCACCACCACCACCACCACCACCATCACCACCAGCCCCCACCGCCGCCGCCGCCGCCCCAGCCGATGCCAGCTCCTCCTCACCAGCCGCCCCCACCGCCGCCGCCGCCGCCGCCGCCCCAGCAGCACCGCACCACCAACTTTTTCATAGACAACATCCTAAGGCCAGACTTTGGTTGCAAGAAGGAACAGCAGCAGCAACAGCAGATCTTGGTTGGAGCAGGAGGAGGAGGAGGTGGCAGTAGTGCTGGTGCTGCTGGTGGTGGTGGTGGTGGTGGTGGTGGAGGAGGAGGAGGAGGAGGAGGCCGGACAGAGCGAGACAGAGGCCAGACAGCAGCAGGTAGAGACCCGGCCAATTCTCTGGGCACGCGGCCGGCCAACCCGGCTTCACTTCTCTGCCCCGCAGATGCGAACTGTGTGACGCCCGACGGCTCTACGCCGGCCCCGGCCGCCGCCGCTTCCAAAGCCAACCCAGCTGCAGCGGCTGCTGCTGCTGCTGCCGCGGCGGCGGCCGTGGCGGCGGCAGCAGCTGCAGCAGCCGCTGCGTCCAAGCCTTCGGAAGGCAGCGGGGGAAGTCCTGGAGCAACTGGAGCTAAATACGGGGAACATGGGAACCCGGCTATTCTACTTATGGGCTCGGCCAACGGCGGGCCAGTGGTTAAAACTGACTCGCAGCAGCCGCTAGTATGGCCCGCTTGGGTCTACTGTACACGTTATTCAGATCGCCCATCTTCTGGTGAGTACACCCTTTGAAATGAGTCCTCACTCCCCTGTCCCTTTAGGGTCACCGGTGGACATTCCCCACCGCCACCCCCGCCAAGAGCTCTTAGAAACCAACATAATAATGCATTTTTCTTCCCTCGTCCCTCCCAACCTATCCTATTCCTTTCTCTGTTCCTCTTGCTTCCACTTCTCGAATATTTTATTTGTTCCCCCTTTTCTGCGATGCCTTCATCTTTTGCCCAGACTGAAGTTCTGGAACAGTTGGGGTTGGGCACCGGGGAAGATTCATTATTGAATTCCTAACACTTTAAAGTATTGTTCGTAATAATTTCATTTTTTCTCTTTTTTCCTTTTTCTGGGATTAGCTTAAGGACTTGTGTTTGATAAAGATCGGAAGGCCTAGACTAGAGAGTTCGGTTTTACATCGACAAGAACCTATGCTGCGGTTATAGAAATATGTGCATTAGAATTTATACACACCAGCAATATTCTGCAATACTGGAGAGAGAGAGAGAGAGAGAGAGAGAGAGAGAGAGAGAGAGAGAGAGAGAGAGAGAGAGAGAGAGAGAGAGAGAGAAAGAGAGAATTTTTTCCTTGAGTACGGGGAAGGAGAGGCCCTGTTGTGGGGCAAAAGAAACAAGAGGTTTTTGTAGAATAATGTCAGAAAGGGATCACAAGGATACCCTGGGCTGGTAGGAGAAAGCAGACGTTAAGATAGTCCAGGAGATGATTCTTAGCTTTTAGAAGAAGGAGGGGGAGAGGGACAATCTAGTGAGAAGATCGAAAGAGAGAAGCTTGAGCAGGCCTGAAGGCCAGCTTCTGAGTCTCGCTGCTTGCACTGTTTGCCTGCGAAACTCGGCTCTCAAAGCCTTCTGTTCCCTTAGCCCCCTTTCCTTTTATCTCAGTCAAGACACAACACCTACCACTCGCGATTGTTTCGAGGTGGTTTTCCCCCCTCCAACGCTCCTTTTTTTCTTTGGTATCACAGCGATCTTAGCGTCCTTTCCATTGGTTGAGTCTCCCACTTCACTTGGCTGCTCCTAGGTTATTTCCTCGGTGTCGGACTCTGGTTTTCTCAACCCTTAGCCCTCTAGTTTCTTTTCTGTCTTAGTAGGGAGAGAAGGAATCCACACCTTCCTCGTTCCCAAATCTCATCCCAGTCAAGCCTAGCCTGGGCTGAGGGAAGAGGTAGAGTTGAGAGACACAGACTATTTTCGTGGGGTCGGAGCTGGGAACTCTATGCAGGTATCCCGGAGTCTTCCAGCTCCCCATTTCCGTTTTCTTCCCCCTTCTCCCCTCCCTTGAGTTCTGTCCCGAATTCCTTGGGCTGCAGAGCCAATCGATAGGCTGCTATCAACCCCGGCCATCTCGATCCCCCCGTTATTGACACGTCCGTCTCCCTGAACCTCCGAAAAGCCCCTTTGATTGACTCGCCTGATGGATAGAGTGATTGAGCTGTCAGGTCGGCTGCTGGGGCTGGCTGGGGAGAAACGATTTTATTGCCTGTGCTCACTGTGTCCATACACATGCACCGACATAAACCCAGTTTCAGATACCGAAAGGGTCTAGGCCTCTCTGGCTATGATCGTCCCTTCTCCCTTCACATTACCAAAGAAATAAATTAAATGTTTTCTCCTTCCTCATTGCTGTTCTTCTACCTTGTCTAGGTTAGTTTGCCCTTGGTAAAGGGAGTTTTAGCGCTAGGGGCTCATTTGTATCTCCTGTAACTTTCTGGATCCTAGGATTATCCTAGATAGAATGGAGACTTGTATTTTGGTTCGTAGTGAGAAGTGGACTTTAGGAGTCTGGTCTCCAACCGGGAAGAAAAGAATCAATATTCAGTCACCTATAAAGCTTTCCAACTAGAAAGGTTGAACTCCAGGATCCTATCAGAGTGATTCCAGCCTAACCTACTACTTTGACACCGTGATACTGTATCCTCTTTCTACGGGAGGAAGAGAGTGGGTTATCTTAGAGGAAGATGTCAGGCTTGTCCCCAGTCTCCAACCTACCGTGCAGGAATGGTCTGGCTACCAGGCCCCAGATTCCCTAGGCCCTGACTGTAACCATTAAAAGCTAATGGTGCTTCCCCTTGGGACTCATTGTGGGGTTCATACCCCTACCCTATCTACTAATCGGAGCCTAGAGTTTGTCCAAAGCTTCCTTGTTTATATTTTCTTCTGGCAGAAGCCAAGAGATGTGGCCTGTTTCTCTTGATGGTGGCACTCTCACTGGAGTACTCCTCCAAAGCTTTAGGGTTTTTATAAATAGCAACGATTTGGTTAGCTGGCTTCTTGGAAAGGCCGGGAGACTTCAGCCTCACTGTTTATCCCTTCTCAGACTCTCCATTTCTAACCTTTCCATCCTCTATTGCAAGAATCCGGGAGAATCAAATATCAGTAAAAATAAGATGGGGATGTAGGTGTACTGAAGCATGGATCAAGTAGAGAGATAGGCCAACTGACAGCTGTGTGATCTCAAAATCTCTATCTATTTATGTAGCTCCGTAGCTGCCTATCCTTATCTCTATCCTAATTCCCTGTCTTCTACCGATTGTCAGAGGACCAACGCAACCTAGGTGTACGAAGATTCCTCGGGCTTACAGAGTATAGCATCTGGGGTAGATGGTGTCCGTGGATTCTGGCTGCTGTATTCCTACGTCCTTGGCCTCTGGATGAAGCCCTGAATTATATGTAGAAGCTTCCTCCCCCCACCCATTGCCCCTCTCTCGTTTGTGTTTTGGTCCAGAAATATCGGCCAGGAAAGCAAATGTCCAGGAAAAGCTTTATCTTGAAAATGGCAAGAGGGGCTAAAAATTCCTATGCAAATTCCAATTTCCTTGTATTTTCTTCTTTTGTTTGTTTGGTTACATTTTTTTTTGTTTTATTGGTTTCTTTTTACAATTCCTGAAATAAATAGTAGAGGCCTTAAAAACATAAAAATACCCCAAGTCAATGAATTTCGAAATTGCTAGAGCAATTTCGTGCATCACCACGATAGAGGTGAATAGAAGCAGGTATCCCTTTCCAATAGATGAGCATTTAAGGAGTAGTGATTTGGGAAAAGAAAGCAATAGGGTTATTGCTTGGGGGTGCTTGCAAAGGTTCACCGTTATCATGCTGAGTTTATCGGTTCCCCTCTAATCTTAGCGGGGAACGAGGCTCTTCCAGCTGTTCTGGACGTAAAATGCCCTTGCAGTCAATACATTTCCCACAGTCCTTGGGTCTGGCCTCACTTCAGTTGGCGGCCCAGAAACTTGTCTGTAACAGAAGGCATCGAACTTCTTCTCTTTCCACGGCGGGGTCTGGCATTCCCCAGGGTCTCACAGAATATAACGGAAAGGAAGCGGGCCTGGGGCGCTTGAGCCCAACCGGGCCGGGATTAGAGCGAAGCTTGTGTCAGAAAGAAAAACGGCTAAGGACGAGGGCCAAGGGAAAGCAGTCTATTTCTTGGTCCTTCTCTGGAGGCCTTGACCCCGCGGGCTTAATTTTCTCGATCTCTTTGCTTTTCTTCTGATGCGGGTGAGGGTGGGGGTGGGGTGGGTTTCTCTGGATGGGTAGGCCAGAGGTGGGGGAAGGGGTGGCAACATCGATGCTATCTTGGTAAAGAACAGTGGGTATTGGTTTGAAGTAGTTTCTAGTAGCATTTATTTTCTCTGTCTCGGTGGAGCCGGGACCTGAGATCTTGGAAGTTAAAGGAGTGCTTGTGAAGTGGGGGGGGGGGGGGTGTGAGAGGGACATACAAAGTGATTCGGATGGGGTTCCAGCAGGGGTGTTAGCAACTCCTCTCCCAGCTGCCTTGTCCTCTTCCTCATTGTCATGGTGGGAATGGCTGGTCCTAGCCTGCAGAGTCTGCTTCCATAGGCCGATTTTGGGTTTCCCGTTGGGGGAAGAAGGGAACAGAAGGAAAGAAAGCTGGGCGGGGGCCAGATTTCGTTCCTAGCAATTCCTTTCTTCCTGAGATTATCCGCTGCTTCTCTAGTCTCTGGATTACATGGACCTGGCTAGTTAGAATCTCATTTTCAGATGAATGCCTTTGACTCTCTCCTTCCTCCCCTATTCTTTTAACTAGTAGTGCTAGCAAGAGGGGGAAATCCTACAAGCTTCCTCTTCCCCTCCTTCGGTCTAGATTGAGATTGTGGGGGTCCTGCAGCTGTCGGCCATTTTTTTTCTTTCTCACTCTTTACTCCCCATCAGAAGGATGATAAGAGTTGGTTAATAAGGGACAATTGGTTTGGGCCAGAGAAGACTGTTTCTTGAATTGGGGGTGGGGTCGGGATGTTATGGATGAGAGGGAGGGGGACTTTGAAAACAGAAGAGCTTTTAGTAGCCAAGAACTACGATGCACCCCCTTTCACTGATACAATTCACACAGCTGCCTTTCCACCTTCCTCTTTCTCTCCCCCCCCATTTTCTTCCCTCTTTCCCCGTTTCTCTCTGTCCTCTCCCTCCCCTTGGCCTTCCCCTCCTTCGCCTGTCTCCCTTCCATGTAGGTCCCCGCACCAGGAAGCTGAAGAAGAAGAAGAACGAGAAGGAAGACAAGCGGCCGCGAACGGCGTTCACCGCAGAGCAGCTGCAGAGACTCAAGGCGGAGTTCCAGGCGAACCGCTATATCACCGAGCAACGCCGGCAGACCCTGGCCCAGGAGCTCAGTCTCAATGAGTCCCAGATCAAAATCTGGTTCCAGAACAAACGGGCTAAGATCAAGAAGGCCACAGGCATTAAGAACGGCCTGGCTCTGCACCTCATGGCCCAGGGACTTTACAACCATTCCACAACGACCGTTCAGGACAAAGAGGAGAGCGAGTAGCCACTTCCCCCATTTCCCCCACCCCCACCTCCTGCTTCACGCTGGCTCCTAACACCCTCCCATCCCCACCCTCTCCTCCGGCTCAAACGATTTTTTTTTCCAGGGAAGAAATAATAAACAAAAGAGAAGGGGGGAAAGACTTCGAACGGCAAGTCATGTTGAAAGAAAAAAAATTTTTTAAAAAGAGAGACTCGGACAGGTGCTATCGAAATCAGATCTATTCTCTATTAATAGTATAAGGGACGAAAATGCGAACACTTAAATCTCTATATAGCCAAACAGCTTACGACCTTGTATATATTTAATTTCAGGTAAGGAAAAAAAATATGTGTAGCGATCTCTATTTGCTGGACATTTTATTAATCTCCTTTATTATTATTATTGTTATAATTATTATAATAATTATTATTATTTTATCCTTTCCCCGTCCCCCTGTTTCGTTTGCGTTCCGTTTTTCTTTTGAATGTGGTCGCTTCTTGGTCCTCCCTCTCCTCCCACCCCTCCACTCCTTTTCACCGAATCACTGTCTTTGCCTTTCTCGGACTTTTCTTTGTGTGTGTGTGTGTGTGTGTGTGTGTGTGTGTGTGTGTGTGTGTGTGCCTGTGTGTCTCTCCCACCTTCCTCATTCCTTCTTCCTTCCTTTCTTCCTTCCCTCTCCTCCCCTTCTTTTTTTTTTCCTGAGACCTGTTTCGACCCCACAGACTGCGAGACTGAACCGCCGCTACAAGCCAAAGATTTTATTATGTTCAGAAACCTGTAGTCTGAAATAAAGTGTACACTGTGTTCACAAGCCTGCGTCGCTCGTTCTCTTTTGGGCCTTTGCCCGCCCGACAGGCTCGAACTTGGGTTGGTTGACTCCATCTGACTGGCCATTCACGCCGGACTGGCGTTTCTGGAAAGGGTGGATGGAGCAGAGCGGGACCTGAGCAGCCTTCACTCTCTAGTTTCCCTATCTTCCTATTCTCGGGGAGTAGGGGTGGGGTAAGAGGCAGACGGGAAGTCAATTCCACTCCACCAGGTGATTCTAGGCCAAAACAATCTCTAGAGAAAAAGAACTTCCATCTCGGGCCACGAAATGCAAGGGCTCTCAGATCTCATCGGGAAACAAATGCCCATCCTTGGGGCCGAAGAGGAAGGAAAAGCAGGAGCGGGGTGAAATGCCAATAACAGAGCACTTTTTTTCTTCTGGGGGAGTGCTTAGTGTTGGGCTGACAGGGGCTTTGCCCAGACTGGCACGTGGACCCGACCCAGGAAGCTGTGCTCTCAGCGCCCACATCCCCCCTTCTCTCTTTAATATGTGTTTCCTCTAAGCCAGAGGATGGAAGAGGGTCTCCCTCCAAGGAGGTGGGGGTGGGGTGCGACGGGGATCCCTTCTGAAAATGATCTTTACTCGGCAGCCCGTTGCTTAGCAGCCTCTTAGTAAAGAATGGTCCTTTCCTGCCCCATCCCTCTACCCCCTCGGCCGACTTTGCTGCTTTTATTCGCACAAGTTTTCGTTTTCGAGAAAGGGATTCAGTCTGAGGAGTGTGTGGGGGTGGGTGGGTGGGGGGTAGGGTATGAGGAAGGGAAGGAACCCACCACTAGTTTCGGCCTAACCTCCTGACCAGCGCGCTCTCTCTGTCTCTATCTCACTTGAAGAGAACAAGGCTCAAAGTCTTCGTTAGTCTGAGATATTCACAGCCACTGACTGTCGTGTGTTACTGGTAGCATTATTAAGATTGTCAAGTGTCTACTCGACTGCCCCTAACTACGGAGACTCTGATGCAAGTTTATTATAACAGTACTGTAATAATATTTTTAATAGTAAAATACATAGCAAGACTCCAAACAATAAAAAAACAACCACACCCATAATAAGCATTCCCGTCTTAAGGGGCGGGAGACATGCCAGAACACACCAGGTCTAAGCGTACTCTCTCCATTGCCCCTCTTCAAATTTTCCCCAAATCCCCTGTAAGAAGGAACAAGGAAAAGAACATCAGGTTGCTTCTTATGTCTCTAGTCAATTTTTTTTTTTTTGGAGGGGGGAGGAAAGGGAGAAACCTGAATAGCTGTCCGTTTTCTTCCATCTCTGAGTGGTTGGGTCTATCTATCGCTCGGGTATTTTCTCTGGGAATGTAAAAAACCAAAAACATAAAATGCGTTTCTGCTCTTCTACTTATCTACCTACTCCACCCTTACTGGTGTGTGTGTGTGTGTGTGTGTGTGTGTGTGTGTGTGTGTGTGTGTGTGTGTTGTAACAGTGGCTCATAATGGTTTCTTTCTTTGGGTTCATTTTATTTTACTACTACTTTGACCTAGCCTGTGATTATTAATATCAACTAAGGTTAAATTGCCTGGTTGCTTTCCAATCATCTAGTTTCTTTCCATTTAGGTTGAGATAATTTTCCCTTTTGAACTTGGGATCTCAGTAACCAAAAAATGTCATCAATTTCTCAGCGTCTGAGTTCAGAGGCAACGAAGGGGAAGGATACATCGAAATTCCCACATCAGCTGCTACCATTATTTCAGTCAATTACTTTATCCTTTCTCTTCTCAGCCTCCATCTGAGCATTTCCAGTCTAGGGTTGAGGTGGAATGGGGAGGACAAAAATCCTGGAATAATTCAGATGAGGCACCTCCACAGGAATGGCGGCTTATCCTGACTTACGTGGCACTTGTTTGGTTTGACTGTTTCTGATTGGGAAGTGGAATCAGTGGGTTGACCAGGTTCCTCCAAGTTTGAGGAGATTGAGGGTTTGTTTTTATTTTTCTGATAGACCCATCTCCATTATTACAAATCTCTCAAGGAATCTCAATTCAGTTTAATTCAACAAATATCCATAACAAGTTTGGGGATATTCAGATAGAATCTAGCAGTCTCCTTTTCCCCCAATTGAATGAAATCAGAATAGTGTGTGTGTGTGTGTGTGTGTGTGTGTGTGTGTGTGAGAGAGAGAGAGAGAGAGAGAGAGAGAGAGAGAGAGAGAGAGAGAGAGAGAGAGAGAGATGGGGGGGAGATAAGGATAGATTTTAGAGAGTTAAATTAATTAAGAATAGGGAGAGGGGACAAGAGTCAGGCACAACTTATACAAAAAACAGGTTTTTCACTCCAGTCTTACTCTGAGTCCTTTTTTCATTCTATAACTCAAGGAAAAGGGGTGGCATTAGTGTAAAATTGCTCAGGTCAAAGTTTACTTCAACATGATCAGCCTATATGTGAGAAAACTAGAGGTCACTTGTTTCATAGCTTCTTCCCTTTTTTCTCTCACTAAGTTTACCTTCCAAATTCTTACTGCTTGTTTTCCAATGAGAAGAGACTAGATTTGGCTAGGTCTCAGGCAAAGGATGTGTATATATGCGTTTATGTATGTATGTATATATGTATTTGTGTGTGATGGGGGTAAGAGAAGCAAACTGTCCCATTTCTGCTCATCCTATGATTAGAGGAGAGCAGACAGGATCCTTTTCCCTGGAGTCCCTTCTATCCTCAACCTAGATCAGGATAGGGAGGAGAAGAAAAGAGAGCAGTAATCACTTATTGTGCAATCAAGATGAATCAAATATGTCACTATTTTGTATTGTTGTTCTAAGTGCTTTTCCATCCATTTGTTTATTTTCATTCTTCCACTATAGAGATAGATTGAGAAATTATTTTTCTTCCTATTACACAGATCAGGAAACTGAGGGCTAAACATGCTTATGCTCACACATCATGTTAGTGGCAGATCCCAAGGCCAGAATAGTAAAGTCTCCTGATTCAGCCCTTTGCTTTGACTATGTATATCTTCTCTGTGTTCAGTTTATGGCTGTCTTTCCTCTGTTTTAGAAAATAGACTTTGAATCTGAAACTTGGACCTGGAAGAATTTCCTTGTTCTCTCCACCCCCAACTCCAGTCCCCATCTCTAAGACCCCTTCCTCACTGATCAGACTACTTCCTTGTTTCCCCCTTTAAGAAAAGTTATAATAACCATAAAAGGAATTGATTTCTATGATTTATGGGACTGGCTTAGCAAACTGGATATGAATTAAAGTCTGAGGCTGCACTGAAATAAATATCAGAAAGCACAATCAAAATTTTCCTCATTTTCTTTTTCTTTAAAGATGAATTGAACCATAAACTTAAATCTCCCACTGCCCAGGAGGAAACAGACTGCTATCTAAGTCCAAACAGTATTGATCCAAGGTCCCTTTCTAGGCAAAGGTCTCTGTTTTATAGTGGAAACTCAACTTTCTTTTTTTTCCCCTCGTGGATGCTGGAAGTGTGTGTGTGTGTGTGTGTGTGTGTGTGTGTGTGTGTGTGTGTGTAAGAGGGATTTCTGTCCAATTCTCCTAAGTCCAGCCTAGCACAGATCCCAAACAGAATAGTTCTTGCCTAGAGTAAGATCAAGAGTAAGCCTTTGACTCTTTCCTCCAGTGACCATAGAAGCAATAGCTTGATTTTCCAATGAGTGGCTATGACTTTGAAATTGTTTCCAAAGCAGGCAACACATCCCACCTGCCCTCCACACCCCAATTCTTCTCTTCTCCACTTAGGAAATAATAGCTAGAGCCTGAGGAATGATGGAACAATCAAATGAATAACAATTAGTGAGAGGGCATGAGAGGGTGATCCCTAAGGTAAGAGAGAGAAAAGGAGAGGAGAGCTGACTCAGTCAAACTATTTTTCAATATACTTCCTCTGCTTTGTTTGCCTTGACTCCATTTCTCTGTCAGAGACTATCTCTCCATCTCTCTCTTAGTTCTGTCTGTGGGTAGTTCTTGGTCTTCAATCACAGACCTTCTTTCCTCTGCTGTTTGGTCCCTGTGACAGGTTATTTCTCACCCACCCTCTCCCCCAGCATGGGATGGAAGTCAAAGGCTAATTCTGATCTTGGTTTACTCTTTCACTTCTCCCCTGGGGCAGAGAGCTGTCCCTCCAGTTCGGGTCTAATCTGAATGAGGAACTGGGTTTTAATTAGATAGCGGGTTTATTTCCTCATCAGAGATCTTAATGATCAAAGAAGAAGGGGACCTTGACCGTTTCTCTCTTGCCCTTTTACTCTTCCTCTTGCTGGAACACACACACACACACACACACACACACACACACACACACACACACACAAACTTTCTGGAGTCCAATCTGTGTCTCTTACTCTCCAATCCTTTGGGTCCCAGACCACCTCCCTGCGGGTCTGTTGAAGAGCTGGGGTCAGCAACACTAGAAATTTTGCTACTGTTAGTGTTGTGAGTTTTGGGAAAGGAAATAATTTGAGGTTTTTAAGTCTGGTTGAAGGCTGATGTAAAGGAGTGAAAATCTTTCCTCTAAAAGGCAAAATACAGAGATTTAGGAGTTAACTTTTTACCACGGGTATGCACAACACGAATAATATGAATTTACTCCCAGGCATAAAACAAATATTGGGTACCATCAGCATACATATATAATATGTTCATGTAGGTACATATATACACGCATAAATAAAATAATTGTTAAATGCATATAGACCACATATTTGCACATATTGTCTATATGTACACATGATCTAACACTCATTCTTGCACACAGAGGACACACACACATATATACTAACACTATGCAGTCTGAACACACCCAGCACACTAGCCATTAATAGGAACGTATTATATGTCCACAATAAGAGGAATTTGCTCTTCGAAGAAAAAGACCATTGTGTTCTACCCCCTCTATTCCTGTCTAGAGATGGACCTTAACAACTTAGTCCCTGTACTGCTTGGGTTTATCAAGACTGGAACTCAAATGTTGCATGAAGAAATACAAGGAAGAAAAAGGTTATTCCTGGGGAATTGGGGACAGATTGGGAGCCAGAGGGCACAGACAACGAAATCCTGGGAGCACAGTGGCCTAAGGGCCTGGGTGCATTTTAAGTTGCCTTATTCTTGGGTCCTTACCTCCCTCAATTACACAAGCTCAAAGCTGGGCCTCTCTTGTGTCAGGAAGAGCTGAGGGCACAGCAGCCTGGGAACTGACCAGGAGAACATCAAGTGCTTTCTTTGGAGAGGCCCCAGGGGCCAATATGTCTCTTTGTACACACAGAGAATGCCAGCCAGTGCAAGAAACCCTGATAGTAGTTACTCATATGCATTGCTGGGGGTGAGGGGGAGGTTGCATATGCTCGAACACACACACACACGCGCGCACACACACACACACACACACACACACACACACACACACACTGCACTACACAGATTTTCCAACTCCATCAAAGCATAAACACTCTCCATCAGCACCTCCTTCCCTTCCCTGGACAGAAATCTTGGGCAAAGAGTCAGACTAGTTACTGATTGTTAATAAGGAATTCTTCGAATCTGGATCCTAAGTTTTGGAGGTTTCCTATAGCTGATGCTGGTACTAGAGTTTGCTTGGTGGTTTTAGTTGTGATATACCCTACTCACACACAAAAGTAACAATACTAAAAAACACCATCTAACAGATTACTGCAGGTGTCACCTTTTCTCAGAAATTTTGTCACTGGGTCACACCAATCCTTAAGACTTGAAAAATCTCTTATTTTGAGGAACTCACACCAGCCAGAACACACAAGACATCAGTGGGGTGATAGATGTGGAGAAAGCTTATTATGTCTATTCCAAACATTTGTGCAAGAATTTTTCCTCACTCTTCTTTGTGTGTTGTATGTATGCCCATGTGTTTCTGAAAAGAGGAAAACTGAGGAATTTTTTTTTGGAAACTGGCACAGCACATTTACTGAAACATAGGTGATTTCACATATCTGTCCCTGCCACTGACTCTCATCCTCTAACACCTGTGGAACTTTTCATTTGAGTAGAGGTAGGGTTTGGCAGGAGAGGGAAATCACCTCCTTTTTTCCTAGGTCCTGTAAACCCAAGGGAACCTTCACCTTATTGCTCTTCTCCCACTGTATGTCATGTGGATTCTTTCTTCTTTACACTTCTGTAAACACTATAAAGGAGAGCAGACCTCAAGACATCGGGGTCTTTGCTTGATGAATGTTTCTAAGGCTGCAATCTAGGTTACTGTTTTAGTTTGGGACACTATCACTATCACACTTGTTCACTGCACTGAAACAAATCTAGGCTGCCAGTAAGCATAGGAATAATAATCATACACCCACAGTGAACACATATTCCTGGGTTGGATAATTGAATTGAGATGAGTAATAAAATATCTTCAAGTATAATTTCTGAAGTGCTTCCATGGACAGAGTCAATAGCAGATCCCCAAATTCTTAGCCAATAGATCAGAAGTTCTGTTTTTAGACAAAAGGAAGTAAACAGTTAATTGTATTGCATGATTGACTTCACATTTTAGAAGCATTTAAATACCTATATTGAAAACACATAGCTTCTCCAACTTAAGAATTAAGGAGAAGAAATATAAACATTCAAAATGAAGGGAATTCACCCTCCTCACCTTCTTCACCACATCTTCCTTCTCCTTCCCCTCCTACTCTTCTTTCCTCTTCTCTCCTCTCCTCTTTTCCCTCTTCTCCTCCCTTCTCCTTTCCTCTCTTCCTCTTCTCTCTTCACTCATTCTCTCTTCATTTCCAGGAGAAAGTGGCACTCATCTTTAGGGAACAATTCAGAAGGTAATACCTTATGTCAGAAAATTGTTTGAAAAGGAGTGTGGTAAAGTGAAAAACATCTGGACTAAGAGTCAAGAGAGACCTAGATTTGAATGCTCTTTCTGACACTAGTGATGTGATCATGGGCAAATCACTTAATCATTTTGAGTCTCAGTTTCCTTTTTCGTTAAACTGGAACTAATTCATTTGTTTTATGAATTAAATGAGATATGTAAAGGGCTTTGAAAACTGAAGATCCACATAAGTGTCAGTTGCAATTATTATTCCAACTAGAGATTGTTGTAACATCATTAGTCAATGTAACTCCTATAATTATAAAGATTTTATACTTCAAGAGAGGTAGCATGGTGAAAATGGAAAGTATTTTGGATTTAGAATCAGAAGCCTCCAGTTCTGGTGTGAATTTTAGCCCAGCAATCTGGAACATGTCACTTAACCTTTCTAGGCCTCAGGTTCCTCATCTGTAAAATCAGGTATCCTTCTAGATGACCTAAGGATAATATTAGCAGTGTGAACCTGAACGAGTTATTTCACCTGCAGTAGTCTCATCTTTCTTCTTTGAGACAAAGGAGCATTATAATGGGGAAAGAGTTTCATAAAATGACAAAACTCCATGAAAATGAATTATGTATTAGATGAACCTAATTTTAAAATGTAGGATGTCCCAATAAGTCTTAGTGCACTTTGAAGCTATTTAAGCTTAGTTTTAAGCTTCAATAACTTAGAACTTCATTAAGACTTTTTGGGGCACCCCATATATTAATATGATCAATAATACTTTGTTTCATGTTCTATTAAGATCAGGGCTGACAGAACGTCCTCTTATCTTTCCCCCTGAAGTTTGTTTCATGAACTTCTTAATCTTGTTTTCACTTACTCTCGAATTTGAGGTAGTATTCCATAATCACTGTCTCAGGACCATCCCCTCTCAGTTTACATTCCCCAAAGCTCCCTTTCCTTCAGATTGAAAGTAAGGTTCCCCCATGCAAGGTCCCCACACGTCTTCCTTAAGCACCGTCATCCTCCATTCAATGTAGCTGGACTTTGTCGGTCTTGGAGCTAACGAGTTGGGAAAGGTTGGGAGCCATACATCTGCTCCTAGTCTTTAGAGAGACCTGAGTCTTTGGAGCCCTGAGCCAGCATCGACCTTTAGCGAATTCTGTTTCAGGTAGAGCACTAGCCCGGGGAAAGGGTACTTGTTTCACTCCGGAGGAATCTAGTTCATACTGTAGAGAAGCCATTCCTTTTTCCTGTCTCTCCCAATGGAAACTCTTTGGCAAAGGTGCTCCTCTCTCTTCTGGTTTAAATTTAGCTGCCTTAGGAATCTAGAAATAGATCAGCTGAGGAGACCATTAATACCACCCAGGGTCTAGTCCTCTAGAAAGGCTTTCCTTTCCTGCGATGTTTCCTTCCGTCACTAATTGGGATTATAGGGTTAAATTGGAGTCCCTAAATGATCCATCTTCCGCACTCAAATTAACATCCCAAACTCGAATCTTTGTCTATCCCAATGAGAAGGGGAAGGTGATAACGTCGACCTTTGTTCTTACTCTTTGGAAAAAACTGTCCCCTCACTCTTCCCTCACTCATCCCCCTTTACTGCTTTTCCCAGGGCTGTGGGACCCCATAGATTTGGAGTCCCTGTCTCACTCCCCGTTTAACAGGCTTCCGGCCCCAAAACAGCATCCAGGTGTGTGGTCTGTGCCTGCCAGAAGTTTCTTTTTATCTGTTCTGATTTGTCTTTGCAATTTTTACTCCCCTTTTCTATCTTTTTTTTTTTTTAATCTCAGCCTCTGACTCATAGATGCTTCCTGTCTCCTTCTGCGTTTCTTTCTCTGCCTCAGCATTTCTCTCTTCCTCCCGGGTCTCTGAATTTATCTCTTTCTCTGTACCTCTGTCCCTCGTCTCTTTATCGCTGTGTCTGTGTCTCTTTATCTGTGTCTGTATCTCTGTCTTTCCAAAGTCGTTTTGATTCTCTGAGGGGAGCTCTTACTTGATTATCCTTTTCTGAGTGCCCACCCCCAGCACCAAAGTTTGATCAAAAAGTTACCTAGTTTTTTCCACGGGGAGAAAAGAGATGACGAATAGAAAACAGCCTGCTCGATAATAGCTAGGAACCTCTTTCGGGGTCAATGCGTGCGGCAGTGTCCCTTGAACTTGATGGTAGGGCAGAACTTGTCACCATCCCTCCCCCTCCCACACCCGCAACTTTTTACAGCTTAAGTTACCCATCTTGTCTTGGAGTAGAGGGGGAAAGGGGTAGCCTATTTAGGGGGCTTCGAGGACATATGTGCAAAGAAAGTAGGAAAATTCTGGCAGGTCATTCCATTCCATTCTCACTTTCAGCGCCGCCTGGAAATGCAGGCTACTTTCCAATCTTTTTTCAAGCCAATTGAGGATCTGAGACAGGCCAGCTTGGGGGTCAGAACCTCCCGGAGAAGGGGCCTAGGAGGGGGAGGAGGAGGAGGAGAAAGGGGGAGCGGAGAGGGGGGGAGCCTTTAGAACTGCTGGGTTCGAGCTTTATTTGTGTTTCTCCAACTTAGAGAGAGAGAGAGACAGACAGACAGACAGACACAGACACACAGAGACAGAGACAGAGAGACAGAGAAAGAGAGACAGAGAGACAGAGACAGAGAGTTCGAATCCTGGGTTGAGGAAATCTTTCTTCTGTTCGGACCCATCGTCCCTCACGGACTTGACGGAGGCAAAGCCCAGGGTCTTTGGAGGGAGACGATCTAACACAATTCCCTCTTCTGGGAGAATAACTCCGGGCAATCAGGCTTTGAGGGCCCTGTACTGATCTTTCCAGGACCCAGGTGAGCGTCTTCCGAAATCCTTTCTCTTCGGTACTTACTTTTTTGCCACAAGAAAAGTGGAAGTAGGTTCCTCTATAATCCTGTGATCTTTACCCCCTTATTTCTTTCTCCTATAATATACCGACTACGAACAGGGCAGGAAAAGTGGCTTTTTCAATTTCCACCCCCTTTCTTTCCTAGAGGGATTTGGCAACCTCACTTGTTAGGCGCCTTTGCTCCCCGCTGGGGTGTATTCTTTACATTCATTTCTTTTGTACTTGCAATGTCAATTTCAATGCACCCCACCCTCTGCATCCTTCTTGGCCATGCCTGTCCTTCCCTTGCGGTTAGCTTTTCTCCGCATCCTTAGGCAACTGGGGGCCCTATAGGGGAGATACAGAGGCCTAAGTTTGTATGCGGTTAGTCTGCTGTTGAGATCAGTCTTTGGTCCAGCCCCTCCCTCTTCAGTACAGCTAGCTGGACGTGTACATTGCTCCCCAGGCCCCAGATGTGGGGAATAAAGGGTTGCTGCTCACGGCATCGAAAATAGGAATCGGAAAGAAGAGGTGGGGAGTTTGGAGTCAAAGTTTGTCTTAGGGTTTAGTGTAAAGACATTGGGTACTTATTTTAGGACGATCAGCGCCTAGTTCAGGCCCCTTCCAGGATTTTTTCTTTTCTCCAAAATATCTCTCTCCTGGGTGAACCCATTCCCTAAGAGTTTGAGATGTTGATTTGGTAAGGTTGTTCTTGAAAGGGGCGGGAGAGAGAGAGTCCAGGCTCCCTGGGTGTGTGGGGAAAATGTTTTCTAAGAAAGTCTCCAATTTAAGTGGGTCTGAGACATACTTTTTTACTCTCCAAAAGTTAACATGGAGTTAAAGTAAGTTTTGGGTGTTTCTGAGCTGGCGAAGCCACCAGTTCCCTGCCCCTACCCACTCCCCCACTCCCATCCCCACCCGTCGCGACCCTTCTCCATCTTCCTTCTAAAACTTATGACCTCGAACCAAGAAGTGGTGACGCCGGGCCTGATTGGCAGAGAGCAGTGACTGGGGTACCGGAACGCTGCCGAGAAAACTTGCTGAAGTGCGCTGCAGCGGGGCAGGTGGCAGCCCGGAGTTCTCCTCTTTATCTTTGCACCCCATTCACTTTCTCTTTTCCCTTTAGAAACCTTTTCTCCACCCCACCTTTCTTTTCTCTTTGAGTTGAACTGAGATATTTCAGTTACAGAGCGCAGGGGCCCAGAAGGGCAACGCGTGCGTCTAGTGTGCGTGTCTGAGCGCAGAAAACGAGACCGAACGCTTCTTCCCTCTTCCAGTCCCAAATTGACTCCCCAGCCACGCAATAGCCCTAGTCCAGCAAGCCGCCTTGAGATCTGCTGCAAGCCCATTTTTAGATATAGATGGCATCTGAGGCAGAGGGGTGTCAAAAGAAACAGGTGGGAAATACCCACGACTGAATTGAGGGACTTTGTACGAGGCCGTTGCCTCTTTGGGGGCACAATTCACTTTCCATTTTTTCATAGGGTCCACAAAAGTCGCAATTCTCTCTCTCTCTCTCTCTCTCTCTCTCTCTCTCTCTCTCTCTCTCTCTCTCTGTCTCTGTCTCTCTGTCTCTCTCTCTGTCTCTCTCTCTCTCTCTGTCTCTCTCTCTCTCTGTCTCTGTCTCTCTCTCTCTTTCTCTCTCCTTAGCGGTAGTCTGAGAACTGAGAAACTCTTCAAATTTAATCGTATACAACAGATTTCCAGGCGCTTTTATCATTAGACTGCTAGCCGAGCTCAACGAAGCCTCTTTCCTAGATTTGAGGAAATCGGAGTTTGGGAATCCCTTCTCCGTTTAAGACCCTTTTACTTTTGTGATTGATTAAACACAGACACACATAAAGCGTATGATCTTCCTTCCTTCCTTCCTTCCTCCTCACCTTCAAAAGTTTCAGAGAATGAAGCACGAAAGCTCTTTCGTAGAGATTATGGGTGCTTCATTTATTTCTACACAATGCAAACAGGGACAGGGAAAACAGTGATCAGTTCCTTGTCTTGGACCTCCATCTCATTCAGTGTTCACATACTCATTTGACTATAAGAAACCAGGGGAAAAGGGTCTGACATTCTGAAGATCTATAAGCAAAGTCATTGGAGGGGCATTTCGACAATGTGCTCAGGTTGGACTAAAGGAGAGAAAGTGATTGAAGAGGCCTGGTCAGGTGGATTCTCCTAGTTGGATTGCTTTATGGAAAACAAGCTCCTAGCTGTGGGATTGGGGAAGATGAGAAGAAAGGGGAACCCCAGGCCAAGCTCCCCTCCAGAACTGGTGTCTGTGATCTGAATTATTCTTTGAACTCTTTGGACACCATACCTGCCATATCCTGAGGCTGGGCTCTAGCTTTGCCTCCCCCTTCATTTCAGGTTGCCCCACCCTACTAATACTTCCTCTAGAGGTCCTGAGGGGAACTGCTTGCAGTCTGTTGACATTCCTGATTCATCCTTACAGGAGCCCCTATATCCACTCCACATTCCTCACGAGGAGCTCTGAATTGAATATGGAGAGATCATTGTATTAAGGGTAAAAGTAGGTTAGGGAAGAGTGTGTTTCCAAATTAAAACACAGTATTGAAAGCTGAGATCATACCAGCACGATTCACTAAGGTTGGGACCATTCTTAAATGGTCACATCCTTTTAAACTTTGAGATAAAAGAAAAATCACCTTAGTATCCTTCTCCTTCCCTATTCAGTGGAACTTTGTTCCTTTCGAAAAATACAGTTGGAGGGATTTGAAATTGCCTTCAGGAGAAAAATGACAGAAGGTTTTTATTTTTTGAAACAGAGCAGAGAGGTCTGAGAAAGAAAGACTTTAAGTTCTCAGAAGGAGAATTTCCAGAGTTCAGGCTTAAATTCCTTTGTGACACTGTATTATTAACTCCCCAAACGAAAGCTTCCCCACATTCCTGCCATCCCACCCCAGAAACTCCTTGTAGCTCCTAGGGGTACAGGAGGGAAAACCTGTATGCAATCTGCAGGGAGAATGAGAGTGATGCTTTTTTGGGGGTAGGGAGTGGGTTATTTTCTTTAGAAGAAATCTCGGGGAGGGGAGTGTGTATGGGAATGCCCTTAGGTGTAAACAAAGACCTAGTTGAAAATGATGAAATTTTCCTTATTGTAAAGCTTGGATATTACTTGCAAAGGAATCAGATCCATTCATGAAATGTTCTTTGATAGATCATAATAATTTCTCACAGGTCTCCATTAGAAAGGAGGCTCTTGGACACTGAAATTATCCAACACATTCCAGAGTATCTGTTGAGGGCTGTAAGCAGATAGTAGTATAATGAGTGGGTTGCAGTATTATATACATGTAAAAATATAACATGTTAAATGGAGAAATAGAGGAGAAGGCCCCACTGCTACGAGTGAACAGTTGCCAACTTTTATTAATTACTCAGTCATTTTAATGTGAAAACAAATACCAAAATGTACTAATGCACATTCTGGATTAATGGCCTGCAAAATTAGATGAGGGGAGCAAAGGTTGAAGGTTCCAGGCACATTCAATTTTCTTCTTAAATCTGGACAGTGTGTGTGTGTGTGTGTGTGTGTATGTGTGTTTAATGTAGCTACATTTTTTTTTTTTTTAGAAAGTGATCTCTGGGATGGAAACAAAAAGGCCAAACTAATTTTGTAGCCGTGGTCTCAGCAGGGTATGTGGACTGCACAGAGGCAGTGTCTCCACAATTCTGAATACCTGGTGAAAAATGTAAAATTAAAAATTTAAACACATATTCAGATAATTTGTTTATTCCTTTCATCAGTCCATTTCTAGCCTTTATGCAACACCTATTTGATACCACACACTATACTAGGTTCTGGGACTGCAGTAGATATTGAGTTGTGTAAATCAAAGAATTGTCCACATCAGTTGACTGAATTCTTTCAGGCTTAGCCTGGGTGTTTGGTGTTATGTAGATGAATCCTAACCTGAGCCAGTCCTTTACCTTCTCTAGCATTTGCGGCAGCTCCTTTGGGATCATTTTCAGTTGGTTAACTCAATTGTGCCTCTGATCTGTGAAATAGAAAATGAAATCAGGTTTAGGTGCATTTACCTCAGTTTATTATTTCAAAAGCTTCAGAAAAAAAGAATATTGTTTCCCTCCTCTTACCAGATAGAATTTGTTTAGGTAGTAACTTGTGAAACAACAGGCTTGCAAAAAGCTGGGGGATTGTGTTCATTTTTCCTTAGGAGGCTTCCTCCTTGTTTTGGGTATTGTGCTAATTTCTACCTGAGCCTTCCTTAGAATTCCCTGCTCTTTTTTCTGATCCTTGCTTAATGTTTAGAGATTTGATTGCATGGAACAGTCCTTTCATCTTTCTAGGTAGCTTTCAAAAACACTCTATCTGGGAGCCCATGCCTATTTTAGTCTCTGACACTGATTCACCACATTTTGGGGAGTCTCATTCATTGGACTGAATAGGAGGAGCTGCTGTGGGCCAACATGTTTTCATTTGCTCCTTTTTTGGAGTTCGCTTCTGTGTAACATTCCCAAGCATTATGATAAGGATCCCCTCTATAGTACACACATAATATCTCTCTGAATTTGGGAAGAATTTTAAGCCATAATAACCTGGCTCCTTTTGTATTTAATTGTTTGATGTTAAGGACATATGAAAAATTAATTGACACAGGTCCAGTCCTTCAATTTTACATTCCTGAAATTCTTATATTCTGGTCTTTTCTTTGACCATATTTACACATGCAAACTGGTTTGGAAGAAAAAAAAGAGGAAATGTTTCAATTCTGTTAAATGAGAAATTGTTGACTTGAATTAAAGACGTTTCCTCCTCCATCTCCCCAAACAATTTCTGAGTGCTAAAACATTCATAATCTCCTTTAAAGAACAAGAAATCAGTCCTTGTCAACTATATATAAACTTTTGAATAGCAGAGTCTTCTGCAGTGACCTTGGATCATGCTTCCTAGACTCCTTGTGCTTGAGATAGGCATGGCACAGCCCAGAGACCATTGGTCGGGAAGTGTGGTAGTCATTTCCAAAGGCCCAGAATGCTAAGGAAGCTTGTGAGTGTCCTGTTCAAATGGGAGACGTCAAATGTCCCTTTAAGAAGACCCGATATGCACGCAACCATAATCCAGGGAGAGTAAATCCTCTAGTGTCCTGCTGTGCCAGTGTTGGGGAAGGACCCCCAGAGAACACATCTGGATGAAATGTGACCCTTGCTCCTCTAGGTACTGGATTCTTCTCTCAGCCTTTGTTGCCAGTTACATAGGGGCTCATTCTAATGAGGTATTTGAACACAAGCAAGAGAAAGAGTTTCTCCCTTTTTAGTTCTGTATACTTGGAGACCTTGGAGAAATTGCTATGCCTCTCCTTCACAGGGACCACATATATAAATCTCTAGCCTCCTCATGGGGACCAGAGGAATTTAAAGCCTATTGGGATGGTAAACTAGTTATCTTTCTTTCTGCTTGTATTTGTATTACCAGCACTTAGTACAGTCCGTGGCACATAGTAAGGGTTTAGTAAATGCCTGTTTACTTGACCAGCTCCCGATCAGATGTTATCAGATACTCAGGATCCAGAATAACCCATATAAGGCCAATATAAAGGCTGAAAAAGACCCCTGGATTATTTGGTTTAACATCTTTTGCACCAAAATGAACACAGAGTTATACTAATCCAATCATTAGTTTTTCTAAACTTAACTGGAGCCTCCTTTCTGACCTTTTCAGAGACTAGTTCAGGGGAATGAAAGTGGAAGTTAATTCTATTGTGTGAGCATCTCATCTGTTACTTATTTATTTTGGTGGGATGGTGGGGAGAGAAGGGAAGTGAGAGAAGAGAATTTCTGAGAAACTTTAATGGGAAGAAGGAAGCCAGAACAAGTCTGATCCTTTAAAAAAAAAAAAACGGAGTTTGCTGTTTAATAAATAAAATTCCACATGTCAATCTGGGAAAGGTGACGGTTATTTGAGTGAATAAATCATTAATGATGAATTGAATCATTGGATCTGAGGGGCCCAGACTTATCCCATTGCAGGGAGCATCCTGGGAATGAGACTTGGCCTGTGGTGGAGAGCATCATTCTCCTGTCAGGTATCTCAGGCTGGGACTTAGGCCCAGATTCACTGGATGGTTCTCTTAGCAACTTATCTCAGAAGCAGAGGTGATAATTGGCTGAAAGTTGCTTAAACAAATCCAGAAAGCTAAAAAAGGTGGTAACTTAAATTGTGGCCATTAAAAATCAAAACAAAATAATGGCAGTCTCATCCATAATACTAGTAGAGAATCTGGGAATCTGGACTAATATCTGTAGGGGAAAAAAGGGTTAGTGAAATCTATGGAACTTTTCCCTAGAGATTATATTTTTCTTTCAGCAATGCTGTGAATTTGTCTAGCAAAGAGAGTATTGTGGGAAATTCTAATAGCAATTTAGAGGTTGATATTAGTGCTGCCAGTGAAGTTTTAGATGTCCTATAGAGAGAGGTCACCTCATTCCCTTTGTCTGAAGTTATAAAGTCCTCTTTATCATAAAACACGTAATCATGTAATCAGACTGACATGCAAAGCTAGGAAATCATTGATATCGACACTGGTTGGTCAAAACATTACTTACTACTTGAGAAGTAGGTTAATGACTAAACAGAGAAGGGGCTAAATTCTCAGTAATTATTCCTCTACTACAAATTTTCTTTTGTATGGAGTATGTAAATACATAATTGGTTAAGGAAGGTTCCAAATATATTTTAATAGCATATGTTATCTGATGGATAAGTGTTAAATGTTGTTTCTTTCACACATTCCTCATTATGATTATGTTTCCTAACCTAATTTTAAGGCATCAAGGTACTTTGTATTTTCTGATAAGAAAAAAAATCTTGATGGCAACAAAGAAGATGTTAAAACCAGAGTCCCTCTGTCTCTGTCTGTCTACCTGACTCTCTCTGTCTGTATGATTACTTATGTTTAGCACAATTAAAACAACTGCCAGGCATCATTCTGAATTATTGCTGATCAAAGAGCTTGGTGTATGTTATGCCTTTTTTTTTAAGAAAGAGCAAGTAAACATTAAAAGAAATTAATAACCTTCAAATATGCAGAAACAACAACAATCCACTTCAATTTTCCTTTATAATATGTCAGTTGTGAATTTCTGTAAAACCACCCACGGGTAGTATTTCCATGATTGTTTGACCTTATGGGCAAAAGATTATCTCCTATGTCAAAGAATGGAATGGACCAAAAAAGGACAAATCAGATACTCCCCACCAAATCTCTGAGGCAAATATGACTGATACATTCATTCCAGGTTATCAAAATATATTAAAGTATTTTAATTCCATTGATAGACTAAATTGGGTTAATATTTGTGTTTGAGCATATCAAAATTATTTGAATCAAAGAATGGTCTAACTTCCTTCCCCTTGGGGGCAGGTGTAAAGGGGGAAGGGAGGAAAGGACGGTTAAGAGGCAGTCAATTGAATTCCACTCCAGTAAGCTCAGAGTCATGTCCAGTTGTATAGGATACTTGTCAAACCAAGATTCAGATACATTAGCTTTTGAAGAAGCTGGATTTGGTGGATGGACTTGTCTGGAGTCAAAATGAGCCTTAGTTCCCACAACAACCCTAAAAAGCTCTGGCAAGGCTCTTCTGAGGTATTTGTGGGGGTCAGTGCCTTAGTTATTCAGGTGGAGAACACCTCTCTGTGGTCTTTGGTCAGCTGGTGTAATTGATTGTGGTTGAATTACAGAACTGGCCAGGATTTAAAATCAATGGGAGGAAATAGTCCTAAAATAATAAATTCTTCCAGTTGTTGTCTAAAGACTCTAGGTGATATATTATGGTTAAAGGTGTCTGAGAATGACTGCAGGGACCAAATATATTCTATGTTCCCATCAAAATGTTCACCTGACAATACACCTGCTTAGATTTGCTTTTAAATAAGCAAGTTTGAGAGTGTATCCCTTGTTTAGCTAGCTCCAAGGAGTGACAAACACTTTGGAATAAAGCATTTGTCTCTTCCTTACAGTTGTGGGCCTATTATGCCTTTGTGCACTTTGCTAATATTTATCTAGATGAACCAAGTGTTACTCAAATTTAAACATAGTAAACATGTTGTCTATTGAATTATTGTGTGTGAGAGAAGAGAAAGTAGCTAGTGGCAGAGATAAATTATTTAACATGATTTTCCTGTATCATAGATAGGCAGGCTGAGCCTCATTTTTGGATTATGATTTGTATTATGAAATGCTTATCAAATGTTTTCGAAAGATTAGTTTAATTTTAATTAAATAAACCTTTCTCAAGAGGAGGTTCCCAAGTATTCCTTGTACCCAGAGGCTAACGGACTTGTTGTTTTTAATTATTTTCTGCTGTTACCCAAACTGCTTTGGGTACTCCCGCCCAATTAAATCAAATGCATGGGCTCCTTATACACAATATGTTTAATATTTAATTTTAATTAAATTAATTAAATTGTTTATTTAATTTTATGTGCATTATTGTGCATGGAGTAATGCAAAATTTATGATAGGAATAATTGTGTGTGAGGGAAATGGGGCACTTTCAAACAAGCTAATTACAGCCATAAGAGGGGATTTTCCTTTCCTTTCCAGGGTATAAACATTCTAACATAAGGTGACAACAAAAACTGAACTTGTTTCAGTAACAACCCCCCACCCCCACCACAACCCAATGGCAGTGACTTTTGGCCTGGCTCACTAGTCTCCTCATTAGCTCCCCCTTAAACTTCCAACCTCAGCAGCTGCTCTCATAGATGAAAAAGGGTATGTTGGTTAAGCTGAATGCTCAAGTTACATTTTCTATTTTGTTGATCACAGAGGAGTCTGCACAGATCAACTCTGGTGAGGAGTAGTTTTCTACCCAAGAAGGCCAAAACTTCCAGTAACTTTCTTTGGCTCAAGATGGACCCAGCAGATGATTCAAATGTCTAACTGCTTTTGAGTAGCCCCAAATCATTCAACAGGACTGTCATTGTAAAGGGGTGGGGTGGGGAAAGAGCGATCTTCCCTGGAGTTCAAGCTTTGATTGGAAGTCACCACGTTTAGCTGAATTTTTCCTTGGCCAGGGCAAGTTTCTATTAGTTTGTTGTCTTTAAGGCATAGATTTTCAAGAATGCTTTCTTGGTGCAAGGAGCTGGATTTTTACTGTCTCTCACTAGAGCTGTTTCAAGTTGGTTCACAGAAAATGGATTTCAATAGACATAGGACCCAGAGATTAAAAAAAAAAAAAGGTGAGAGAGCACTTGATCTTCATGACTCACTTCTGAATTGTTTTTAAAAGCAGAAAAAGTAAAGGGTTGGAAGTCCCTGGGTTAAAGGAGCTATGGGAGTTCTAAGGCATTTAGTCAGTCCTATAATCATGCCCTCCCACCCCCTCACCCCCACCTCTTCTACCCCCAAGGTCTGTCTCAGCCAACTTTCCTTTTAAACTCTTTGCTTAACTTGTAGATAATATTATCATCATGGTTGCCCAGTACTTGATCATCAGAGTAGCATGTGAGTTAAATTAAATTAATTTAAGTCCATAAAGAGTTGTATTTACTGTAGTTCTCTTAATATTGTAGCTTTGAGGAATGGTTAAGGGTTTTTAATGATTGTCATTTTAATGTAGATTATATATTTGTATTGCACATATATTTTTACTTTGCTGATTTAGACTTAACAGTGTGTAGTGAAATACGATCTTCAAATTTATCAGCACACTGCTGAAGAATAAATTTACCCCCTTAGTGTCATGCAACCCCCCTCTTTCCAGATCAGATGGATTGGAATTATTTCCCCATTAGCTTCACACAGAACTGGTGCTGCTAAAAATATTCTCTCCCTTTCTCTCTAAACTGAGGAACTGGTTTTGTTTCAGTAGATTAAATATTATCATAAAAGTAGCTGATGATGCAGTAAATTAAAAATCAGGTTGTGGAATACTTTGCAGATGCCTTTTCAAATCTATTGCAATTACCCAGTCCAGGCAAACAGTTTTAAATCAGTGGCATTCATCAGAGAGAATTTTCACTGCAAATGAGGACACTAAAAATACTGAGGAGTAAATTAGTAAGAATGGACAGTAAAAAAAAAAATCTCCAGAAGTTTAGGGATAGGTCAGCATTGACCAGCTATATATATATATATATATATATGTATGTATATCACCCACTGGCTTCCTGGCATATTTTTTTTTGGTCTCTCTGTCCATTCATGCTTTATATCCACAAGCACACATACGCACAAAAATATTGTATATAGAAAATTTACAAAAATTAATTTGTATAGCTGCAGAATACATGTCCATGGATGCAACAGCATTTAAAGGGCACTGTGCTGTTTCACCATGTTTAGCATCAAATTATGAATTAAACAAGAAGAATGAATAACAAATTAGGATTGGGCTAAGATTAGCTTAGTGCAGTGGGACAATGAAAATTTATTTGAATCTCATTCCTTGATGAGGTTGCAGATTTTCTCACAATAGAGGATATATATTAATATTGTCAAGGTGATTATTTTAAGTTCATTCTTCTCACACACAGAGAGACACACACAGACACACCACTGTCTTACAAACACACAGTACTACACAAATATGTTGCTAAAATGATAAAAGAGCTCTCTTTGTGGAAACGTGGAAAACTCTTAGGCAGATCCAGATTGGAAAAGTCACTGTACCTCATTTAACTTGCCTGGCTGCACTTAAGCTGGGGGAATAATTTGATGAAAAATATATTATGTGCTAAAGTATTTTTTTAAAGAACTATCCAAGCTGAATTTTCATAACTGATATGTGCATTTAAGACAATCCTCCAGCACATGGCATTTCAGAGCTATGTACTCAAGTCTTAACAAGGGACAGACTTTCTCTAAGCTGTGCTGTTTACAAATGAGTATGTTTCCAAAAAGCCGAATTTGATGCAAAACCACCTTGCGTTATTTCTCAAGTGCTAGGCAACTGCTTCTCTTCAGTTAACTGAAACTTGAAAATAACATGACGAGACCTTCACTAATGCCTTCGCCACATGTTGGAAACTGTGTGTTATAGGAAGAAAATGCTTAGCGGGAAAGCCAAGGATAGAACAGGGGAGTTATTTTACTGTATTGCCAGGGTTGAGGCAAACTTTTCAAGTCAACATACATAAAATTGTAAACATTTAATTGTCTTCAAATTGTCAAAGGATGTTGTTTATTTAAATGTAGTTATATACTAGAGGAAAATATGCTGGGGATTTTTAAAAGGAAAATCTAGTACAAATCCAGTGGTACTGGTAGGTACTTTGCTGCATATGCAATTGTTTTACCTGATAAATGTCACATTTATTTAATCGTTATTTGTAAAATAACCATAATTATAATAATATTCATATATGTGTATATTTATATACACATATGTATTTAGCCCCATTAACAGAGAAGATATATTCTGAAAGATCCATTCCATGCCAAATATCACACAGACATTTGAAAAAATGTGTAATTAAATTCAAACAGCTGGTTGTTTTGAAGGTAACCTATTGAATTTAAGTGCAAAACTGGTTGCTTTCAAAATACACAATTATCTAAATGACTTCAACTATATCCTTGTCTGAGGATAACATGAGCCAGTTTCACTGTGTAGATACTGCCTTATTTCATATGTGTCCAAATACCTCTTTAAGAGTCAATGCTCTTCCGACCCAGACACAGATATCTCCTATGATTTCTCAGGTTGTTCTCAGAAATGGAGGTCACTGTCTCAAAATCTAATACCCAATTTTCATCCATCCCTCATGGTCCATCAAGTACATGGGAAAGTTTGCCCACTTCTGAGGCAAACTGAGGAAATTCCTGTTGGGAACTTCAGAAGCTACAGGGAAGTGGGAGGCTTAAATGAATAGGTTAATTTTTCTATTAGGTGTAGCTTCAAGATCTAGTAATTTCTAAAAGAAGGAGGGAAATAAGCCTTAAAATTAATACTCGAAACTCAATGTTTTGCTTCTGAGAGGACTTAAAGGTGGCCAAACTAACTCTCTCCTCTTGCCCCAATGCCCTTCACCAAAGCGCTAATCACATTCAGGCCAAAGGCAGGAACAGGGTTACTAAGCTCAAGCCCAGAGGAAATTTTATTTTATTTACAGATGAGCTAGTAACCCCTGAAATATGGATTCCTCTGGAAGCCTTGGCAGAGTTAGCACCTACCCTAACTCATGCAACCCCAGACTGCTATAGCATTTACCTTAATTAGCTGTGTCATTCACAACATAACCATGCTGAGGGTTGGGGGTTGGGGGGAGGAAAGTTGGGGGAGGGAAAGTGGAGTTGGAGAGGTATGTTTCTGCCACTCTCTAGAATATTAGAGGCTTATCAATTTTTTTGTTTTGTTTTGTATTTTAAATTTCTTTGCAGCCTGAGATCTGGTCATATGGTTGATTCCAAATGGCAGCTCAGGTCTTCATGCTTGAGGTCTGTCTGGCTCTAATGCAGAAATTCTTAAACTGAGGTCCAGAGGACCCTTGGATCTTAGGCATTTGTGAATTTGTTTGGGAAAACAATCCCATCTTGTTTTCAATATATTTGGTTTCCATTGTAATCCTATATGTTTTATTGGAGACATTTAAAAACATTATTCTGAGAAGGGTCCATAGGTTTCACCAGATTGCCAAAAGGGGTCTATAAAACAATAAAGATTAAGAATTTCTGCAAATATAAATATTTAAACACAGACACACACACACACACACACACACACACACACACACACACACACACCACTTTTGTATCCAAATGAGTTTTAATTCCTTCTTCAGGGAGGCACCTGAGGTTGCTGGGGAAGGGGAAATGCAGGGTGGTGGCCTTGATGTGTGGCTATGTATTTTCCCCCTTGATGCTGCTACTGCTTAAAGTATTTTTTGGAATTTTGTTTCTAGGATGACTTTCATAGCCACTTCAGGAATAATCACAGAGGGGCCTTAGTCTCATTACTTTATAGTCATGCCATGTTTTGGACCTAAAATAATATTACCCTTTAAGATTTCTGGAGTCATCAGTTTCAGTTTGGATGTGATCTCCAGGGGTTACCTAGTCTGACCTCATTTGTCAGATGAGGCTCTGAGGTACAGTACCTTGGTCCATGGTCATACAATGGCAGGGTCAGAATTCAAACTCATGTCTTCTAATACCTTATCCAGTTGATCTCTATGTTTGACTCCAAAAGACTTGTAACTATTTCCAAAGGTAGAATTTATACTTTAAGAATAAATATTTACTGGCACAAAAGGATATTCAAAAAAATGTCAGTAAGCTTTAGTGGCTATTCCCAGAAAAGTACTGCTGCAAATATTTTGAGTGATATCAGTATCATTGGTATAGTTATATTGACCTCCCTAGGGGACTTTGCCCTGAAGGGAACAGTGCTGATTTGGATGTACACACTCTCAAACATTCCTGAGAAAACAGACTATTCTACACTGCAAGAGCATGCCTGAGATACTTTGCTAGCTATATGACCCTGGGCAAACAATTAATCTCTCTGGGCTTCATTCTCCTCATCTGCAAAATGGGGATAATTATACCTGAATATCTGTAGCACTTGCCTCTCACAGTTGTCATGAGGATCTAATGAGATGGAAAACTTTGTAAACCTAGAAGTGCCACAAAATGTCCGTTAATATTGGGTTAGTACCCTGTATACACTGTCTGCCTGAGACAACAGGGTATGGGGGAGAGAGCACCAAAGTCCTCAGTGATCATGGTTCTAATTTTGCTCTTGCCACTAACTGTGTGATCTAGTTAGACCATTTGGTTAAATCAATTAACCTTTTTGGGCTCAATTTGCACATCTGTAAAATGAGAGGGTTTTATTGGACAATTTCTAGGGCTCCTTTCAGATTTTGTTATTCCATGAGTTGGTTATTGTTACAGATTTTAAAGATTTTAGTTATTTGAAAGAGTTACAAGGAAAGTGGAACAATGCCTTCTAAGTACAAAGACAAACTTCCTTCTGTTAAGATGGTTGGAGGCAAAAATCCCTAACTACTATATGGTTCTTATTGTACCTTTCCAAGGAATACTTGTCATGGTTCTTTTAGCAGCTGAAGGACTTTTCCTCTATAGTACAGATGTATAGACTACAATAGGATATAAAAATTCATTAACCACAAACTATGTTTTCAGAATACATTTCTGATGACAGAAGACCTTATCTGCATCAAGCTCACTTATTTCTACTTATTTCTTCTAGAACACCCTCCCACCCCCATCCCCATATCCACACATACTCACAAACCCCTACCTGATTGTAGGAGGTATTTGAGGCAGGGGAAAGGGATTTAGGGAGAACTTTGTGAATTCCTGGCTAATGTCCTTTGTAGGTCAGGGAATGTAGGTACTGGTATTAGCATGTTGGACTCAAGATACTGGGCAGTACTTGGGTCTGGTCAGAAATATTGGTGCTCTGGGAGTCATGGACTTTCCCAAGCAAAAAGGAGTTAAAAACAGGTGGAATAGGGCTAGGCAGGGATGAAGAATGGGAAGAAAGCTGGGTGAAGGTGGCACCAGGACTTAGAGGTGCCAACTGATGCAATATGGGGTCTGGGTGAGGCCAGGTGTGGCTAAGGGAACACCCTGGATGGGTGGACTGGGCTAGATAGAAGAGTCTGCAGAGACCCACCCCAAAGTGAGTGGCATGGTTTTGCTAGAGCAGGCCAGTTTTCTGGTAGGTCATGTCATTAGAGAAAGTGGCTTGTGGCTTGGGCTACTCATCTTCCTTCTCCTGGTTGGGGAGGTGGGGAATCAAAGAAGACAGGTGTCCTCCATGTTACTTATGAAACATACACATCCACACACATATACATGCTCCATTTCTCTAGGAACATCTCCCCTATTCTTTCTCCCCCTTTGACCCTCCCCTTCCCCTAATCCTTGGACTTTCTCAAGGGAGATTGATTCTGTACCTAAAAGGAGAAGGTACAGAATAGGAAATAAACATGGACAAAAGCAACACTAGCTTCTCAGCAGACAGTTTCTCTAAGTTTAGCTATATAGCTCAACATGAGGGAATGAGGGAAAGCCACAGATATCAAAACCTCTGGAGGAAAATCCTCAGCTATTTTCACCAAGAATTCTGTTGAGCTTTCAGTCCAGTCTGTCTATGGAAACCAGTTAGGGTTTATTACATGCTCACTATGTGCAAAGAATAGTGCTTTGTCTATATCTATATTCCTCTTTCCTGGCATCTTCCTCCAGATTTGGGGAAGATGTATTGAGACAGGAACTGGCTAAAAAAACAAACAAACAAACAAACAAAACCCAAACAAGTGTTAGGGCAAAAGAAGAGGAGAGATTTGGTCATTCCTTCAAACTGATGTTGTCTCATATAGGATCATAGATTGATTTAGAGCTGAAAAAGACTTTAGAAGTCAAGTTCAACTGTCTCATTTTACAAATGAGGAAACTGAGGCCCAGAGACATTATGTGACTTGCCCAGGGTCACACAGCTAAGCATCACCAGCTGCTGTCATTGAATTTTCACCTCTAACTCCTACAGCATTTCTAATCCATAGTACAGCATTTAATATTTGATCTTATACTATCAAATTGTTTGGGGTTTTGTTTTATTTTTTTTCCTATGTGTCATTGTGGTGTGGTGGACAGAGAGTCAGATTTGCAGTCAGGAAGTCAAGATGGGTTCAAAGCCTGCCTTCAGCACTCTCTTACTGTTTTGCCCACTGGCAAGTCATTCAAACCCTCTTGACCTTAGTTTATTAATCTATAAAACCAGATACTTGTAAAAAGCTCCAGGAAGCATTAGGTATGTGAATGATATGTACATAGACCTGGGAGTTGGAATTAGCTAGTCATTGTCATGTGGGTGGGGTGGTCATGTGGGAGGAAACCAGATGACCTCCAAAGCACCTTCTAATTTAATTAAGTTTGACAAAGAGTACAAAGTCTGAGAACATGAAGATAAAAATAGAGCCTGCCCTGCCCTCAAGGAGTTCATGCTGGATTAGGGAGATTGGTGGTGAGCCAGGAACACAGTTTATAGGATCATAGGCCTAGAGCTGGGAGAGATGGAGGCTGTCTAGATCCAACTTCATTATTTTTAAAGATGAGGAAACAGGTCCAGAGCTTAAGTTACTTGCTCAGTCATATTGGCAGTAATTAGAGATAGGACTTGAACACAGGTCTCTTGACTCCACAGTCTGTGTTCTTTAGAGTTGTTGTTTGTCCTTCATTCTTGAAGAGGACCATGACATCAGGAAGGTGATGCCATGACTTGCAAGTAAATTGGATTTAAGTGAGGGAGAACCGTGCAAAGTCATCAGCCTCACTCTCTCCTCCTGAGTCATCTGGGTCCAGTGGCAAGATACAGATCCCTTGATTCAGTGGGAGACCTTGGTATCGAAAGGGGCAAGGAAGAGATCACTGCATTCTATGAAAATTTGAGGAAGAGGGTATTAGCAACCAGATAGACGGAGTGGTGGGAAGGATGGATCAAGGAGGGCTTCATGGAGGAGATGGCACCTGAGATGAGTTTTGAAGGAAGTTAAAGATTTTGAAAGGAACCCCAAATATAAGTGTCTATGATTCGGTGACTAGGTTGACATGGAGATTGCTTGATGGAGAGTAATGAGATGGATGACTGCCTCTTGTTCTCATCAGTCATGGCAAGGCTACGACTGCTGCTCACATCCCATGTTCAGTGATGTCCAGAGGGGGAGCTGGAAAGGAATAACTCCTTGTTTCATTTCATGGTGCTGTCACTCTGCCAGTGTCTGAAGCTAGTGTGGGGATAATCGGGAGCAGGAGAGATTTACGTCAGACCCCAGGAAGAACCACAGGATTTCTGATGAGATTCTCAGGCCACTCTGGGGAAAACATGGTGAAATTGCTTTGGGGTAGGCAGACATGTTTTTTTTTGAAAGATGTTCCTGTCTATTGGTTCAACCAAAAGAAGGGGCTTCACATTTAACTGAACAGGCACCTAGAAATGGGAGTCCATGTATGCTTTGAGTTTTTTAGTTTCCTTCAGTGAATTAGTCCTATGCCATCATATGCATAATTCAGTTGAATGCAAGTTCTTTGAGGGCAGGGGCTCTTTTCCATTTCTGTCTTTTTATTCCTAGAGCCTGGAAGAGTGACTCTACCACATAGGAGGCACTCAATGAATGCTGGCTGAATTGAATTCACCTCCACTGGTATTCATATTTATTCATCAGCTACTACAAAGACTTACATATAGCATATGTATAAGAGGAAGAACATTGAGGCAAGGAGATCAATGAGTTTACAGGGAGCTGAGCCTTTGTCTCTTCCTACAGAACAGGAGTACATGTCCAATCGCACCTCACTTAGAGGACTGAAGAGTTATTGGTTGGGGTCTGGTGCTGAATTGGCTGGCTCAGATTATTGTGTGTTATTAAAAGATTTGTGGAAGGCTTGTTGGAGGTATCCAGAAGGAAAGCTGAGCAAACTGGAAACTAGAGACTTGAGAGTTCACCTGGAACCAAGATTGTTGTGGAAGAGCATTATGTATTTGCACAACCTTTGTTGGAAGTCTTAGAGTGAAAGCATATAGTGTAGTTGTATATGCTGTCACTCACATGTCTTGGGATAATGCAGTGAGAGGAAATATCTCTGGGGGGAGAGAATAGGGTCATAGGACTCAGTCTACTCCATCGAAGTAGGGGCAGAGGAGGTTTTCCTGGACAATGCTGACTCTTTCACCATTAGTTGCTGGATCTAGTTGTGGATAAGACATGTCATAATTCTTTAACTCAAGAGATAGTGGCCATAGAGGAAGGAACCAAGGGCCAAGTAATGGGATTCTTGAATTACAACCTTCAGGAAGAAAAGCAACAGTTTTGGGATTAGAGATTAAGCATATGTCCCTCCAAAACTGGAGGAGCTGTGAGGGACTGAGCCACAACATGTGGAGCAAAAACCTGGACTGGAGTCGGGCAGACCAGCCCACTCCCCTCAACTCTTCCAAATAGTTTTAGAAAATGCACCAGACAGGGGTGGCTAGGTGGCACAGTGAATAGAGCACCAGCCATGGAGTCAGGAGGACCAGAGTTCAAATCTGGCCTCAGACACTTAACACAAAAACTAGCTATGTGACCTTGGGCAAATCACTTAAACCCAATTGCCCTTCTTTCCCCCCCCCTTGAAAAAAAAGAAAATGTACCAGACTGAATCCTTTTGGGAAAATCCAAGAAAAAGTTACAAGTAATTTTTTCCAAACTAGTTTAGTGTAGGGAAACAGAAAGGTCGATGCACATTGGGGACAGAGCCTGGCCAGGAGTGCATGTGCAGAATGTTTTAGCATATGTTGTCAGGGTGAAGCAAGGGGAAGTCCCAGAACTATACCAGGACACCCTGAGACCCATACCGGGGCACTGAAATGGGAACAGGTGCCGACTGGCAACTTTGTTACCCAGATCCCGGTTCCAGATCTTTAGGGGTAGAGAAGTGCTTGCAAGGGCAGATGGGTGTTCTGTTCTAGGGAAGGCCCTAGGGGTTATATGGGGAGAGAAACACAGGTTTAGAAGTGAGCAAGCAAGCAGCAGTGTGGCTAAGACCTCAGAGTAGAGCAGGATCCCAATACTAGTTTCTAGCCCAGCCTGAAGTTTACAGAAAGATAAGTGAATCAGGAATCTCATACCAATGGGAAGCTTATGGTTCTGTGACTCAAAACTAGCAGCGTTTCCTAGATGGTCAACAGGGGCTGAGTCCAGAAGTAGTTTACTGCTTCTCAGATTCAAATCCAGGACAGGACCTTGCAGAGTTCAGACTGGGGGAGGTGGGAGCAATTAGAATTTTTCCTGTATCATATCACTTTGGCAGCACTAAAAGTTCGCGGTTTCCAGACTGAACTGTCCTTGAGAACCTGGAGCAAGATAAGGCTAAAAAAGTAGTAACAGGACCAGCCAAGACTTTCCCTCCAAAAGTCTACAGAGACTAGCCCTACTTAAGTCCAAAGTCAGAAAATAGACTGGAAGAATGAGAAAAGGAAAAAAAAAGAATTCTACCATTGAAAGGTATTATGATAACAAGGATGCTCAACATACAACCCTAAATAAGAAAATGACTCTAAAACATCTACAAAGCCTGAAAGAAAAACACAGCTTGGGTACAAGCTCAATTAGAATTTCAGAAAGAGATGAAACAATAGTTTAAAAAGAATAAAAGAGGTAAAAAAAATGGGCAAGAATGAGAGCTATGGAGGAAAGAACTAGAATGGGAATTTATAGCTTGGCATAAAAGATACAAAACTTTGCTAAACTAACAAATTTCCTGAAAAACAGAATGGATCAAATAGAAACCAATGACTCCATGAGACAACAATAAATATTAATATAGAGTAAAAAGATTTTAAAAATAGAAGGAAATTTAAAGAACTCATAGCAGAAACAAGTGATCTGGAAAACAAATCAAAGAGAAAAAAATAAGAATTATTGAAATACTTGAACTCCATGACCAAAAAAAAGAGTTTATGTATTCTATTTCAAAAACAATTTTAAAAGAAAACTGCCTAGATTTCTTAGAACTAAATGGCAAAGCAGAGATAGAACTTACCAGTCAACTCCTGAAGGAAACCACAAAATGAAAACTCTCAGGAACATCAAAACTAAAACCCAGAGCTTCCAGGTCAAAGAAAAATATTGCAAACATCCATAAAGAAAGGAGTCAAATACTGTAGAGCTGCAGTCAGGATAACATACTATATCACTCAATAGCTGACACCAATATAAAGAAACAGATAGCTTGAAATACTATATTTCAGAAGACAAGTGATATAGACTTAAAACCAAAAATCACTTAACAGCAAAACTATGTTTAATCCTTGAAGGGAAGAAAATGGATTTTTAATGAAATAAAGTACTTCCAAGCATTCTAACAAAAAGATAGGAACTGCATAGAAACTTTGAAGTTCAAACACAGGAGTTAAGAGAAACATAAAAAGGTAAACATTAACAAACAATCATAAAGGACTGAACAAGGATAGATTGCTTACATTCTAATATGGGGAAATGATATATATGCCCCCTCTCAATCCTATCATCATCAGGGACCATAGAGGGAGTTTAATTACACAGGGTCTGGGAGTTCTATAATATCTTGATGATCTTAAGACAAGAATGGAAAGAGAAAGAGGAAAATCATGGTGGTGGGGGAAGAGGAGAAAGGAAAGGAAGGTTAGGGAAATTTCCATCACATAATCAGTGTGTGTGTAAGTAGACATCTCTACAAAAAAGAAGGGAGTGGAGAGAATCATACTCATCTGAATTAATCAAAGGGTAGAAGAACACACACAATTTATAATTAGTTCTTTACTGTTGTGTATGGGTAGATTTAAGGTGTGAACTAAAAAACAGATTGTGTTTTTCCCCTGGTTTTTATAGCTGTCCCTTATCCTTCCCTTTCCGAAGTAGTAAGGAGTCCCTGTGAAGCCTTGCTTTTTTGGACAATGACTTAGCATGGTGATCTCTAACCTATCATTGTCACCAGGCTTCAGGAAAGGCAATATCAGAAAATAGAATATTAGGTTTGGAAGCTTTGAACTCTGAATGCATAGGATAGGAACTGGCATAGAAAAGGAATGTTGCTAGTCTGGGAAATTAGCATTGGCGTGCAGTGAAGGAAGATTTCCTGTGGCCTCTGTGGAATCTCACCCATGTGAGGGAAAGCTTCCCTTACCAAAGCTCATCTCACCTACTCATCAACACAGCAGTTCAGAGATTTCCAAGGGTAGCTACAAACCAAGCAGAGAGAGGGCCTGGGACCTCAGAACTTCCCCAGTCTTGGCTTTGGGTGCAGGGCCCAGAAGAAGGTGTGGCCATCATGGAATCTGCTCCAGGCCAAATTCCCTGGGAGTTGGTGTGACTGGTTTAGGTGACTCCCTATTGTTTACTGACTTCAGGTCCAAATTTCTCAGCCTGGTTTTCTAGGTCTTCCACAATATTTTGACTCCATCTTTACTCTCTTATTTATGTCTTACAACTCTTGGATAAAGATTCTTTGTTCCAATCATGGCCTATTCATTTTTTTGCCCCAGTCATGCTCAGACCTCCTCAGTGCCTTTGATCATGCTACTTTTCCCACCTTAAAAGCTGTACTTGAGGCCTAGTTATTTCACTTTTTAAAAGCCTTCTGTGACAACCAAGCCAACTTCTCTCCCTTCTTTGAACTCTTACTAGAGTATAAATAAGCTCCTTTTGAGTAGGGTTTACTTTACTCTGTGTATTTCTGTCCTCAGTGCCTAGCACAAAGCTTGACACATAGCAGATATTTAATAAATACTTATTAATTGATTCATTAAGACCTGGGAATGTTTCATTTCTTTCTAGTGAATGTTTGTTGAATTGAATTATTGCATGTATGGTCTCCATTATTGGTTAGAACTTAATTGTTCTCTAATTACTTCATATGCATTATTTCTGTCTCTTCCCCATCTCGATTATAAATTCCCTGAAGGTAGGGACCAATTTTTATATGCAGAGTCAGAGTTAATATTTAAAGCTATGGAAGGAATCATTGAGGTTACCCATCACCATAAAGAGGAAGAAATAGGTTCAGAGAATTTAAAAGACTTGACCAAGTTCATGTAGTAATACTCAAACTCACTTGATGGTACACAGTAGATAAGATGTCTTGACCTGGAGGCAGAGAGCCTGTGTACAGAACAGTCCTGATCCTGCCACCACTTACTACCAGTATGAACCTAGGCAAACCCCTTCTTTAAGTGTCTCAGCTGTAACATGGGAGTTACATAATGTGGCATCATGCTCATGTAACTGCCACCACTATAAAGTAGCAGAGGGCTTGGAATCTTGTATTCTAGAAAGCAAAGAATTTATATACTTATGACCTGGAATGACTTACTCAACAAAATTAGTACAAACCTTTGGGTGAATTGAAAGCTAAGGCCTGTTCAGCCTTAAGTCTATGATCCTATGACTTGCAATGAGAAAACTGGGCTCAAGCTGCAATTCTGATACCTCATAGCTGTGTATCCTTCAGTGAATTAATTAAACTCTCTGAACTTCAAGGTCCTCATTTGTTAAATGGACATAATTGTTCAGTACTGGCTGCATGAGGTAAAGGCTGTAAATGTGGTGTTATATAAACATAATCTATTAATTTTGCCTCTCCCATCACACCCATTACAAAGCTAGGCAAGGGGGGGCCCATTTATCTGAGTTGTTAACATGGTATCAGATCCATCTGAAAACAGAGGCAGTGTGGGATAGTGGGAAGAACACTGAAAAAACCCAGGTTTAAATCCTCTGTCTGTTGCTTAGGATGATAGATGGTCAGGTCATTTTAACTCCCCATTTGTAAAATGCAGGCCATCATACTTGTAAAACCTACTTCACAAGGTCATTTTGAAGAAGACACCGTAGGAAGATAATTGATTGTTCCAGGACTGTTGCTATTGAATGATCAGGTAGGTAGGTCATTTTGGTCCCTGAATTATCCAAATCAAATAAACTAATTAATTGCTAGATGCCTGTTTCCCTTTGTTTATAGACACAGTCTCAAATGTCCTTTCTTTTCCACCACTACTGCTATATATTTGAGCTTGGTGGAGTGAGTAGGTATCAGGATTAGTGAGAATGGAGAAGGTAATGAATGAGAGAAATGCAAAAAACCAGGAAATTAGAGCCTATCAGGAAGGAATGATATTGTCTCACCCTGAAAAATGCCTGAAATTAAACTGCAAAGTCAGGGTGGAAGTAAATACCCAACATGCAAATAATCTGCAGTCAGCACATGACCCCAGGTCACTTTTGTATAACCATGGATGTAGTTCCCCAGGAAAAGTCCACTGGGCATCTTTAGGCATTGTCCCCTTCTTAACATCTTGTACTACAATCCTCACACACAAATTGTAGAAACTCAGAGTGGACTTCATAAAGTGAGGCTCAGTGGTGGCTGGCTGGGAAACAAGTCACCAATACAGAAGATAAAAGGAGGAGGGCAGGATAACAATGCTTCAAAATATGTGATTTGTGTGTGTGTGTGGGGGGGGGGGGCTACACTCCACTCCAATTCTGGAGCTAGAGGTACTGGATTTGAATCTAGCCTCTGACATTTACTACCTGCATGACCTTGAGTAAATGACTGATTGGGACAGGACCTGGATGGTTACTTTCTAACCTCTTCACACCTCTCTGCCTCAGTTTTCTCACCTGTAAAATAAGGAAATAGGACTAGAGGTTTCTAAGCTCCCTTTCAGCTTTCAATCCATGATTCCGATTCTTTGATGCTGGGTGAATATTTTTATTTCTTCTCAGGGCTCAATGAAGACCAGGCAAGAAAGAATTAATTTATTATACTTAACATGTGAAATGCAGAGTAGATAATAGGAAGCATTTTTTTTTGGAGTGTATCTACTATCTTTCGATTTTTAAGTTTATTAATTTTTTCAAGTAAGATTTTTAATTTAAATTAATTTTTAAGATTAATCTATCCTTCTTATTGTTCTTCCCCCTCCCCCACTGAGGAAAAACAACAACAACTTAATAACAAAGCCCTAGATACATAGCTGCATAGTCAGGCAAAAAAAAAAAAGCCCAATTAGACATGTCTGAAGATATCTCTGGATTTTCATCTCATCATTTCTCTGTCCATTTCACCTGTCCAAAGGTGAGTGGCATATTTCTTCTTTGTCCTTTTAAACTCATGGCTTATCATGGCATGGACCAGAGTTTTAAGTCTTTCAAAGTTGTTTTTCTCTATGATATCATTGTATACATTGTTCTAACTCTGCTCACTTAGTTCTCCATCAATTCATAGAAATCTTTCTAGTTCCCTCTGAAATTGTCCATTTCATCAGTTCTTTATGGCATAATCTACTAACTTTAAGAAAATGTTTTATTGATGCTTTTTGTTTTCTATCAGTTATTTCTGGGGGGGAAACCCACTCCTCATTATCCCCTTTGTCCTTTGTAACAAAGAAAAACAATTAAGGAAAGATACCCAATACACAGTGACCAAAAATGTCTACAGTCTGAAAATGAAGATAGCATTCTGCCTCAGTTGACTCCCACTGCTTCTCTGCTGATGGAGGAAGGAATATTTTGTTGTCTATTTTCTGGTATATTATTGATTTTCAGTTTTATTTTTCATTGATATTGTTGTAGCAACTGTATGCCTTTTCCTTGTGGCTCTGCTTATTTCTTTCCATCTTCATACACATTTTGGGAATTAACTTTTTGTCAAGAGGAATTCTGAGATTTTGGAATGGGCTAAGAAAGTAGCTTGTGTGTCTTTTCTGTTAATTTTTAGAAAAATCTGCTTTCTTGGGACAGCTTACCTGCTTATCTTCCTGGAACAAGAGAAATGTTTAAGATAACCTCTTGCAATCCCATTCTGCTCATATGATATTCCCAGATATAGGGTATCTGCATGGTGGGTACTTCCTGCTTTCAATGGTTTAGTCTGACTCTGATGTGGAGGCAAGGGACTGGATTAGTTGACCTTTAGCCTGCTGGGGTTCATCAGAGAAATGAGAGATCAAGAAATAAAACCTTTGAAATAAACTGAGGAGAAGGAATATTGAGCTTGGTCTAAGGGTTACCTGCCTTGACAGCAGAGAGGAGCAGAGAGATAAAACTCAGGAAATGGTGAATTCTCAGGAAGTACTGAACTGTAAAGCCCTTTTGAAGGGAATTTCTAAAGGGTCTGTATAGAGAGGCAGGCACCGTGGCAAAATGCTGGGGACTATTAGAGTAGGGATGAGGGCATGGTTGGGGGAACCCAGGTGGAGAGGCTTCCAAGTCCGATTGGCACCAATCTAGTTATGTTCGTAATTACTATGAAAATGAGCTGAACAAAGGCGGGGGAATGTATATGGGGGAGGGGGATAAAAGAGACTGAGTAGGTAGGGTATTGGTGGAAACCTAGTTTTAACCAGATTTTGGAAGGACTCACTTTTGAAGGCAAAACCAAGGCACAAGGGAGATTAAGGCTAAAGAGAGAAAGCAACATTGAGGAACAATGGAGGCGGAAGACCAAAAGGATTCTGAGACATGGGAATGCATCTCTGATGCTTGAACAAACTCACTGATGCCATTTGCCTCTGATGGGGCTTGTGCCCAGCTGGATTGGGGTGATAGGCTCCAGGGTACTCTAGACCAAGCTTGGAAGGCCTTTCTGAATTAACTTCCTTTGTCCCACGAGAAAAAAGAAAGAAGAAAGATGAGTGGCTTTTTTTTTGCCAGAAAGTACACTTTGTTGACAAATGCAAGGCAATTCTGGCTCAGTTGGTTATAGAAGGCAAAGAGTTTAAATAAAAATTAAACTCTGATTTTTTTTTCTCTTTTTTCAGTTTATTTTTTCAATTAAAATTTTTTAAGCTTAATCAATTCTGAGAATCTATAATAATCAGCTTCACTAGATATTTACCCAAGTAACTGTGAAATAATGAAAGTCATGTAAATCTCACTCACTGAGTCCCTATTGTGGACTAAATATTGCACTTCAGAAGAAAATAGAAGACATATTCCCCGACCCCAGTAAAGGCACAGCTTTTTTGGGGAGAAAGGGAAAATGTATTAGTGCACGTATAAGGACATGAAAATAATTAGAGAGGTTGTGTGACCCTGGACAATTCCTTTAACCTCTCAATGCCTCAGGCAACTAAAATAATAAATTGCAGATAAAGAAATTTCTCCCTTGGTCATCTCTTTACTAAAGGAAGAATAAGTCTAGTAAAACAAACAAACAAAAAGCAAAAAGTACAGGTCCTTGTAACCATCCTAGAAATGGGACTATATACTAGGATCATGGCAATTTAGAATGCAACTTGCAAGGGTGTGCTGGAGTCAGTTCAAACCTGCTTGTGATAGTGAGCTGTCTGTTGACTTTTCAATGTGAGCATTTTAAACCTCTGAAATAGGACATCACTACAAATCAGGGGAAGCAGACAGAGTGCTTGTCCTGGAATCAGAAGACTCATCTTCCTTAGTTCAAGTATGGCCTCAGACACTTAACTAGCTGTGTGACCCTAGGCAAGTCACTTAACTCTATTTGCCTCAGTTTCCTCATCTGTAGATTGATCCAAAAAAGGAAATGGAAAACCATACTAGCATCTCTGCCAAGAAAACCCCAAATGGGGTCTCATGAATAATTGGATACGACTGAAAAACAACTGACCAAATCAGGAATTTATGGTTTTGTTGATAATCTAGGTTTAAGAAAATGATGGAGAAAATATTAATGCAGAATAAACTTAAAAGTATGTCATGGGTACAGTCTCCCCCTTCCCTCAGAGAGCTGACTATTGAACATTTATCTGCACATTGACCAATGTAAGATACAATCATCCTGGGCCATTCTTAGCACTGAAACATCAAGGAGTCTGGAACTTTGGGATCCTCACTGAGAGAGTCATTGAATGGTAAAATCATAGACTTTTAAGAGACGGGAGGCACCTCCGAGGCCATCCAGTTCAATTCATACCTGAACATAATAATATTATATATCATAGCATTATAATTATTATATTACAACATTATAATACAGCCCAAAGTGATCATTTGCTTTTGCTTCCTTTGAGTGGTGCTGAATGGGGGAAGTTGTGTTTGTTTGTTCTAACCCAGTATTTATTCCCTGGCAGCATAGAACCCTTGGACTCACAGGGCTGGAAAGGCTCTCGAAGGTCATTTAACTTAACTCCCTTATTTTACAGATGAGAAAACAGCCATAGAGGGAGTTAAGCTGGTCACAGGGCATCAAAGCAGATGGAGTGCTGGGTCTAGAGGCAGGAAGATCTGAATTGAAATCCAGTCTCTGACACTAAACTGTGTGACCTTGGGGAAGTCACAACCTTTTTGCTTCAGTTTCCTCTTCTGTAAAATGGGAATATTGACAGTACCTATTTCCTAGGGTTATTGTGAGAACTAAGTGACACAGTAATTGTGAAGTTTTAAACACTGTACCCAGCACCACTATATAAATGCCAGCTGTTGTTGTTAAAATTATAAGGCTTATTAATCAGTGTCAGAGCCTGCAGTAGGATGAATCTTTTGATTCTCAATCTTTATGCCATTTCCACTTTTTTTATGAAGCCTTCTCTGATCTTCCAAGCTGGAAACAACCTTTGTTTACTCTGCCTTTTAATGATACTTCTTTTGTCCTTTTCATTCCTTAATTTTAAAAATAGTTATTTGGGAATGCTACCAGACTGCAAACTCCATCAGGGCAAGGATGGGGTTTAAGGTCAGATTTATATTTCTCCAAGCCCTGGGTGTGGAACCTCCAGTTCTCAGTGCTCTGTACACAGTAAGATCCTTAATAAATCTTTCTTGTGTTATGCCAAGCCCACATATATATCTTTCAAGTCTTCTTATACCTTAATCTGTGACACATACCCTTTGAAGCAATGACACTGGCCTCCCGGCTGTTCTACAAACAATACACTCTATCTCTTGGCTCCAGACATTCTCACTGTCTGACCCTCGTGCCTGTAAGGCTCTCTTCCTCTTTTACTCCCACTGATGAATTCTCTGGTCTTCTTTAAGTCTCAACTAAAATCCTTCAGAAGCCTTTACCAACTCCTCTTAATTCCAGTGTCTTCCCCTTTTAATTATCTCTCATTTATCTTATATATAGTTTGCTTTGTATATTTTTGTTTGCATGTTGTCTTCCCCATTAGGTTGTAAGCTCTTTGAGAGTGGGGACTGTGTTTTGCCTCTTTTTATGTCTCCTGAGCTTAGCATGTGGCACAGAGTAGGTAAATAAATAAATAAAAACATAAATAAATGTTTATTGATTGATTGATTGATTTAGAGCCATGCATGGGTTTAGCCATATTCAAAGTGCCCTGTATCAGCTTCACTTTTCCCTATACTTTGGAGGTGTGAGAAACTGGGACAGAACCAGAAGGGCTAGGTTCAAAACTTAACTGGGACACAACTAATATGACTTTGGACAAGTCATTTAACCTCTCTCTGCCTCAGCTTCCTTTTCTGTAAAATGAAGTTACCATATTTGATGACCTACAAAGCCCCATTAATTTCTGAACTTATGATCTTTCATAATAGCTGTTTTGAAGGACCCTCAGTGGTGGATGGGATCATGCTGAGGACCTGGTGATGGCCTTGAGGGAGTAGCTTATGGTCTAGTGGTCACTCATTCAAAACAGTATGGAGGAGGAGAGGAGGCCGGAGAGAGCCAGTGTTAGCTGGTAGCAGTGACCTGAAATTAAATTTTACTTTCCAGGGGCGGCTAGGTGGCGCAGTGAGTAGAGCGCCGGCCCTGGAGTCAGAAGGACCTGAGTTCGGATCCGGCCTCAGACACTTAACACATACAAACAAAAACCTAGCTGTGTGACCTTGGGCAAGTTATTTAACCCCAATTGCCCTCCAAAAAAGCAAAAAAAAAATACTTTCTAGGTTTGAGAGATGGACAAGATAAGGGGAATGAGGTCTAGATTCTTGCTTTATTTTGGCTTGAATGGAATTATTCTTAATCCCCACTCCCTTAGCTGAATGCTATTGGTGCCCATTTCTAAGAGTATTCCCTTACTTTGCTATAAATGGTACATTACTGAACTTATTTTACTTCTTAGCAGTATCCAGGGTTGATCCACAGGTATATTTCCTTGTGTCCACTAGTTTTCAGAGTGAGTGTTCAATGGACAGCTGTGGTAATGATACAGGAGAGAGAGAGAGTGCTCTTCCTACACAGGGCTAGAATCCCAACCCTCAGCTCATTGTTAGAGAATCTCTCTCTTTCTAACTGAAGCATAGTCATGACCCCTTTGGTATGTTTTATAACTAAAGTCCCAAGGGCAGAATTAAAATGAACCTGGGGTCCACCTTTTGGCCCCTCAGAGCACAAGCCTAATCATTTGTTGTTTTTTGTTTTTTTTTTTTTGTCATTGTGATCTAGGTGTCTGGTTTACTCAGAGTGGTGGGACCCTAGGTCTAAACCCTTTCCCCCTTCCGTGGATAATAGAGAAGAGTTGGGGAAAAGAAGGAAAAAGAAGGAAGGACTAAAGAAAGAGGTCCTGCCTTCGAATTGGTTCTAGTAGGCCTGGTCTGTGAGGATTAAGTGAGGGCTCCATGGTGGCATCTAGTGTTATGCTATAAACTTGGTATAAACATCCACCCAGAAGCTTTGGTCTGTTCTTAGTAAACCAGGTGGGGGTAATCTCCAGTCATCCTGATCTATATTTGGCCACTGGATCCAGAGGACTCGGGAGGAGAAAGTGAGGCTGGTGACTTTGCACAGCCCTCCCTCACTTAAATACAATTTACTTATAAGTCATGGCATCACCTTGCTAATGTCATGGTCCTCTTCGAGATCGAAGGACAAACAACAATCTGTGAGTAGTATGGGCTGCCCTCTGGAGACCCAACTGTCTGGTTCCAGTTGGGCAATGGAACTCCTTCCTCCTTCCTTCTTCCTCCTTTACTTTCATTTCCTCTCCTTTCCTCCCCCTTTGTCTCCCTTTTCTTCTCTTTCCTCTCCTCCTCTTCTTCTTTCTTCTCCTTTCCTTTTCTTCCCCTTCCTCTTCATGATATAATTTCAGAGCTCCCCCCACCAAAAAAAACCCCAAAACCAAAAACCAAAAAAACAAAACCCTGCTCCTTAAATCTTTTCCCCCTTTGCTAGTGCTGGAAGTTCTTTTCTCAGGGAACAAAACCTTTAATTCCATAGTTAAAATTAAGGAATATAATGTAGATCCTCCATAGAGGAGGGAATTTAGTGACCTATTCACAAGATGTAAATTACTTACATCCTTCATTAGATTGTGAGCTCCTTGAGGCCAGGGACTACTTTTTGCATCTTTTTTTTTTTTTTTTTGCATTCCTTGCACTTAGGACAGTGCCTTCCATACAGTAAAAGCTTAATACATATTTATTGATTATGTTTGATCATTTCCTGAGATTGTAATTTAATTGAGGATGTGAGGTATATTTGCTAAGGAATGAGAATGGGAGACTAGTGGACTTTTCAATCAATCAATCAATCAATTATTTATTTATTAAGGGCTTACATACTAAGTGCTTGGCATTCAGCTATGGAAGGGATAAAGGTCTTCAGAATGGGAGTGGCAGAGAGGCAAATCCAGTGCTTCCTTTCTTTTTACTGCTATTTCTGAAAACTCTTTAAGTGCCTACCATACACCAAGGTACAGTGGACACTGAGGACATATAAGCAACCTTTCTTGCTTCATCATTTTGTCATATGGGCTGGACCTGAAAAACAAAAAACAAAAAAACAAACACAAAAACATTTCTAGCATTCATGGTGAACTGCTGCTTAGGCTCCTATAGGATCTCAGAATCATAGCCCATTAGAGCTCTAGAGATCTTTCAGTAAAATGCTCTCATTTTATAGATAAGGAAACACTAGATAGAACTCTGGACCTGAGTTAAACTAATGCCTCAGGCAGTTACTAGCTATTTGACCTTGGGCAAGTCACTTGGCCTCTGTCTACCTCAGTTTCCTAATTTGTAGAATGGGGATAATAATAGGACCTGCCAGGGTGGCTAGGTAGTACAGTGAATAGAGTGTGGACCCTGGGGTCAGGAGGACATGAGTTCAAATCTGGCCTCAGATACTTAACACAAAAACTAACCGTGACCTTGGGCAAGTCAACCCCAATTGCCCTCCAAAAAAGAGCAAGAAAAAAAATAATAGGACCTGCCTCCTAAAGTCATTGTTAGGTTAAAATGATATGATATTTATAAAGTGATTTGTAAACCTTAAAGTACCACAGATATGTATATAAGTGTATATATACACACATGTGAGTATATAGATATATATGTATATATATATATACATATATACATATACACACATACATTATATTTTTACTGTTTTTTGGAGCCCAGTTACATGTTGGTAAAGCCATAGGTCTTTCTGTTTGCTCTTTTGGTGACCCACAATTTTGATTCTTTAGGGGTTGTGGTTCAGTTACATTTTCTTTTAAAAGACACATTTTTATTTCAGATAGAAACTTGGGATCCTTTGAAATGTCACATAAATCTCTGCTCTCCAATTCAGTTCTAAGCCTAGCTCTTTGTCCATCTTCATGGTGTTTCAAAGATATATGTACTGATGAAGGAAGACCTTAGGTTGTCCATTCAACTGCTTGTCCTTGTCTGGTTAGTAAGCATTCTTCATCCTCTTAGTTTTTCCTGTGCAGATAGTTCTTTTGAGTAATTAGGGACCTAATTTAGGAGGCTCTGAAGTGTTCCAGGGCTTGAAACAATCAATGAAGTGCCCCCTGCAATGTGGAGCATCCCAAAGGTAATTCCTGTTCCTTTTGGACTCTGTATTAGACATTCTCCATTGTGGTGGCAAGTCTGCATCTCTACCATTATTCCTTGGCTGATTTCAATATTGAGATGAGCACCATCTCATTTCTTTGTTGTGGTGTTGTTCCATTAGACTGTAAGCTCTTTGTGAATAGGGATTCTTTCATTCTCTATATTTGTATGCCCAGCATCTACATAGTACCCAGTTCACAGTAAGCAGTTAATCAGTGTCGTTGATTGCTTGCTTGTGTTTGGCTTTCATATCTAGACATCATTCCACTGTGACATACTGTCCCATTCAATTGTCAGTGCACCATGCAGGGCTTTTGATTATTAATTTGCTTATTATTTGCTTATTAATTTGCTATATTACCTATAGGATCTTGGACAAGTTGCTTCAACTCTTTCCTTACTAGTATGACCAAGAAATAATTTATGATACTAGCATATGTATATGGTATACCATGTTGGAAGATTGCTTTTTTGGGTTACATGCTGTAATTTTTAATAGTCAACAAAAAATAAACATGTTACAACAAATTTTATATGATATATTATAATTACTATAGCCTAGCTATTATTAACAAGAATCATCTCATTTTAATTTCAATAACACCTGATTTTCTTCTCCTTCAGGGAAGAGAGAAAAAGTCCTTTTCTCCCTCCCCCTCACTACTCTGAGACAGATGTTATTGTAAGCAAAAGTGGAAATTTGGCCAAGTTTGTTTTGATGTCTTCTCTCAGTTCTCCCTCTTCTCACCCCCTCCTCAATAAACCTTGCTTTTGACCTTCTTATCTTGGCATCTTCACCCTTTCAGAACTTTTTGCTGTTCCCCCTTAAAAACAAAACAAAACCCCCAAACAAAACTCTTTCCATGTGTTAGACCTTATCCTCAGGGCCTTTGTGCTTTCCAAGGTTAACAGCTAACTAATCCAGATCAACCACACTGTACTAAAGGGAGAGGGAAATGAAGATGCCAGCACCATTTTTTCTCCTTCCCTAAAAAGGGGGCTTTCTGGAAGCTTGCTGATTCCTAACTCACAAAAATAACTCTAGTGGTAAAAATTTCATGCCAGATAGGAGAAAGTGCTGTTATGTGTAACTGGAAGGGGAAATGTTTTCAAGGCACACATGGCCTTGTGAGGGCTCACAAATTACATGGCATAGTTGACCACTTGCCTGTCCATATGTGAGGTCCCACATCAGTGGCTGGTGCCTTGAATTCAGAGGAGGAGGTTTTGCTGTACTGCTGTGGGTAAAGATTTTTTGGCATCAGAAAACATTACCTCAAGGTGGTAGAAAAAGGGCTTTTCTAACCAAGGCTAAGGAACTTCTGCAAAAGGGAGGTGAGCTGGGACTGGGATGAGGGGGGTTGGGGGGATTCATGGGCCATAAAAAATAAGCACATTCTCAAAGCAAGGGAATGAGTTCTTTGTCTTTGTGGTAACCAGGGAAGACATGGGACAGATGCCAGGAAGAAATATAAATTTCCCAGGGGAGGATACAGAAATACTGAAGGAAATCAGCAACTATCCAGAAGAAATGATTAAGAAACCAAAGGCCAACAGTGTTATAATTGCCCAGGTAATTCAAACTCATCTTTCCTGTCCCTTCCCTCATTCCACCAAATCTTTTTTGCTTAAATTTCACAGAAAATTTAAAAATAACAGGATTTTTTTTTTGGAGGGAAGATATCTAGATGCTTGTCTAGCCTTTCATTTTAACTTAGAACTTAAACAGTGGCCAGTTATTGTGTAGAGAAGCAGGGTAGTATGGTAGAAAGATCACTGAAGTGGGGGCCAGAACACCTGGGTTCCCATCTTGACTCTGTCATGGACTTGCTTACTGTTACATAGCTATATAGTGACAGAATCACTCATCCCTCCTCTGGGACTCAGTTTCTTCATCTGTAAAATGAGATCAATGGTCTAGATGGTCTCTAAGCTACCTATCAGCCTTGATAAATATTCTGCATTCCTTCATTTTAGAGGGAAAGAAGTCAAGGCTCATAGAGATGAAGTAACATGCTCAAAGTCACACACCTTAGTAGCAGAGACAGGTCTGGAAAACTTCTAACTCCCAGGCTGGGGCTTATTCCATTGCCTTATGTTTGGACCAGGTGAACTTGAAGGTCCTTTCCAACTCCTACTAGCTATGATTCTGTAAAATTGAAGTGCTCTGTTTTGCACCAACTTATTACTGCTTTGGATGATCAGTGGTAGAATGTAAGCTCTTTGAGGGTAGGGACCGCTTTCCTCTTCTTTTGATTTCGTATTTCCAGGGTTTAGCACAGTGCCTAACATGGAGTGTTTGTTGACTGTTGGTTTGGCAGGTGGGAATGATGAAGGAAAAATGGAAGCCCAGAAAATCCTGGGGGATGAATAAAAGAAGTAAGAGGAAAATAAGGACTAATTTTCCAGGAATCCCCACAATTTGGGATTGGAACTTTGACTCCAAAGTCATCATTTTGAGAATTTTAGACAGGTTGACCTTGTAGATGAGATTGGCTTGGGGAAATCTTGTTTGCCATGGACTGCTTTAAGTTGAGGCTTCCTCAGTTTTAGGACATTAGAATTTAGAATAAAATTTTTGTCAGAAATGAAGGTGATTTCAATCATAGCTAGTACAACTTTCATCCTTAGGGGTGGGGTGGGAGGGTGCTTAGGGGAGGGGAAGAACTGATGTAGCTTGTTCAAAATCATTGGATTTAAACACGTTATCTCATTTGATCCTCACAACAATCCTGGGAGGTGGATGCTATTTTTATCCCCTTTATGCAGAAGGTGAAAGTGAGGCAGATGGTGGCAAAGTGACTTGTCTACGAGTCACACAGCTTAGTAAGCCAGGATAGGTGAGTTGTGTGATCTCTTCTAGTTCTAAATCTATAAATATATGAACTTAAAAACTTAAGTCTCTTAAAATGTGATTTTGAATTTAGGAAGAAGGAACCACTCTCCTTGCCCTTTAGGAAAATGGTGGATTTGAATAGATAGAGCATAGGCTGACTGACTCTGCCTTGTCTAGAGAACACAGGACTGACTCCACTAATGGGGTGGGGCAGCTAATTTGATAGTAAAGAATTTGGTCAAATTGCCAAAGTTCATATTGCTTTGTGTCATAATATTATTATTAATAAAATAGCATAACAACATTTTAGATGAATTATATAACCATGTAATTAGATTAATAGAATATTATTAGAATATATCAAATAGAGAAGCATCTGAATAGTCTATTTGCTAACCTTTTTTTTAAAATCAGGATTGAATTCAGTCAAGTATCTGATAATTCTGAAAACCAGTGAATAAATTCAGTTATACTTTTGGACCACTTACCAACATGTTTGAATGAATTCCTATCTTTTCACTAGATTTTAAATCCTCATAGGCAGTGACCATGTTTTATATAGCTCTTGTTTCTATGGCACTTTACCAGTATTACCTCATAGGATAGCCCTGTAAGGTAATTAACATAAGCATTATTAATTCCATTTTACAGATGGGAAAATTTTTTATAGTACCTTGAAGTTTACTAAGTACTTTACCCCTTACAACAACCCTGGGAAGCAGGTGCTGAAGATATTCTCCCCAATTTGCAGACGGGGAAACTAAAGACAAGCAACAGCAATAGTACTATTTACATAGCACCTTACCATTTGAAAAGCACTTTACAAATATTACCTCACTTGGTCCTTACAATAACCCTGGGAGGTAGGTATTATTATTACGCTTATTTTACAGCTGAGGAAACAGAAGCAAACAGAGGTTAAGGGACTTACTTTGGGTCACACAGATAGTAAGTACTTGAGGCTGGATTCGAAATCAGGGCTTCCTGGCTTCAGGTTCAAATCACCTAGATGCTTCTATAACTGCCCATAATGATAGCTAGCTTTCACATAGTCCTTCTATATTTATGTAGTCCATGTTTTCTCATAGGATACAGCAACCCTGGGAGGTAGGTGTTACTATTTTCCCATTTTAAAACAAAGGCAAGCAGAGGTTGACTTGCCCCCAGAATCACATAGCTAGTAAATGCTTAAAGTTGGACTCAAATCCAAGTCTTCCTGAGCTGAATTCTAGTACTGTCTACACTGTGGTCTCTCTCCCTTTAGGCCAAGTACCTTCTAATACAATGCTTAGCATGTAATAGTGCTTGTTGGTAGTGAATTATGATCTGGCTATTTTAAAAAATATTGATTGTTCAGCTGAATTCAATTGATTATTTTACTATTTTTGAGTCATAAGATTTACAGCTGGAAGGGAACTCATATCATCTGTACATTGTATAGAAACAACTCGATTCAATTCAGCAAACATTCATTAAACCTGCTCTCAGCGCCCAGTACTGTGTGAGACACTGTGGATCCAAAGACAAAAATGAAACAATCTTTGCCTTTAAGAGCTTATATTTTATATATATTTCCCCCCTGGGGAGATAGTATTTGTACACTGATAAGTCCATACAAACTAATCTAAGGGGAGAGGGGGAGGGGAGGGACAGAATACTTACACCTCCAAGGAGGGAGAATCAGGGAAAGCTTCATGGAGGAGGTGACATGGGAGCTGAGCCACAAGTGAAGAGGAAGCTCCTGAGGGACAATGAGTGCTTTTGGCATTGTGGGTAGTCAGTGAGAAGGCATGGGTCTGAGAAACAGAACACAAATTGCAAATAAAACTAGCCATACAGTTTGGCTACTACATACAGGGGAAGCTATACAAAAACTTTGAAACGGTAGGGTGGCATCATAAGATAGTAAAAGGTTCTAAATAGCAGGTTTAAGATTTTGTATTTTATCCTAGGAGCAATAAGGAGTCACTGATAATTTTTTGGGGGGTTTGCTTTTGTTGTTTTCTGGAGGCAGTCTAGGCTATGTGACTTGCCCAGGGTCACACAACTAGCAAGTGTCTGAGACCAGATTTAAACTCAGGTCCTCCTGCCTCCAGGACCAGGACCCTTTCTGTGTGCACCACCGAGCTGCCCCATCACTGATGGTTTTTAAGTATGAGTAGTGATACAGTCAACTCTATGCCTTTGGAAGCAAACTGAGGGCCACGAAGTTAAGTAGCTTACCTGTGGTCACAGAGAATATATATAGCAGAGTTGGAATTCAGTCTTAGTTCTGTGACTCAGAATCCAATGCTCATTCATTCTTTCAGCTTCCATAGTTGGAGTATTTATTCCATACTTGGAATAATTTACCTGTCATGTGCTAGGTGACAGGAGAAATAAAGCTACCACCATGACACTCAGTAATATCTTTCATCTTCTGTTCTCAATGGTCCTCCTCTTTCCTCATCCTTTGAGCCTCTGTTTATGTTCAAAAACAAAATGATTAAATTTGAGTTAATAGGAGTTGTTAATTAGTGATTTTGGAAACTGTTGTTTTTTGAAAAAAATAATAGCTATTTGAGGGCAACTTCCCCCTCTCTCCCTATCCCCCCCTCAAGAAATAGCTGTATCAATATTTGGATAAATTGTAATTATATTTTAATTGAGTATGAAAGACTTGAACAAATAAGCCACTTTTTCTTTAATATAGATTGAAACCAAAACTAAAACCAAAAACTTCCATGTCCATGAACCCAGTGGACACCCATTTAGGACCATTGTCTTTTCTGACAACCTGAAATTATAAGGGTGGTGGAGGTCTGTTAAGGACAGTCAGAAAGAAGAGTTATGTAGGGTTTATTTTAGAGATATGAGTAATCCCAAGCACTTAAGTGAATGACAGAGGAAAATATGGGGCAGCATAAGAAGAAAATGAAATTCCAGGGCCCCAGTGGAAGAAAGAGGGAGCATGTCTATCAAGAAAAAAAATGAATTTATTCCTGAAGAATGGAATAAGGAGGAAATGTTAGGAAAAGCATACTATTTCAGCTTTCTCATTACCAAAGTGATATTATGAGAATGGAAAGAAAAAAATGACGAAGTTCTGGAGAGATATTAGGACTCTGGGATCATGGTTAGTCACAAAGGGTTGTATTCTAGGAAATTAGGTCTATATTCCTGGAAAAGGGAGGAAAGGAGGGGATTATGATGGGATTTAGTAGAAGTTTACAGGCTAAGGGTGTGAGAGGTGCAATGGGATCTCAGCATATAAAATAACATCATGAGTGAGACAGAGGCCCACTGATCTAAGCAAAGTGTTGACTATTGGAGGAATTTAGAGGAAAAAAAAATTAAGCAGTCATTGGGTAATACATACTAAGCCACCAACTCTGTAGTACTAGGAGCAACAAAGGAGAACACTATTTGTGTGTGTGTGTGTGTGTGTGTGTGTGTGTGTGTGTGTGTTTTAGGGGATTTAGGGGAGACAGATAAGAGTAAGCCAGAAGAAGTATCTTTGGGAACAATGGATGATTCCATAAAAGCAAAACCAAATCAAACCAACCAACCACCACCACCACCACCACCAACAAAAAATCAAAGCCCAAATAATAGAGACAACTGTGAACAGTTATTGTGCTATTTGGCTTACTGCTATTTTAAGATTTTCTTATTGCCTGCATAATTGACTGATTTTGGATTTACAGATTCTCTATAATATTTGCTCTGATTGGTATTGACAAGGCATAAGCCCAAGGAAAAAAGGTGCAAAAAAAGTACTCTTTTTAGACATTTCTTTAAAACAAAGGAATGGTGTCATCTTTTGCTTCAAGTTACTCATTGGCAGATATTGTTTATCTATTATTTAATTCATGACTACAATTATGTATCGTGTGTGTGTGTGTGTGTGTGTGTGTGTGTGTGTGTGTGTGTGTGAGAGAGAGGGGTTCCTGAAACTGACTGGCAGAAATTCCAACATGTCATTGGGTCATGTTATATTCAACTGGATTTAAAACTCAAGTCTCTCCCCTTGGCAAGAGCTGAGGTGACCCAAAGCCAGAACATATTGAGAGAGACAGGACAAAGAAAAGATACAGTTGACCTTACTTACACATACCAAACTGTACCAGGTGTAAGGAGAGCAATTAATACATTTTTCAACTTGCCAGCTGCAACAACTTTGACACTGTAAAGTCATTCTTTCAAAAGCACCGAGTCAACTCCCTTTTCTCTCCCCAAATGGGAAAGAAATGGAAGAGGACTTACATTGGAGTCCACACATAATTGTCATTTTTTATTTTAATATGGTAAAATTCCAATCTGAAGAGTGCTGTAGGCAAGAACCTGCCACCCCGTAGACCCAGAGCCTATTTTGTAAACACTTTCTCCTAGCAGGCTGAAGTTTAAATATTAATTCGCCTGTAATTGGCGGAGAAAACAAACAAGCAATTAAAAACGCTACAAAGCTGACTTTCTCTTTCCTCTGCTCTCTCTCCTCCCTTTTCATTTCACCGCCGTATAGAACGTAGATGTAAGACAATGGAACCCTGAGCGGTGTGGAATTCTAAGCCCCGTCTTGCCTTAAAGCTACAATATGGATTTAATTTATATGCAAATGTAAGCAATAAAAAGGCAGACACTGTAGAAATTATAGTATTTTTTTAAGGAGATGCTGCAAAACCAGCACGTTCTCCTGCTTTCAGATTCCTACCAGAAGCTAATTATTATTGGTTCTTACTTTTTCTCCCCTTTTTTTCACCCCGCCCCCAACACACACACACACACACACACACACACACACACACACACACACACACACACACACACACACACACACTTCCTTTTCCAGGCTGGGTGTAAACTATGCTGTTTAAGAAAAACAACGGAATATTGAGGACGAGTGAATGAGAGCAGCCAGGAATATCTCCTGTGAGATTTGACATCAGGATAATTTCACAGTCTGGCTTTTTTTTTCCTTCTGACTGCCAGCTACCCAGTTGACCAGCAGAACGCAAAGCTGATCAAAGCTCAGTCGGAAACGTTAAGTAAGCTGAAATGGGGGCTAAAGTATGCTAATAGAAGGGCTAAATGTACTTTAATCCTGTTATAATACAAGGTAACTTGGAAGCAGGGAAGGCCCGATGGCTTTTGCTCAGGGTGGAGGGGGACCCCTGCAAATTGTGAATAGAAGTTGCTTCCTATTCTTTCATTTGCTCCTGGGGGCTGCCTTTCTCGAATGCACACACAAGCCCCTCCTTCTCCGTTTACTAAGTGTCAACAGTTGGGTGAGCAAGACTTCTCAGCTCTTTAGATCAGCACCCTGTGACCTTCCACACTGAAGCACAGACCATTAAGCTAAGCTTTCCAGCTGTTGCCTGAATGATGAGGGATTTTTTCAGAGAAGGGCAGGGCTTAGTGGAACACTAGGCAACAGTTTTATATTATGTGCCCACTACCACCCAACTTGCCTAGCAGATCAATGCTGCTGGAGAGGATGACTGGCCAGAGGCTGGACAGATGGAACAAAATCTGGAGGGATAGAGATGGCCTCCAAAGCAATCTGAGTGTCTTGGCTTGTCTTCAGATTCATTTTCTTCTAATAGGCTTTCATTCTTAAATTTAAAAAAAGAGGAGAAGTAGGGAACAAATGTTTATTTAATTACCACACTGTATAATCATATTGAAACAAGGTCTTTGGATTGGGGGCTTCTTCCCTCTATCCTTTTTCTGTCTGTTTCTTCTTTTTCTCCCTCCATTCTCTCATCTTCCAGCCTTCAGATAACCAGAGCATAAAGGATGGGCAAAGTCAGAGATGACTTGATGTAGGTTTGCACATGGAATCCTTTGCCTTGGTGGGTGCCCCATGACCTAGTGAGCTGACACAGACCATGGAGAGGACTGATGTAATTTTACAGGCAGCCAACTGCCTCACTGTATCTGAAGATTAAAAACAAAGGTTTCATTGAAGCCCTACCTCCCACTGTGCAGCTGAAAGTCTGAGGGGGAGGGTGTTGGGGGGGGAGGGAGAGGCAAATGTTCCTAAATATCTTTCAGTTAAGTACAAATTACATACTGGATATATTAAGAGATAATGGTATATTTTGAGTCTACTTTGCTATCGTGAGAATATCGGTAATCACTGCACAGTGCTTACTTGGCACACGGAAACAAAAAAGGAATTCAGTCCTGACAGAAAATGTTTTGTTCAGTATTGTGGTTGACTTTTTTCTTCTTTCTTTCTTGGCTCCTTCTTTTTTCCCTCCCTCCCCTTTCCTTCCCATTAATTTTTCTCCCCTTTCTTTCCTTTCCTATTCCCTTCCCATTCCCTTTCCTTTCCTTCCCATTCTCTCCCCTTCCCTTTCTTTTCCTTCCCATCCTCTCTCCTTCCCATCTCCTCTCCTTTCCATCCCCTCTCCTTCTCCTCTTTTTTCCTTTCCTTTCCTTTCCTTTCCTTTCCTTTCCTTTCCTTTCCTTTCCTTTCCTTTCCTTTCCTTTCCTTTCCTTTCCTTTCCTTTCCTTTCCTTTCCTTCCCTTCCCATTCCCTTCCCTCCTTTTCCCTCCCCTTCCCATTCCCTCTCCTTCCCATTCCCTTTCCTTTCCTTTCCTTCCCCTTTCTTCCCTTCTCCTTCCTTCCCTTCCCTCCCCCTATCCATTTCAGTGCCAGGAGTAGCAAGTATCACCTCTAATTTCTTCTGCCTTGGTTGAAAAGTTGGCTCTGCCTAAAGAGGCAGTGATTATCCAAATAATCCTGCTGGTGAAGAAAAAGAAATTTGCTGAGGTTTTCCTTATTGTTGAATAATCCAGAGGAGCTGTCTACACTGATCATATTCAGCAGCTGACAGCTCCCCTCTCCATTTTGCTTTGGTAGTATGGGCACAGACTTGGGCCCAGTTTTCTTATCACCCCTTCCCCCCATCTTAAGTGCAGAAACCTAGAGTGACCCCATTCTAGCTGTTAGGCATCCTTCTGGTCAGGAGAAATGAGTAGGAATAGTGATGCTATAGAAAGTGTCTTTTTAGGTATGGATACAGACCACACCTATACTAAAAGATGATATAGAGCATCTTTATTCCAGAACCACAAAATCAATACAAATGTTGCATTATCCCAAAGAGAAAGGGTCTGGGTGGGGCTGCAATCCTCAAGATGAATATTAACTTATAAACTTGCATTATTTTGCTGGATTCATGGTATTGCCTACCTCACAGGGGAGGGGAGATTCTTCTAGAGGGGATGTTGATGAGGTGGGGAAGGAAGAGGGGAACAGAAACTGAGTTCAGAATAGCTTGGGCTACTGGGTCTCTTCAAACAACTAGAATTCTTAGTCTGGATGAGAGTGACTTTTACCTTCCTTCCCATGATTTGCAAAACCCCCCACCCGCCAAAGTCTCCTCTAGCCTGATTCTTCTGCAGCTGCCCGAGAAACATGGTTCAGAGAAGGCTGGCTAATATTCATGTTTTCTGTCGGAAAAAAAAAAAAGCCTCAATGCATTTTCCTGACTGATGTGAGAGCATGAAGGTAATTATGAAATCTGCTTGGAGCAAGTTCAGAAGGATCCCCTACCCCGACCCAGCCCCCAGAACGTGAGAATGGCAGGATTTGCCAAAATATGTCCTCAGCCCTGTATGTCTAATGATGCTGGCCGGAACTCTCTCTGGTCTTAGCCTCTGATTTTCCTCCTCATCTCTCTAACCATCTTCCTCCTAAAATGAACTTCTCTGGAGTCATGGGGGTGAGTCCTCACTACATTAGAAATAAAAAAAATGAAAACAACTTGCAAATGTTTCCTCCTAGCCAATACTTTCTATTCCTAGCTCAAGTAGAAACCCTTTGGAAGGATGTTATCTCAAGGCCTGACTCATCCTTTTGTGTGTGTGTGTGTGTGTGTTTACAATTCGTAAAATGGTTTTAATTATACGGTGTTTTTTCCAAGTAAACAGCTAGACAAAACGAGAATATGCAGTTTAATTTTTTGTGTATGAAGTTGGGGAAAAATCCCAGACCTGCGATGACTGAAGATGTCAGGCAGCCTGGTTTTTCTGATATTGTCCTCTTTTTATTACCCTTGTCTGATAACAGTAGCTAAGAGAGAAGTAGGAACAGCCCTTGGAGAAGAGCTTAACTTTGAGAGACTTTAGGATTCCAGCTTAAAGCCAGGAGTTATTTTTGTAACAGTTCTGCCAGGGACAAATATGCAAAGATCTTTGTTTCTACCATAAACAAACACAGCATTATCCTAACTACAGAATGACCCATAAAACCACTCAATCTGACATCCAAAAAGCTGTAGCCAAGATATGAAGAGGGACTGCCCAGTTGGTATGCAGGATTTCTTTCTTCCCTCATTCATACACTCTTTAGGTTTTGTTCATTCATTAACATTTCCCTGTATATCTATCTCATTATTACCTCATCAAACATTTATCATTACTTCAAGATAGATAATTAAAATTTCATACAGTTATTTCTCAGAATGATAATCCAATAAGTTTCTCTGCTCTCTCCATCTCCCTTCTTTCTCCTTCCCAGCCTCTCCCGCCTCCACTGTAAAGAACTTTTTTTTTTTAATTTGAAAGTACAAGATGCAAAGTAAGCAAGAGCCAGGATTCATTTTTGTTGCAAAGAAGAGTTTGATTTCCTGAGTTCTGACTTAGTTCTGAAATCATGAGTGAGAGAGCTCATATGTTAATCTGTCTTCCTCAGTAACTCTTGCAGACTCACATAAACAGTTGGACTCCATTGATGACGCTATAGAAGATAGAAAAAATTAATACGCTATGCTCATATGTCTATTTTAAGGCATTGGTTGGATTTTTTAGTGTCAAGTACTCCCAGGCAGCAGATGCTGTAAATTCAAGACTAGCAAAGAATTCATTATTTGCTTTAAAGGATGGATTTTACATTTATGACTTGAGAGCATGTCATAGATTATATATCACACATCTTGCACGGGTGATAGACATATCATATTCACTCCAGTGGCGTGAGATCTTTTCCACTGGAATTTTTAAGGGTACAGATCAGATTATTATTTTTTTTTATTTAGTCTTCAAAGGAGAACAAACAGGACTGATGAATTTCTGGATGTTAATGGAGCCTGTGGTAGCTTGCTTTTTAATTTTTGTTCTCTTGAACCTGAATACAAACAGAAAATGCAGCCTAAGCCAAACCTAGCTCCAGTGCCAGGCACCTCCTCTGGTGAGAATTGAGCTTTTGAGATGTGAAGCTTGTAGTTTTACTGGAAGTAATAAGAATGAGGAATGAGAAAGCTTAATGTCTTCTGCATCTTTGTTCCTGTGATGGAATAATGTGGATGGGAAAAGTAGAATTAGTTTGATTGACTAATCAGAGTAATGCTGCTTAATGAGTGTACTACATTAATGCTTCCCTTCAATATTCAATTCCCTATATCCCAAAAGAAGCGTGGACTAGCAAATCTAACTACTCCAATACAATTTTAAGAGTATTGCTTTCAGCATAATTTGAAAGGCAACTTTTTCTTTTTCTCAAGATTCTTTATTGGGGATCGGCATATTTAGCCCATTCAATATTATTTACCTAAGGCTGGTTGTATTTTACCAAGAGTGTATAACACATTCTGCTTCTCTCTTGTAGGGAGGTGGGAGATGGGAGGGTAGATAAGAGTAACATTGCAGAAGGTATCAGAGCATTATGACTTAGACACTAAGCTGTTGTAGATATAGTTTCAACAGAAGCATCTGGTTTTTAAAATAAGTTTTATGTGTAGATAGATTTAGACTTGCTCATTGGTCAGTTCTGCGTCCAGATGGGTGATGCCATGTTTGGATATCTTTCTTGAGCAGTTAATCCTGATGGTCTCTGTAGTTAACTTCCTTTGTTCTGCCTTTCTTGAAACTTGGGAAAATGTTATTAGGCAAATATTTACCAAGGACCTACAATGTCCAAGGCAATTTATATTATATATGTATATATGATGTATATGTGACAATTTTATACTGAAGGAGGGTCTAATCTAGTTGTAGAGAAGCTGTATATAATTAAATTAAGTGGTATTTTTTTAAAACTTGGGTTAGAATTTGGAGAAGAGAGAGATAGATGAAGATGGAAAACTGTATGGGGTAGACGGGATTTGAACTGGACCTAGAAAGCTGTTTAGATTCAGTTAGACAGATGGATGAAATGAGGGTATTTTAGGTGTAGAGAACTAAGAACTGGATCTCACTGAGTATTGACAATAATTATTATGTATAAGATTCTATGCTAGGCAGTATGAATAGTACAAAGGTTATCTTTTCTATTAATTTCCTACTCTTGCGTTTTCTCATAAAATCTAGATATCTAGAACAGGTATTTTGAAAACATAATGACTAGCATTTATGTAGCACTCTACAGTTTGCAAAGTGCTTCATAAATATTTTCTCATTTGATCCTCACAACAACCCTGGCAGGTAGGTGCTATTATTATCCCCATTTTAAAAATTAGGAAACTGAGGCAGGGAGAGGCTAACTGATTTGCCCAGGGTCAAATAGGTAGTAAGTGTTTGAGATCAGATTTGAACTCATGTTTTTCTGATTCCAGGTCGAGCACTCTATTAGCCCAATGAAACCAACCATTTTGTTTTTTTTTTTCTTAGAGGGGGTGAAGGTTCATGGAAGCAGAGGAGTTTGTTTTAATCATATTACCTTCCCTTTCTAATATTGAAAGTCTCTAGCACAGCCTTACAATCAAACCTTTCTTTCCATTTTATTCATGAACTCACAAAGCTCATCTCATCTTACTTTTCCATCCTTTTCCCTTGATAAGTCATCATTTTAGCTCAGACTCAATTTTCCCTTTACTTTCACAATCATAAGGGTTGAATAAATCCAAGGAGGCTTTAAGAAACTTGTATCCATTTTGAACCTAGGGATGGGAACTATCCTATATTCTTTAGAGAGGGTAAAGGAGTAGAGAAAGGAATGCAAACTTTAATTGCTCTAAATGTTAGAGTTCTTGATATAATAGAATTACCAGCTCAGAGCAGAACTGGATATATTGTATAAATTTGGGATTTTAAGTATGGGAAGGCAAAGCAAGAAGTTTGAAGAAATTTCTTGCCCTTCCATCATCACCATGTTGTTTTTCAGTCATGTCCTACTCTCTGTGACCCCATTTGGGGTTTTCTTGGCAAAGATACTGGAGTGGTTTGCCATTTCCTTCTCCAGTTCATTTGATGAGGAAACTGAGGCAAACAGCGTTAAGTGACTGGCCCAGGGTCACACAGCTAGTAAGTGACTGAGGTCAGATTCGAACTCTGTAAGATGACTCTTTCTGACACCAGGGTTGGCATTCTATCCACCATGCCACCTAGTGGCCCATATCGCCAACACTACCACCATCATCATCATCAACCTACTAACATTTACATAGTGCTTACTATGTATTAGCCACTGTGCTAAGCAGTTTACAAATATTATCTCATTTGACCCTCACATACCTGGGAGATAGGTGCTATTACATTTCCCATTTTAAGATGAGCAAACAGAGGGTAAGTGGCTTGTTCAAAGTAATACAGCAAGTAAGCATCTGAGACTGGATTTGAACTCAGGTCTTTTGGACTCCAGGCCTGGTGCTCTTATCCACTTAGTTATAATTTGATAAGTTTGATATTTTTGTTTTTGTTTTGGAGGGGGAGGAAGGGCAACTGAGGTTAAGTGACTTGCTCAAGGTCACACAGCTAGTAAGTATTAAGTGTCTGAGGCTGGATTTGAACTCAGGTCCTCCTGACTTCAGGGCTGGTGCTCTGTTAAAATAGTTGCACCACCTAGCTGCACCAAGTTTGATATTTCTTAAATAATTTCTTATTTGTTAAATAAAATTTCTTAAATAATGAATCCCTCTTTATTTTCTTCATTTTCAGGGACTTCCTGAAAATATTTAATTTGTATTTTGGAACACTCTTGAAGTATTGAGGCATAGTGGAAAGAGCAGTGGACTGAGCTGGTAAAGAAGATAGTCTTTCTCCTTGTTTTACAAAGAGGCCTAGAGAGGGAAGCAACAGGATGTGGAGAAATAGTCTTGGCATTGGAGTCAGAACACCCCAGATCTACCATTAAACAAGTGACTTTAGATAAGTCCCTTTTCCTCTCAGGGTTTGTTTCATCATCTATAAAATGAGTATTTGGCCTAGAGAATTCAACCAGCATTGAACAGAGGTAACTAAGTGATGAACTGGGCAAGAGAGCAGGACTGCATTTGAATCCTGCCTCAGACACTAATTATCTATATAAATCACCCCCTCTAATTTTTTTTTATCTGTAAAATGGGGACAATAACAGTCCCCACCTCCCAGGGTTGTAATGAGACTTGAGCAAGATAACATACTTAAAGTGCTTTGCAAACCTTAAAGAACGATGTAGTTATTGTTGTTGTTGGTATTGTTTTTAGTAGACTGTCAGAGATGTAAGGGAAGTAAGAGATCCCAAATCAGTTTAATATTCTCTCCTTCAAATATGTGCCCAGAAATATTATAAGCCCTGGAGGCAGTGGGAGGTGGGATGGCAGTGGCAGGGGTAGAGATTACCAGAGAAGTTAGTTGACATGGTCCTTTCCCTCAGGGAGCTTACTCTAGATGCAAAGATGAGATTTATCCACTGGAAACAAAGAAGATAGAAGGCAAAATATATTCAAATGCTCAATTAAGTGTTGAATAATCAAGTGCCAAAAAGTAATTAAATATTATAATTAAGTGCTTGGGGCCATTAGGAAAGGAAGGTTTGATCCAGTGAACTAAGCTGAACCTGGGATCTAAGAATATTAGAGCTGAAAAAGATCATATGGTCACCTAGTTTAACTCCTTCATGAGGAAGAGACTGGGTCCAAGTTAAGTTTCCTATCACTTCCTTATCATTATGACACTGAGTGACCAGTTTGGGTCTGGGGCTAGGAAGTACTTAAGAACCATCTTTTACAGGAACTTAAAAATGAAGTCCAAGATAATCAAATACACTCAACACCTGCTACTTAATTTCTCATTTTTTTTTCTTAAAAATATTTCCCCCTTCCAATCAAACCAAATGGTCAGTGAAAAATGTGCTTCTTTGCATGCCCAGACACAGGCATGACGGTTAGCAAATCTGAGATCACTCTTGCCACTAGCCCCGTTAAATTGGTTTGATCAGTCTGGTGGCCTGGAATGTTTTTGGACTTACAAGAGGCACAAGAGTATTAGGCCAAGAGTCTCTCTGAAACACTCCAAAATTCGACATGGCTGAACAGTTGCAAAGCAATCTTTGTCTGCTTTCTTCCCAGCCCCCCAACCCCCAAAGCAAGCATTCAAAATGAAGCAATCTGGGTAACTTGCCTTCAAAAATAATTTAATTTAAAATGAAAACCTGATTTTCCTGTAGGGGAAAGAACTAGGGACTGAGAGATATGGGTTCTAGGCCCAAGCTCAGTTACCAATTAGTTGTGTGTCCTTGGGCAAGTCAGCTAATCTCTGAGGATCACAGGATTCAGAACTAAAAGGTCAGATAGTCCCAAACCCCTCATTTAGCAGACAAGGAAAATGAGGTCCATCGAGGTACAGTGATTTGCATAGGATCATGTAGTTTTGAAGTAATTAGAGGCTGGACTTGAACTCAGACTTTCTGATTTCAAATCTAGCTCTCTTTCCACTTTGTTGCAGTATCTCCCTTTCTAGCTCTCAGTTTCTTTATCTGTAAAATAGGGGGAATAATATCTACCTATCAGCTTATTAAGGGTCTTACCCTATATTAATCCAGCCAGATAAAATGTATGCTAAAGAGCTTTGAAAAGAAAAAAAAGTACCATACAGAGGTTTTGACAGTTTAATTTTTAGATTAAAACTCATTACCAATAGTGCAAACCCAATTGGCTAAGGCTATTTCAATATTTAATTATACAGTGGGGATTGAAATCTCCTGGGGACATGACAGGAGTCTAGAAGAATGCTTTCTGACTCAACACAAAGACATACAAAGCCATTGTTGTCAAGTCATCCAACTAGTGGGTGGTGATGAAGATTGGCTCTATTCTGTGCTTCTTGCTGACTCCCTTGGTTTTGACTCTTCTGCCTGGTGAGGCAAACTTTCTGTGTTTTTCCTGCTTAGGCTTTTTGTTCTCTCCTACTTAATGGCCTATCTATAGCAACCATTATTACCACTTTTTTGGTTTTTATCAACTAGCAGAAAGATTGGTTTGATGACTAGAGTTCCTTGGTCTGCCATTATGTTTCTATCAAAGTATGGGAACAGTGATTAGAATGGAAGCCTCTTGAGGACAGGAACAATGTTTTTGTATTTCCTTCCAATCCAGATCACCAATTTGGCCCTTCAGCTCTGAGCTTCTTATTGGTAAGAGTTTTCCATAACTAGTCTACTGCTGCTTTCAGGCCATTTTCATTGCCTGTGTAGTAGTCCAGTACTTTTCCTGCTACCTTTGCTCCCTACCCCCTTTCCTAATTCCACCCCTGATTAGGGAAACAACAATCAAGTCAGCACCACCATTACTAGAAAGGACATAATTCTTCATTACTTTCTGTGTTCATTCACTATCCCTGTGACTCTCCAGTCCAAATCATCACTCTTTGGCCATCGTTCTAATATATGTGTTGTTTTCCTTTACTAGAATGTAAGCTCGTTTAAAGAAGAGACTATTTCCTTGTACGTGTATCCCCAGATTTAGCGTAGTGCTTGGCATACAATGAGTGCTTTTTCATTTATTCATCCATTCATACTTTTATTCCATAGTTTTGAGATAATGTTAATTTCAAGAAAAGAAAATATAATTTAAATGAGGCCTCGCAAAAATAATGTCCTTTTTCAGACCCTATATACCCATTTTTGGCTCTGAAAACATGGTCACAGGGCTTAGAAGGGAGAATTTCTAAGATCAGTTATGATGGTAATAGCACTCATTAACCTTACACAGAATACAGAATCTCAGAGCTAGAAGGGACTTCATAGGTCACCTAGTAGAACATTAAGCTGAGTAGGAATGTCATCTACCACATTCCTGGTAAGTGGCCACTTAGCCTTTTTTTTTTTTTAAGCAATTGGAGTTAAGTAACTTGCTCAAAGTTACGTGGCTAGTTATTTATGTGTGGGTGTTAAGTACTGAAGCCAATCTGGGTCCTCCCGGTGCTCTTACTCACATAGCCGCCCCTGCCACCTAGCCTTTGATCGAAGGTTTCCAGACATGGGAAATTCATTTATCTCCCAAGGCAGCTACATTGTGGGACTAATAACAGTTATATAAGCTTATTAGTTGTTATTAATTCACTGTATCTATTAGTATAATTCACAGCAGCTAATCTGTTTTAATAGTGATTAATATTATTATATAATTTTAAAACCTGTAAAAGACCTCAGAGATCATTTAATCCAATTGCCTTATTCTACAGATGAGAATGCTGAGACTCTGAAAGAAAGGCAGTGATTTATAAAAAGGCAGTACAATAGTGAATTGCAGAGCTGAGAGTAGAATCTATCTACTGATTCCTAATCCTTCTCTCCTTCTTATACATCACATTGCTTTACTACACCACCACCACCACCACCATCACCATCACCAACACTTCTATTTGGACTCATGATCTCGGGACATCCATCCCTTCAGAGGGACTTGAGCCATTGTTTAACATAGTATCAAACCAATCACTGATCTGGAATGAAGGAGGAGGCTGGCCAGACTGTGAACATCTCAAATTTGGGATCTGGGGTCTTGGTGGGTGATTCATTCTATTTCTGGTCTTGTGTCATACAACTCAGCATGTGGTATGACTCTGGAGAGAAGAGAGATTGTAAAGAGATACATGGATTGTAGCTGTACAATTTTTTAAAGTGCCTGTGAATCTTAGAGATTAAAAGTTGTGGTCAGGAGTCAGAGAACCTGGGTTTGAGATTTGGCTCTGATCCCAAGTCCAGTTTTTATCTATAATACGCACTTCCTCTTCTTCATTGACTCAATATTTGGTAGCACTCATAGGACATTTAAAGTGTTATGGTTAAGGACCTTCAATCAGTTTAAGCTGACATTCAAGGTATGACATTGTATGACCTAGGGAAAATACCTTTACCTTTCTGGGCCTTAGTTTTCTAATGCTTAAAGTAGAGATAATAGTACTTACACTGTCGCCCTCTCAGAGTTGTTATAAGGAAAGCATTTTGTAAATCTTAAAGTATGACAGAAATTTGAACTATTATTATGATCATATTGACAATAAACTACAAAGTGCTATGTGATTAGCATCTGTTGCTGTTGTTTTTACAATTTTTTATATGAATCTTTTCCTGGTGAAATTGTAGCCATTTCAAAGGAGAAACATAGGAGATATCAAAATGGTTGCAGAATAGAGTTTATGAGGAGAAGTGAAATGAATTAAGCAGATTTGACTCCTACATGAACTGGTGACTTTCAGAATAAGAAGGATAACTATATAGAGGATCATTACCAGATGTTCCCTCTTTCCACTGTGGAAAGAGCAAGTACCAACAAAATGAAGGGGTAGAGACTCTGGGAGTCTGGGAAATATTTGTGCATCCCCATCTTTTCTAGGACATTTTAATGGTACATCTATATTATACAAAGAACACTTGACTGGCAGTCAGGAGATCCAAGTTCTCATTTTAATTCTGGCCCTCAGTTTATGGGTAACCTTGGACACCTTACCTAAGCTATTTTCCCTCAGTTCTCCTATCTGTAAAATTAGGAAGTGAGACTAGGTAGCTAATTAAGGTCAATTTCTGCTCTGGAATTCTCTATTTTTATCAAAGATCAAGAATAACAGGTCTAGAGTTAGAAAAGACTTCAGAGCCTTCTATGATAGTGAGCTTGCTTCAGAGCAGATTATTCCTACAGCTTTCCCTAAGATGTGTAGGAATCCACAGGTCCAACCACCATTAATACATCTCATTTCCAACCATATGGACATTAAGTTCACATATTTTATCATGGATAGAATTCTGAGGGTTACTATGGACCATAAACATAGGGAGAGATCTTTACCCAATAGGATGGAGTAGTTTAGGGCTGGGGTAGGTCTTCATTTCTGGAGGAGTCCTCCTGTTCAGATAAACAAAGTAATAAACAGTAATGACTTATTGTCTACTTGTCTTCTTTCACCTACATGTCATGTATACTCTACCTACTTTATTGAATCCAATTCTTATTTATTGAGCACTTATGTCATTTAAGAGAGGTCTCTTAGAGTAGAAAAAAGAGGGCCAGCCTTGGACTAATAAAGACATGCCTTTGACATATGTTATCTATGTGACAAGTCCCTTAATTTCTCAGTGCCCCAAACAACTAAAGCTGTAAATTACCTATGAGTTTCTTACCTTCATGAGTGGAGGGAGTTCTCATACTGATGAAATCACAGATCTGTACCAAAAAACAAATAAACAAAAACTATACTTAAAGTACCATGTTTGGTGCCATGTGCTATGGGGAAATACAAATTAATGAAACACAGTTCCTGTCCTCAAGGAGTTTGCGGAATAGCATGGGAGGTAGTCACATAAACAACAATAAGAAAGATTACAACATAAGAGAGGTACAAAGTGTTATGAGTTACCATACCTTCTTCACTGGCTTCTTGCACTTCTCTCCTTAATTTCAAATCCATATCTCTCCCTTCAGTCCTTAAGGCACCCTCTGCAATGATTGACCCAGCATATGTGGCATCTCATCCATATCACCCTTGCATACTAACTTAAGATCATAGAATTACAGAACACCGAAGCTGGGAACCTTAGAGGGCATCTAGTTTACCCTGCTAACTTTTATAGAGAATTCAATCAAGGCTCAGAAAGGGGAAATTACTTGCCCAGGGTTGTCCACCCAATAATTGGCAGATCCTAAGTCCAGTGTTTTGTCTACAATACACACTTGTTCTTCATTGACCCAATATTTGGTAGTACTCATTGGACATTGAAAGTGGTATGGTTAAGGATCTTCAATCAGTTTAAACTGAGTAGGATAGAGATGTTCCAAATGTTGTGGGAGAAAAGTACCTTCAGGGGTGTCCTGGGAATGGCCTCACATTCTGGCACAATGAACTTTGAGTAAAGCATGAGGGCTGATATGGGTGATTTCTACATTTGGCAACTTCCAGGTGAAAGCAATCTGCAAGGTACTCATAGTCCATAAGGAGATAGAAATAGATGAAAGCAGTCTGTAAGGAAATTTCTTATGGTCTCAAGAACGCCCCACCAGAGTCCTAGAGTTATCTTTATATATATTGATATTTTTGTCCAAAGGATCTACAACTTCCGAGTCAATCGGCCCTGAGACAACATTAACCCAGAGAGACCCAGGTCTTCTCCACAGCTTCCTGGCCTACAGCAAGAGAGCATTTACCAGACACCTGGAGAAGAACCCTATTCTGAGGACGAAGGACTATTAAGCTATGAGCCTGGAAGATACTTATAAGACTTTGGTTCTCCTCTGGGCTCAGGATCACCATGCTAACAGTTACAACATTTGCTGTCCACAAAAACGGAAAGAAGAATTAGTCAGCAAGAGCTGGTCCCAGAAGAAAGGGCATACATCTGCTGCAGTAGTCCTCTTTTACTGTAAACTGAGAGAGTACATCTGGGAAACTTAAGTAGTTTTCCACTTTCAACTCTGTGCTGGGTGTGGGTGGATTGGTAACATGGATAGGAGGATCGTTCTCCATAGATGGCCTAAAATCATGGGCCAAATGACAGGTTTCCTATTCTGTTTACAGGTATTGATCTACTTCATTTTATGCGTTGCAGTGGGGTCCCTGGTCCTTCTGAATTCATGAACTTTCACAGAAGGTGTATGTAGCTCATGTTCACCTCTAGATGAAGGGTTCTTAACCTGAGGTCCAAGAACTTAAACAATCTTTTTTGATAACTGTATTTCAATATAATTGTTTTGGTAATCTTATGTATCTTATTTTATGTGCTTAGAAACATAATTCAAAAAAGGGGTCCATAGACTTCATCAGACTGGCAAAGGGTTCCTCGTTATAAAAATGGATTAAGAACACATGTATAGATATTTATTTACCTAGCCCTATCACCGCAAGACCAAGGGACTGTAGTTACTAGAGAATTGATAAAGTGACAAACTTTAGCTTTTTAGATCATCTAATTCTCTTTTCCTTTTTTTAAAATGATCAATGAAACTATAATTGGATCCTTCCTTCTCCCCTAGCCCCATAGAGGATGCTCAGTCTCCACCCCTCATTCCAGGCAACTGTAGAAGCTTAGAGGACGTTTTCATTAAATGATGACAGAGTCCCCTATCTGGCTGCTGAGACACTTGGTTGCTTGAAACCTGGAGTGGTCACTGGGCATGTTTCACAGGCAGTAGTGGGGATGAAAGGGGAACTGGAGAGTGGGGGAGCAGAGGGTCCTGTTACATTCATAAAATGTCTTGCAAAACTTCTACTGCTACATGCATACAAGCTATTATTATTGAAAGGCTCCTGAGTTTAGGTGATATAATTAATCTTCCTGTTTGTCCAGTGATATGCTTACTGGTCAGGGCAGCTATATAGAGGGATCCTGAATTAGCTTTGCCTGAAAAATACCATTGTTGTGATAAAGGACAATAGACTAGAAGGGACCTTAAATACTGTCTACTCGAAACCTCTTATTTTATGGATTAAATAGCTAAAGTCCAGACAGACTGTGACTTATTCAAGTGGAAGATATTGGAAGATATTATTCAAGGTCTGCCAAGTAGCAGAAATGAAATGTGAACTCAGATCTTCTGGTTCCAAATCCAGCATTCTTTCCCTCTTCCATTTTGAATTTCATCTTGCTGGCTATGGGACTGCACTAAGCTCTTGGATCTCAGTGAACTGCATATGTTTGCCGGGAGAAGTTACAACCAAGATCCTCTGTATAGGACTTCATAACTAGGAGGTATTAGACTTCTGCCTCTCCAGTGCTCTCCACCATGAGGCAATGCAAAGTGTGTTAGATTTCAAACCCAGGTTTGAGTTCCACCTTTGCCCTTTCTCCTTCTGTGACTTTGGGCAAATCAGTTAACCTCTTTGGGCCACAGTTAGTCATCTGTGAAATGCAGAGGTTGGATTTAAATGACCTTGAATATCCTTTATAGTTCTAAATTTTTGACCCTATGATAAAGATGGTGAGGTATATTTCTGAAATGAGGCACCAAGTTATTTTCAGTCTAGATTTATTATTTCTCATCCTACCTCCCAACTGTTTTGTATCAGCTTCACTCAGGCACTGTTTTCAGCATGCTAGACTTGTCAGGAGGGTGAAAATGGGGTAGTTGGAAAGTGAAAAAGAGAAAGAGTAGGTGGGTAAGTACAGTAATCTAGTCTAGATCTGAGAGGGAGAGGAATAATAAATGACTTTCTCTCATAGATTTGGAAATTTCTATTAATCTGCCATGATATTTGACCTATATAACCCCCAACAGTGTTTTAGTATTTAATGGATGACACATTTAGCAGCCTCAATTGAATTCAAATCAGTGAGTCAACAAACATTTCTTAAACACCAACAATGATCAAAGAATGGTGCTAGATAGTAGGTAAAATGTGGAGACAAATAAAACTTTGATCTTACCCTCTTCTTGTCTTTTTGGATTCATTCTCATACTTGATCACATCCTTTGTATGCCAGTGATTCTGACTCTCTATAGGCCAGGTGTGGGGAATCTGTGGCCTCAAGGTCCTATGTGGACCTCTAGTTCCTCAAGTGCTCTCTTTCGACTGAATCCAAACTTCACAGAACAAATCCTTTTATTAAGGGGGAATTTGTTCAGTGAAGTTTGAATCTAGTCAAAGGGGTGCACTTGAGGACCTAGAGGGCCCCATATGGACTCAAGGCCACAAGTTCCTCACTCCTGCTATAAGTCATCATCCAAACCGCATTACCCATCCTCACCATCCAACTCCTTATTCCCATCCCCCTCAACCTTCCCACTCCACAATCAAATACCATCTAGCCCTATATTTTGCCCTGTAGAGTTCTTATTCCATAGGTAACAAATGTTTTTTCATCCTAAATCTTTTTGTTTCTCACTCCTTCCACTTTCTAGCTATTGCTGAAACCTGACTCCATTGAGATGACCCAGCCTCCTTAGCCACCCTTTTTTGTACTAGCTACAACTTCACTCATTTCCCTTAGCTCATTAGTTGAGGTAGGGGAGTTAGAATACTGCTTGCTCCCCATTTGCAGTTTCTCTCCTCACCTCCATCACTCAGTAATCTCTCCTTTTTTGAGGTCAATGCTATTCATATCTACCACCCAATGAAAGTCCTGGTAGCTCTTGTCTACAGATCTCCAAGTCATCCCCTTCCTTTCTCAATGAGTTTGGTCCATGACCTACAATTTTTCTTTACTTCCCAATTACTGTCTCATACTAGGTGACTTCAATGTACAAATTGACTCTCCTAAATACTCTGAGTTCTTCAGCTCATTCATTTCCCATGACCTATTCTTAATTCTCATGCAGAGATGATATTACCATTGATCTTTCCATTACCCCAAAAAGTGCCACCTTCACATCCAAGAATTCCAAAATCCCCTTATTTAACCATAATCCATTGACTTTTATCTCTCTCTCTGCCTTCCCTAACAAAACTCTACTATTTATCTTCACTGTGATTTTCAATCCCTTCATTCTTTCCAAGGCTATCTCCCTTTCACTAGCCACTCTCTCCTCTTTTCTCCATCTTGAGCCTTTGGTGAATCAATTTAATTCTAGTGTCCTCCTCCCTTGAATCCCTACCTCTCTTTTTTCTTTTTCTTTTTTTAATTATTTACTTATTTTTAGTTTTCAATTCCATAAGATTTTGAGTTCCAAGTTTTCCCCTCATTTCTTCCCTCCTCCCAGCTCATGATGGCATGTAATTTGATATAGGCTTTACATATACATTCATATTAAACTTATTTTCACTTTAGTTATGTTGTAAAGGAGAGAGAGAGAGAGAGAGAGAGAGAGAGAGAGAGAGAGAGAGAGAGAGCAAAAGCAAATAATATGCTTCAATCTGCATTCAGATACACTCCATAGTTCTTTTTCTGGATGTGGACAGCATTTTCCAAAACGAGTCTTTTGGAGCTGTCTTAAATCCTTGAATTGCTAAGAAGAGATAAACCTATGAAAGTTGGTCATTGTACAATGTGGCTGTTACTGTGTACAATGTTTTCCTGGTTCTGCTCACTTCACTCAGCATCAGTTCATGTAAGTCTTTCCAGGTTTTCCTGAAGTTTGCCTTCTCATCATAACTCTCTCTTATTTTTTTTACTAATTATATTTTGCCAAGTCTCAGCCCTAGATCACTCCCACCCATCAATGTCTTTGATCCTTCACACACACACACACACACACACACACACACACACACACACACACACACTGCTGAACAAAGGCAGAGAAATAAATGCAAACATTCTGCTATTGTCCACTATAAACTTATTTTACACAAATTGAACTGGGCCCTCATTGCTGCTAAATAGTCCTTCTACACCTACCTTATCAACTCACTCTCCCACTTTCCACATCAGCTCTTTCAAATGTTTTCATCTCTCCTCAAGCCTCTCATGGATTCCCCTAACTCTATACTTTCAACTGAGAAACTTATTTCACTTTGAGACACCTCTTTTCCCCTTTTCCCCAGCTCTTATCACTGTAGCCTTATTCTACTATCTCTTCCTTCACCCTTATTTCACATGATGAGGTGGCCTTACTTTTTCCCAAGGCTAACTCCTCTACCTGCTCAAGGGATTCCATTCCATCCCATCTCTCCCAACAGACTACACCTTCTTTCATCCCTACTTTATTATTTATTTTCTATCTCTGTCTACTGGCTCATTCCCTACTGCCTACAAATATGCCCATGTCTCCTCCATCCTCAAAAAATCTCTTACTTGATCCTTTCATCCTAGCTAACTATCTTCCTCTACCTCTTCCATTCCTTGTTGCTAAACTCCTTAGAAAGGCTATTTATAATAGATGACTCTACTTTCTCTCTTCTTGCTCTACTCCCAAACCCTTATAAATTACATTCTAACCTTGTCATTCTAATTAAACTGCTCTCCCTAAAGTTGAAATGATTTCTTAGTTGCCAGATTCAAAGGCCTTTTATCAATCTTCATTCCCCTCACCTCTCTGAAGCCTTTGACACTGTTGATCCCTCTTGCCTCCTTGATACTCTCTTCTCTCTAGGTTTTTTAGAGCAGCACTTTCCTAGTTCCCCTCCTACCTATCTGACCATTCCTCTGTCTCCTTTACTAGATACTCTCTTAGATCAGGCCCTTTAACCATAAACGTCTCATAGAGATCCATCCTGGGGACTCTTCTCCTCTTCCTCTATACTATCTTGCTTGGTGATCTCATCAACTCCCATGAATTTAATTACCATTTCTATGCTAATGATTCTCAAATCTATCCATCCTGCCCTAACCCCTCTATTGACTTCCAATCACAAGTCTCCAATTGCCTTTCAGACATCTTGAACTAGAGGTGCTGGAGTCATCTTAAACTAAACATATCTAAAATGGAGTTAATTCCTCCTAAACCCTCCCCCCTCCTGCCTTTCCTATTACTGTAGAAGGCAGTGCCACCTTTTCAGTCCTTCAGGCTCACCACCTAGGTGTTGTCTTCAACTTCTCACTAGTTTTCACCTCCTATATATAGTCTGTTGCCAAGGTCTATTGATTTCTTCCTTTCAACATCTCTAGAATATTCCCCCCTCCTCCCCCCCCTGCCCCCCCCCCACCCCGTGGCTTTCTCCTCTGACACTACCATCACTCTGGTGCAGGGCCTCATCACCACACCTACAGTCTGCTGATGGGTCTGCTTACCTCTTTATTGTGTCCTTAGCACTTAGCACAGTGCCTGGACCATAGAAAATGCTTAATAGTGTTTATTGATTAATAGATATAATAGTCTAATAGATTGATATTTTCTTAAAATTTTGAAGCCTTGGTCAATATGCTACCTATATTTATATCCTTTCTTCTAGACTGTGTAAAACCAACATTTGTACAACCAACTTGCAAACAGGTATTATACTAGATTCGAAGCCAGCCATCTAGTCCCTTTAGCCTTTGTCCTAATTCTGTAGCTTTTGTCCTAAACCCTGTAACAGCTTGTAACAGCTCAAGGCTTAGTCCTGGGTAAAAGGGAATCACCCAAGGCATAGTCCCCTGCTCTCTTATCTTTCTCTGAATTAGTACTTCCATAAATCAGTAAGCCTTGAAGCAGCATTTTGTATAAGGGTCATGGTGCAAGTCTGTACAAAGATCATGGGGCAAGTCTATCTCATGTAAGAGACTACCCTGTTCTGGGATGCTGACCAAGCAGGGTCCCCTACACCCTTCACTCAGAACATGACCCTGACTTGTTCCATGACCCCAGCCTGTTCTGGGAAATTCCACTCTCCCTGTGCCCTCCACCCTTTACCCTCCACCCTGTTCTAGGAGCGACCACTGTCACAAGGAAGGTAGTGCCCTTGTACCCTTGTACCCATGATTCCCAAATTAGCCCTGAGCTATAGATCTAACCAATGGCTGTTCTTGGCTTCTGTATGTCATTGCTTATGCTACCTCCCCTCCCCAACTGTGGTTTTTGCCTTTATAAGCACTGTATGTACCCCAACTCGAGGCTACCTGATATGAGTGTATACTCCAGGCAGTTGCATGCTTGATCAATAAATCCACACCTAAATTTACCTTGAACCCAGGTCTCGGTCTTGCTCTTGCTCTTATTCTCTTCACAACAGTATTTTGCATATTCTTCCTATTCAGGATGCCCACAGATCCTCAGAAGGTTAATACCGTGATTGGGCAGCACTTTCCTATAATCTCCAAGTGCCTTTAATAATCTGGGGGCTTTTCTAGCTACTACCAGAGATTTGATTAGTAAATTCTCCATACTATTAGAGCCCCGGCTAACCTCCAATGAAAAAGATACAATAGAGATGTTACATATTCTATAATATTACATATTATAATATATGATGTTATATATTATGTATCCTATATTCTATATTCTATACACATTATGTATTCACAACCAACCCCATTCTGGAATATTCACAAATCAGCTTGACATGCATTGTTCAAGTGCATACCTCTAATGTACCTTCAGGACCAGATTTTAGCAAACAGCTATGGTGGAGGTAACAGTGTGTCCCTATGGTAGCTAATTCTCTTAGAAGTTCAACCCTGTCTAAAGCAATCACATAATCTGTCCAAAGAAACGTCTGGCCATCAAATTTAGAAGTGAGACCTAGCAGGATTGTCAAGAGAGTCATGGTTTGGATGGACTACTGAAAGTCATTAAATCCTAGAAGGTGAGTAAAATCCTGGAGTGCAATATGTTTGTAACTGTCAAGGACCTTTGGAAGCTCAGCCAGTGATTACTGTTTTTCTCTAGATCCATCTTTTTTAATCTGCTATATTGGAAGCTCCTCGTAAACCCTCCCCTCTTTCCAACTTCTGTATTATGGATGAGGGAGCTATCATCCTCCTAGTCACTCAGTCTCCCAACCTCCCAATCCATCCCAGCTGATTCCTTATTCTCTTTCACTATATCCAATCTATTGCCAATGCCTGTCGATTTCACCTTCCTAACATGTTTCACATATGCCCGCCCCCCTTTCTTTCTTTTGATATGGTCAACACCTTGGTTCAGATCCTAATCACTTCATGTTTGGACAATATATTGTAATAGCCTGCTGACTGAACTCCCCACTTTAAGTGTCTCCTCACTTCAGTCCATCCTACACTCAGCTGTCAAATTAATCTTGCTAAAGCTCAGGTCTGACCATCTGCAACCCCCTCCCCATCATTCAATAAACCCCAGTGTCTCCCTAGTGCCTCTAGGATAAAATAGAAAATCCTCTATTTGGCTTATAGAGCTCTTCCTTGATACTTTAAAAAATTTTTTCCAGTCTTTTAAAATCTTGATTTCCACTTACTCTGTGATCTAGTGATACTGAGTTCCTTATTGTTGTTCACAAAAACCAATCCATATCCTGATTCTGAGTGGTTTCACTGGTTTTCCTCAGTTCCTAGAACTCTCTATTTCCTCATCTCCCACTCGTGCTTTACTTCAAATCTCACCTGAAGGTCAATCCTTCTATAAGAAGCCTTTCTCAGTCCTCCTTAGCATTAATTAGCATCACCCCTCTGAGACTACCCCCAATTTATTCCATCTATATTTCTTTGTATATAGTTGTTTCCATATCTCTCCTATTAGAATATGAGTTTTTTGAAAGCAGGGACTATATTTTACTTTTTTTTTGTATTTCCAGTGCTTATTATAGGGCCTGGTGCATTTTTAGTGCTTTTAACCTTTGCAGGAAAGACTGTTAAGACCAGTATATTGCTCCCTCAGAATTCTTCTAGGACTTAGGACAATCTAGGCTTTCTTTTCTTTTCTTTTTTAAAAACTTCTTTATTTTCTTTTAGTTTACAATATTCAGTTCCATAGTCCCTTGAGTTTCAAATTTTCTCCCCTTCCCTCTCCTCCCCACTTCCCCCCCTCCACATGGCATCATGCAATCAAATATAGGATCTACAAATACCTTCACATTAAACATTAGTCAGGTTGTAAAGAAGGATTACAACCAAAGGAGTGAACAATGACAAAGAGAAAACAAAACAAACAAACAGAAAAAGAGAGAGCATGTAGTTTGCTTTAGTCTGCATTCAGACTCTGTAGTTCTTTCTCTGGCGATAGATATCTCTTTCCATCATGAGTCTTTTGGAGTTGTCTTATAATCTTGCATTGCTGTGAGGAGCCTAGTCTATCAAAGTTAGTTGTCACACATAAGTTGTGTCTGTAACCGTGCAAAAATTTCTCCTGGTTCTGCTCTTCTCACTCAGCATCAGTTTATATAAGTCTCTCAAGGTTATTATGAAGTCCATCTGCTCCTTATTTCTTATAGCACAATACTATTCCATTACATTCATATACCACAACTTGTTTAGCTATTCCCCAATTGATGAGCATCCCCTTGATTTCCATGAACATCTTTGTTTCGATCCTGATCTTATTGGAAATACTCTAGCTTATGCCATTATATATAATACTTGCTGATGATTTTAGATAGATACTACTTGTTATTTTAAGGAAGATCCCATTCATTCCTATGCTTTCTAGTGTTTTTAATAGGAATGGATGTTGTATTTTGTCAAAAGCTTTTCTGCATCTATTGAGATAATCATATGGTTTCTGCTAGTTTGTTATTGTGATCAATTATACTGATAGTTTTCCTAATAGTGAACCATCCTTGCATTCATGGAATAAATCCTACCTGATCAAATTGTATTATTCTCATGACAAGCTGCTGTAGTCTTTTTGTTAATATTTTATTTAAAATTTTTGCATCTGTATTCATGAGGGAAATTGGTCTATAATTTTCTTTCTCTGTTTTGTCTCTTCCCAATTTAGGTATTAGTACCATATATGTGCCATAAAAAGAATTTGGTAGGACTCCTTATTCTCCAATTTTCCTAAATAGTTTGTAAAATATTGGAATTGAATGTTCTTTAAATGTTTGATAGAATTTGCTAGTAAATCCATCTGGCCCTGGAGGTTTTTTTTACTAGGGAGTTCATTAATGGCTTGTTCAATTTCTTTTTCTGAGATGGGGTTATTTAAGTAATTCCTCTTCAGTTAATCTAGGCAACTTATATTTTTGTAAATATTCATCCATTTCACTAAGATTGTCAAATTTATGTGCATACAATTGGGTAAAATAATTTCTAATTATTGTTTAATTTCCTCTTCATTTGAGGTAGATTCACCCTTTTCATTTTTGATACTTATAATTTGATTTTCTTCTTTTTTTATCATATTGACTAAAGGTCTATCAATTTTATTGTTTTTGTTTCATAAAGTCAGCTCTTAGTTTTATTTATTAACTCAATAGTTTTCTTAATTTTAATTTTATTAATCTCTCCTTTGGCTGTCAGTATTTCTAATATAGTATTTAATCGGGAATTTTCAATTTGTTCTTTTTCTAACTTTTTCAGTTGCATGCCCAATTTATTGACCTGCATTTTCTCTATTTTATTCATATATGCATTCTGGGATATAAAACTTCCTCTAAGAACTGCTTTTGCTGCATCCCATAAGTTTTGGTATATTGTCTCCTTCTGGTCATTCTCTTGAATGAAGTTACTGATTATTTCTATAATTTCTTGTTTGACCCACTCATTCTTTAGGATTAAATTATTTAATTTCCAATTAGTTTTTAGTCTATCTTTCCATGGCCCTTTGTTACATATAATTTTTATTGCATCATAATCTGAGAAGGATGAATTTAATATTTCTGCCTTTCTGCACTGAATTGTGAGGTTTTTATTCCATTGTACGTGGTCAGTTTTTCTGTATGTGCATTTTACTGCTGAGAAGAAGGTATATTCCTTTTTATCCCCATTCAATTTTCTCCAGAACTCTATCATATCTACCATCTATAAAATTTTATTCACCTCCTTAACTTCTATCTCGTTTATTGTGAGGTTAGATTTATCAAGTTAAGAGAGGGGAAGATTGAGGTCCCCCACTAGTATAGTTTTGCTATCCATTTCTTCCTCTAATTCCCTTAACTTCTCCTCTAGGAATTTGGATACTATACCACTTGGTGCTGTATGTATTTCTCCCTTCTTCCTTCCCCTCCTTCAGAGTTTTCCTTTTGACCACCACCTCCTCAGTATTCCCTCTCTATCTCCCTATGCACCTCCCCCCCTTTACCTACCCTTCCACCTTACTATTTCCTTCCTACTGCCTGTAGGGTACAATACATTTTTATACTTAATAGAGCATGTTATTCCCTCCTCGAACACAAACTGATGAGAGTAAATTTCATACAGTGTTCCTCTCCCTTCCTCCTTTCCCAGTACTTAAATGAGTTTTTGTGTCTTTTCACACTAGACTCCTAAACTTAACTGATTATGTTAATCCCTCCTTGAACCAGAACTAATGAGAGTATGATGTTCATCTCCCTCCCTTCTTTCCCTCTATGTTTTTATGTCTCTTTGTGTGCCTCTTTTCTGCCTCCTCCTTTTCTTTTCTCCCATTACAATACATTTGCACTCCTTACTAAGTTTTTTTAATCATCAAACTCATTCATTTATACCCACACCATCTATCTATGCGTATCCCTTTTAAATGTTGTGATAATTATGTAAATCTCAATATTGACAAGTATCAGCTTCCCATAGAGGGATGTAAACAGTTTGCTCTTATTGAATCACAAGTTATGTGTGTGTGTGTGTGTGTGTGTGTGTGTGTGTGTGAGCGAGTGTGTATATGTGTGTTTTCCTTGTTTACCTTTCTATGTCTCTCTTGAGTCTTGTATTTGGACATCAAATTTTCCATTGAGCTCTGGTTTTTTCATCAGGAAAGTCTGGAAGTCCCTTATTTCATTGAATTATCATCTCCTTGCCTGAAAGTTTATGCTCAGTTTTGCTGGGTAGTTGATCCTTGGTTGTAGTCCAAGCTCTTTTGCCTTATGAAATATCATATTCCAATCCCTCCAGTCTTTTCACATAGAAGCTGCTAGGTCCTGTGTGATCCTGACTGTATTATATTATATTAATATTTGAATTATTTCTTTCTGGCTGCTTACAGTATTTTCTCCTTGACCTTATAATTCTGGAATTTGGCTACTATATTTTTTGGAGTTTTCAATTTGGAATCTCTTTCAGGAGGAGTCTGGTGAATTCTTTTGATAACTATTTTACCCTCTGATTCTAGGGGATTTTCTTTGACAATCTCTTGGAGGATGTTGTCCAGACTGGTTTTTTTTTTTCATTATGGTTTTCTGGTAGACCAATAATTCTTAGATCATCTCTCCTCAATCTGTTCTCCAGGTCATTTGTTTTTCCAATGAGATATTTTACATTTTCTTCTATTTTTTTCAATCTTTATGTTTTGTTTGACTGATTCTTGATGCATCATAGAGTCATTAGCTTTGAATTGACTGATTCTAATTTTTAGTGAATTATTTTCTTTGGTTAGTTTTTGAAGCTCCTTTTCCATATGTTCAGATTTCATTTTTTAGGGAGGTATTTCTCCAGTTAGATTTTGAACCTCCTGTCCCAGTTCACAAATTTTACTTTTTAAGAATTTGTTTTCTTCAATGATATATATATATATATATATTTTTTTCATTTTGGCCAATGTAATTTTAAAAGAGTTGGTTAATTTATCTTCTACCTCTCTAGTTTGGCTTTTAAAATCTTTCTTGAGCTCTTCCAAGAGTGCTTTTTTGGTCTTGAGACCAGTTCATATTTCCTTCTGTGGTGTCAGGTATGGATATAGAGTTGATGATGTCTCCTGAAAGTGATTCTTCTTGTTCACAATAATAGGGTTCAATCATCTTTGGTTACTTCCAGCCCATTGTGATTTCCTATTTCCTGGCTTTTAAAGTGGCTTTCTGCTTCTGGGGCACAGAGGGCTCTGACCCACACTTCCCAAGCTGGGAGCTAGGGGCCTGGTTGTTGACTTTGTGTACTATAGCCTCTGGGTGTCTAAACTGAGGCCAAGGCCAGGGCTCTCAGTGTTTGTCCTGGGTTACCCTGAGGCTCACAAAGTAAGGTGTGGGGGAGGGGTAGTCTGGCCACTTCAGGTTTCTGCTTATGTGCCCCTGGGCTAGAACTTGGGCAGGCTTAGCAGCTGGCAGCCTGCTGAGCTGGTGTCTGCAGATTTCCTTGATTGTGCTAAGGCACACCTGGGCTTCTGGTAGTAGGGCTTGCTGGTTCTACTCCCCCAGGCTTCAGATCTTGTGCTGGTCAGCTGAGATGGGGTTCGTTGGGATGCCTCCCACCCTTCACTTCAGGCTCTGCATAGCCTCTGTCATACCCTTCCTCTGGGACTCTCAAGCCTGATGCTGTTTCTGCTATTTCAGGATTTTACACTGGGGCAATAATCTCAGAAGGGAGATTAGAACAGGTAGGGTTTACTCTGTTATGTTGGCTCCTGAAGGTTCAGGTAGGTGATTTGGTAGACATCTAGGCTGTGGGCTGATAGCCCCAGGACCAGCTGCTCGTGCTGCTTTCTCTTACCTAGCTCCGATTGATCCTCCATCCCTCAGTGAGAGATCTGTGAAGCCGGGATTCTCTTACTCTGCTGTGGTCTGGTCTCAGGTTTGTGCGCTCCACGCTCCTCCTGCCCAGTCCTACAATGCCCACTTCCCTGGACTGGGAATCTGCCACACTCTGTCTCCCAATGGATTCTGACACTCTAAAATCCATTCAGATTCACTTTTTAGAGGTTACTGATGGAATTCACAGAGGACCTCAGATGAGCTCCCACTTCCAATCCACCATCTTCCAATCTAGGCTTTCTCACCCTTATCCATGAACACCAATGATGGGTTCTCCTTGCCCTAGAACTGCACTATTCCCTCTAAGTGAAACCATTCATTGGATCACAGATTTAGAGTCAGAAAGGACTTTAGAGAATATTCAATTCACTCTTTAAAAAAAAGTATATGTATATGTATATGTATATGTATATGTGTATATATATATGTATATATATATATATACACACACACACACACACACATATATATATATATATATATGAGGAAACTGAGACAGTTTTTAAAAACTGACATGACTAGAGTCATACAGCTTATTAGCTATGTCTGAAGTGGGGTTTGAACCTAGGCCTTCCTAACTCCAAGTTCAGTTCTTTTCTCTGCCATTACTTTTTTCTGATTCTATCCTTCATGTTGTGTTCTAGTCATATGGCTTAATGGTGCTTCCAAATCCAAGGTATGTGTGTTTGCCACTCTCTGCTGCCATTGATTAACTATGATATCTATAACACCTCACATCTAGTTTCTGGGAATTCTATTGACCCATGCCATAAGAGACAATTCAGGACCATGGAGTGATTTTCAACAATTTCTAGATAATATACATACACATGTATACATATACATATTCACATATGCATGCACACATATATATCCATGCATACACCTATATGTGTATATATGTATGTATGTATGTACGTATATGTGTGTCTGTGTGTGTGTGTACACATATTTTGACTGATCTAAATATTCCTCCAACCAAAATACAAGCCAAAATGGTCCCTTACCCATATCATCTTCATCTCTTCAAACAACTTCTTATTATCTATACTGTTGACTGTACATTTGTAGGACTCTTAACCTGTAGGTTGGTCACTTCTAAATATGCCAGAGGATGAACCTTGGAAATATGGCTTCTCCTTCAGGCCTTTGACTCTAGGGGGAAAAGACTACTTTAACCATTTAGGAAAAATGGTTATTTGTTCCCTTCTAAAAGTGGTTTAGGGATTGAGATTTGAACTTCCTCCTCCTTCCCCCTGATGTCAACACTTTATCTCCATAGTGGTCAAAACATTTCTTTCTCATGCCCTCCAGACATTTCTTTCTTTTGACTGAGGTCTGCTCCTTTGGAGCATGGTGTGGTGTGACCAAATGCTACTCCTCCCAGCTAATAGTCCCTACTTTGGCTAGAGAATATTTCTTCACACCTTCATTATTATATTCCCAGACAGCCCATTTGAAAACAGTTCTTTGGACACTATGACCAATATGTTCTAATCAGGCCCATATGGCTTTTGTGCCTCCCTCTTTAGAACCTAAAATAACCATATTGCCAACTTACCCTCCCAGTAGTCTTTTTCCTATAGCTAAGTTAGACTTTAAATAAAACATCTGGAAATTCAATTTGGTTGCCTAATTTGAACCAGACTAAAACCAATCTGTATAAAACTTTATGGACTTTCTCAGGCATTGCACCTTATCTTTTGCATACCTCAGAACATTGTAATTTGGTTACTGGGGACAGGATTTGTCCACCCCTTCATTCTCTTGTGTTATAGTTTTTATTTTGCTTTGTTTTGCTTTGTTTTGAAGGCAGTGAATTTGACTACTTGGTGGTGATGGCTTGGAAATGGGGTGATGAGTTAAGTTTGGGTTCTATTTGAAAAAAATCTATTTGCTTAATCTTCTTTAACCCTAAACTTTCCCATGCTAGAGGAGGGAAATGAACAAGGGAAGCAAATGTTACATCAGAATAGAGGAGCATATATTACCATGAATAAGGTGTGAAATTTACCTCAGCAGTTGTCTACTTGGCTGAATAGCTTGATTATTGGTAATAAACTACCTACTTTTCTCTTCCTTACTAGGATTTTGACCAGGTATTAGGATTATAATTAAAGAGGAAATTTTGAGAACAAAGTATAAGAGGGAGCCACTTCTTTTAGTGGGTAGAGAAGAACGTTTCCCTGTTCTGAAGTGGATTCTGCCAATGGTCTCTAGATAGCACCTCTCTCTAGGTGACAGGTGCAGAGGGCCCAACATCTCCCTAACTTTAGCTCCTGGATGCTGTCTTTTAGGCCATGTGGCTATTCCATGACTTCCAGGGGAGCTCACTATTCCTCTTGGGATAGTGTCAAATTTTCACTGCTCAGTTGTATTTAGTAAGTAGGATCTACTGAGCAAAAACATGTGCTAAGTACTGGAGGAAGGGGGATAATAAAAGGATATACAAGAGACATTTTCTGCCCTTGAGGAGCTTATACTTTAATAGAGGAGATGAAGTTCCTACACGTGAAAAGAGAACTAGTAATTACAAGGCAGGGTGGCTAAGGGAGATCCAGATAGATCAAAAGGAGGAGAAAGGCATTTGAGGTGTCCAAAGGAATAGAGACTCAAGACAGGTGAAAGTAACAGTGAGCAGCTGGCCTGGATGGCTCACACAGGGTAATGAGAGCTTATATGTGGGAAAGGTGAAAATACAAACTAGGGTTACATAACTGAAGATTTGGAATGTCTGGTTATGAATTTTGGACTTTACTTTGTGCCCATGTTATTCAAATTTGTCCATCCAATCCAGCACCAAGTGGCTGCTATTTATAGACTGCCATGATATTCTCCTTCTTTCCTCATTGAGTTCAGTGCCTGACTCACAGTCTTTCCTCCTCATCTTCTACCTTCACATTAAGGGACTTCAACACATATATTGATACCCTCTCAAATGTCTTAATTTCCCAATTTCTCCCTTATTTCCCATGACCTTGTTCTTCCAGTCTTCCTCAGCCACACTCAGAGCTGATCTTCTCTTGGCCTTGCCATCACCTACAAAAGTTCCACTTCAGAATTCAGAAAGGTCTAAATTCCTTTATCAGGTCATAATCTTTTATCATTCCTTATTTTCCTATGACTCATGATCCCTAACTCTATTCTTTTTTAAATTTTGTTTTTTTAAACTTTTAATAGGATTTTATTTTTTCCAATTGCATGTAAAGACAATTTTACGCATTCTTTTTTTATATAAAATTTTGAGTTCCACATTTTCTTCCTCCCTCCCTAAGGCAGTAAACAATTTGATATAGGTTATATATGTATAATCATGTAAAACCTATTGCCACCTTAGTCATGTTGTAACAGAAAAAAACAGTTTGCAGTTAAAAAAATTACAGTTTTCCAAAGGAAAAAACCTCACAAAAAATAAAGAAAGCAAAAATAGTATGTGTGTTTCAATCTGCATTCAGACTCATCAGTTCTTTCTCTGAATGTGGATAGCATTTTCCATATCAGTCTTTTGGAATTGTTTTGGATCACTGTATTGCTGAAAGGAGCTAAATCAATCATAGTTGATCATTGCACAATGTTGCTGTTACTGTGTATATTGTTCTCCGGGTTCTGCTTACTTCACTTTGCATCGGTTCATGTAAGTCTTTCCAGCCTGTGTTCTTTATCCTCATTGCAATATCTTTTCCTTCCACCCCTCAGTTCTTTACCAGACCATCAGTCCTGCACTGACTATCCTCTTTCCCTCTCCCTATCTTGGCCCTTTGGTGAATCAGCTCAATTCTATACCATCCTCAACACTTGATTCTTCTGCCTCTTTGTCCTGTTATTCATTATGGCTTGTCAAGCCCCAGCCCTGAATTTCTACCACCTTCCTTTGCTCCTTCCTATTCATGTGCTCCTGAAAAGATATGAGATCTTGAAACTACACTGTCTGAGCCCACTACACATTCACGCTTTTTAGTGTCGCTCACTCATTTCAGCTAGGTGAGCATTCTGTCTCTCCCCAGGTAGCTAGGTGGCACAGAACACTGGGACTATAGGGGAAGACCTGAGTTCAAATAAGACCTCAGACACTTTACTAGCTGTGTGACCCTGGGCAAGTCACTTAATCCTCTTTGCCTCAGTTTCCTCATCTATAAAATGAGGATAGCAACAATACCTCCCATGGTTGTTGTAATAACAAAATAAGATAATATTTGTAAAGTGTCTAGCATAGTTCCAGGGATTAAGCAAACTTAATAAAAGCTAGATGGAGCAGTGGATAGAATGCTAGACCTGAAGTCAAGAAAATTCATCTTCCTGAATTCAAATATGGCCTCAGATACTAGCTGTGTGACCCTAGGCAAATCAAGTTAACCCCATTCACCTCATTTTCCTCATCTTTAAAATGAGAAGGAAATGGCAAACAACTACAGTATCTCTGCCAAGAAAACCCCAAATGAAGTCACAAAGAGTCAGACATGACTTAAATGACTCAGCCACAACAAATGCTTATTTCTTTCCTTCGTTCCTTTGCTAATTCATTCTTCTATCCCTTTCCTTGTCATGATTTACTAAACTGTTTTTTGTTTGTTTGTTTGTTTGTTTTTTGCTTTTTGGAGGGATGAAGGTGGGGCAATTGGGGTTAAGTGACCTGCCCAAGGTCACACGGCTAATTTTGTGTTAAGTGTCTGAGTCCGGATTTGAACTCAGGTCCTCCTGACTCCATGCCCAGTGCTCTATTCACTGTGCCACCTAAGAACAAATTTCAAATCTTTTTCTGAGCATAAGCCCTGAGAGTAGCTTAGCTGATAAAGACCTAAATAGAGTGGTGACATTAGGGATTAGGGAGGAAAGACCAGGTATAAAAGACTAGAGGAAGGAAGGAAAGGTCAAAAGATCATGGCTGATCTAGAATCTCTTTAGCCCAAGATTCTGTCAAAATGGAATCAAGGGATTGTAGGAGAAGAATTTTAGGAATTGTCTTCCAGGATATTTTTCCCAAGGGTCAAAAAATATTGAAAATACCTTTAATTCTCTTTGCAGTATCCTTTATGGACTTTTGTCCAGAAATTTATCAACAGGCTTCTTGAGTCTATTTAAATGCTTGGCTTGAACAGCCTTTTAGAGGAAGGGTTCTTAACATTTTTTATGGACCTCTTTTCAGAATCATGCTTTGCTGCCTAAATTCATAATGGAGGAAATGATAGATTTCAGTTGGAGGTTAATGAAAATAAAGATGTATTTTTTTTCCCTGTCCAAGTTCACAGACAACTGGAATCTATCCATAGATCCCTTGGGGGTCCATGAGTCCCAGATTAAGAACCCCTGTTTTAGGTTAATGAGTTCCATAAGCTTACTCTTGCCTGTAAATACCATCGTCTATTAATTTAGCACTTTCTTTTCTTAGCTTCATGTCAAGGAACAGTGTTGTCACACTTGTGTCTGAGGATTTAATGACTGAGAAAGCTAGTGTTCCCCCTTTCCAACTCCATAATGAGTTTAAAGCCTTCTTCATTATGACCTCAAAGCCTTTATCTTGCTCATACTGATGAACCCAATTCTTTTCAAGTTTTCCTCTTTACTTCCAGGATCTCCCCCTTTACCCTACTGCCAATCCAGACCTATGCTTCCTTCAAGGTTAAGCTCAAGGACCCATCTCCTCTAGGGAATCTGTGGTCATTAACCCCAGACCACAATACTCTTCCCTTGTAATGGGATCTTATGCTTCAAACCTTTGGTGGTCCTTTGATCTCCACATGGGTACTGTCCCAGCAATATAGACTATGTCTACTTTCCTAGGACCAGTGTAGCTAAATACTAAGAGGCTTGTGGCCAGTCAGCTAGTCACCTGGCAATGGGTTTTTTTCAGCAATGCTAACTTGGCAACCAAAAAAAAAAAATGAAATGACTCTAAGGATTATGTGACCCTTCCCCTTTCTCTCTCCACCCCCTCATCCCATTTCTACAGCATTAGTTTAAGAGTACTGGAGAAGGGGGAAGAAAGTGCTCTGAATCGTGTTTTTTAGACCATCTGTAAGTATTAACATAGCAGTTGAGACCCAAAACGTGAGATTCTTGTCTTGTGACCAATAAGTGGAAATATGACTGAAGATGGTATAATAACACTAAAAATAATAAGAATAAATGCCTAGTTGAAAAAACTGAGGCAGATAGTGGTTGAGTGATTTGCCTAGAACCCTAAAGATAGTAAGTGTCTAAGGCAGGATTTGAACTCAGCTCTTCCTGACTTCACATCAAGATGCTAATCCATTGCACTATCTGGCACCAATATACTTCACAGCTCTATAAGCTTTACAAAATATCATCCCCACAAAAAAGTTGATAGTAGATGTATTTTTCTTTTTGTTTTACATATAAAGTAGCTGAGGCTTAGGGAAGTTAAGTGACTGCACTTTTGTCTTTGCATCTTTAATGCTTAGTGCCCAGTACTAGTAGTTAACAAATGCTTGTTAATTGACTGGTGGATTGATTGTGAGGAGCAGAACCAAACTGTAACAAAACCTAACTCTTATTAGCCTGGGCTGCCTCATACCTTACTCTAATTTTTTCATTCCTCTCCAGTGAGACTGTTTTGTGAATCCAAAGTGTCTAGCACTGGGCATTTTAGGAGCTCAATAAATGATTATAACATAAATGATATGTAATGTAAATGCTCAGTCAATGAAAATCTAAGTTCTTAGATGACTAATGAGATGTAGATTTTTACCATGTTGTGTATGTGTGTATGTGCGCTCACACACATGTGCATGTGTATATACTTATATGCACACATACAACCCAAGGTGGGGGATGCCATCAGTCCAGATGCAATTCTTGGGTGGAGAGGAGTCTTTCCAAGGGGAATAGAATCTCATTAATTCTTACTTTTCTCCTTTGCAAACACAATAATTCTAAAAAAAAAAAAACCTGTCACTTTTGCCCCATTTCTCAGTTGCGTTTGCACAGCCGCAGCTGAAGGGAAGCCTCATTACTAACACTTTATTAAGCTTGCAAAACAGCCTAGGAAGTGCAGTCTGAAGCATAAAGAGCTAAACTTGCCAAAATAAATGAACAAAGTACATTCTTGATGCCAGGCCCCTTTGGGAAATGGAAACCCAGGAGACCTAGGAGAATATTGGGATGCAACTTTATTAACTTCACTTAAGCACATGGCAATTAGCCCTAGGCTGCTCCATCCAGCTTACTCATTCCTGGCCAGAATGCAAAACCCAGACTTTACTTCCTCCCTCCCTCAAACTTCTAACTGATCTGCCTGCTGGTCTGTCCCTCCGAGAGGGGAAACTGGATGCCAAAGCCCACCATGTGCCTCATGGCAGCCCAAGAGCCTTTTTGGGATGCCCTGCTTGGAAATGACCATCATTCAGAAAAACTATCAAAATGGAACAGTGAGGATTAAAGGGGCCAGGAGAACAGAGACCCTTGTCAAAGTAGACTAGGCTTATTCATGGAATCCTAGCTTGGGAAGGGATGTTTGGGGGCATCTAGCTGAAACAAGAACCAGGGGGTTGCTTTTCCTCTACAACTTTCCTGAAAGGGGGTCACCTTGGCTTTACTTATATAACTTCAGTGACAGTAAAGTCAGGGTCTGGGAGACATTCCGTTCCTTTGTAAAAGAAATCTAATTTTTGGTTGATTCTTCCTTAAAGATGAGGCAGAATTTGTCTCTCTGGAGCTCCTGCGTAGTCCTGCTCTCTGAGAGGAGAAGAAACGAAGTCCTTCCTAAACAAGATTGTCCTTAAGCATTTGATGTCTCCCCTGAGTCTTTTCTCCTCCAGCATTTCCAAGAGCCTACTATACACCGAGGAAAATGCTTCATTCTGACCTCACTTATACTTACTTTGATGGAATAAGACCTGACCTTTTAAACCAGAAGTTCTTAACCTGGGGTTCATATACCCTTTCACGTTGGTGATAGATTTTGGGGGTGGGGGTCCATGAACTTGGATAGGAAAGAAATATATCTTTATTTTCACTCACATCTAAATGAAAGAATAAAGCCTTTTCCTTATTCTAATTGAAGCATTTCCTTCAGATCTGAAATTTAAAACCAACCAACTAACAAAAAATATACCAAAGCATTATTCTGAGAAGAGGTCCGTAGGTTTTACCAGATTCTCAAAGGGGTCTATGACACAAAGGTTAAAAGTGCCCAGAATTTTCGTGCTTTTTTTAAAAAAATATTATTAAACATCAGGAACCTGGGCAAGTTGCTCTTCTGAGAATTTATTGGATCATATATCTATAAGTGGAAGAGACCATGAAATCCAATCTCCTTATTTTATAAATGAGGAAACTGAGGATGAAATGAGGGAGCTTAGGAAGACTAAGTTACTTGCTTAAAGTCACAAGTTAATGTCACAGGTGACATTTGAAGCCACACCCTCCTTCTCTAGAGTCAGTGATCTTTTTTTTTTTTGTATCATATATTCATTTGTCCTACCCAAGAGTCCTGCCCCTTGATAAGATTGTTTAGAAATGTTGCATGGGTGAGGTTCCATGTCCTATCCAATATGCATATTTGTTTTGATATCAGCTTTAAGGATTATGAACATCTCCTCATTCTTTATTACAGATCTATCATTTGCAAATTGAGATAACCCTTTTTGAGAAGCAATTTTTATTTTTAATCTGAAGGCCAATCTCGGGGCTACTGAGTTCCAAAGACTTACTTTGATGATGACGTGGAGTAAGATGTCTTTTCCTTTGTCCCTTGACGTCCTTCCTTGCATTCTTTAAGAACCCCTTCCTCCTTCAAAATCCAAAGGGTAAAAAAAAAAAAAAAGAATGAGAATGAAGATTTAACTCCTTTCAAAAAAAGATGCCATTGTTATTCTTGAGGGTTCAGAAGACTTGTCAAGTTCTTGCCATAGGAACCACTAGGTTTCCTTGACAGTCTTTGAGGTCCTGGGGCAGCGAAGCAGCAGAGCAAATATGTTACTAGGTCAGTAACTAGTAACTAGCAACATTAACCAGTAACATTACAGTGGCTGGTAATGGGCAATCAACCAGGTTTGCTTGATAGTGATGGTGACTCCTTGGTGGATTTGCTCTGCCCAATTCCCAGAGCTCAAAGGTAAGACTGAGGAAAAATAAACCTGTGAACTTCAAGAAAATATGGTGGTCCTGGGGGAAGGGCAAATAGAATAGGACTAAATCTATTTCCATCTAGGTAAGGAGATGAAGGGAATGAATCTGGGACAAGAACTAGGAAAACCCTTGATATGACTTTGTCTTACCTTTGTGGGAAACCCCATATCCTTCCCATATTCTTTCATAGCCTGGCTTAGTAGATAGGGCCCATCTCAGAGTCAGGAACACCTGGGTTCCAGACCTACCTCTGACACCAACTGGCTGCATGACCTTGGGCACCTGGCTCAGTGCCTCAGGAAGCTCTTCAATCAAAAAGTCGCAGAGCAGGAGATATCTGCAGAGGTGGATATTTCCTTCCTGAGAATTTCCAATACCAGTGAAATAACAGGTCTGATGAAAAAGGAAAACCTTTCTTTTAGGTTCACTCTGATATCTGGGGTGTTCAGGGAGGTGTGAGGGCTTGCTGAGTCCTTTTCCAAACTTTGGTGTCCACTTATTACCTCACTCTCACTGGTGGCTCCAAGAAGCTTTAGCATATGTACATCATGGTAAAACCACCTCAGCAGAAGGGCTAAAGAAGGTTGAGGGTAACAGACAGGCCTTAAATCTATCAGTGAATTAGGGTGATGCCCACCCCAAGCAAGTGAAGACTTCTGAAGGAATGGGCAGATGAGAACTGCTGGTTCCGATGGCCATGCAGGTAGCTGAAGTGGGCTCTGTGGAGCACTGAGTGATTGGTCAGATGTCAGAGATGTCAAGGTCATCTGTTGCATCCCAGGCTATCACCAGTTGTCTGGATTTTTGCCCTACCATTGGACATTGATGATTCTGGAAGATGCTTTGCACAGCTCTAGCTGCCCTTAAATCCAATTCAAATATTGGTCTTCTTTGAAAATGAAGAATGAACAACCAAATACTTCTCAAATGTAGAAATGGTCACTGTTATGGCGCTCTTGGGCCCTCTGCCACTGTTAGTATTTATTACTCTTCACTAAAGGGCTTTGATCTTAATATACGTCACGGGAAAGGGGAGACCTTTATTACTGTCATGAGCCATTTACATTTTGGTATGACTGCTTTTCAGATCCTTTCCAGAGAGCAGGTTTTGATAGAAAAAATGTCTGAAGACTGGTGGGTATTTGAGTAGGAAGAAAGAAACATCATTAAAAAGCATGGAAGGGTATAGAGCTAAGGAAAAAACGATGTGTACTGATCCCAATTCCCTGAATTTGTTGTTTGTTTCTTATTCACCATTTTGCACATGCAGTTCCGAATTTTGTGCTAGCCATTCTAGTGACACTACTTACTCTACAGCAATATGTAGAATGTCCTTTTCCAATTGAAAGCCTTTCCATCCTTTTAAGGCCCACCCTTCATGTTACTTCTTTGGCAAGGTGGAAATTTCTTTGAAGAAGTGCTGTTCAGTAAAAAGAACACTAGACTTGGAGCCTAGCTTCAAATCCCATCTCTGATTCTAGTGGGCAGTCATTTATTATACTTGGGCCTTGTTTTCCTCGTTTTTGAGGTGAAAGGTTTGGACTAGATGGCTTTTTTGAGGTCCCTCAAGTCTCTTATAGACCATTATACTTTGGTTTGTGGGATTTAAAGCTGGAGGTATACTTAGTCATTATTTATTCCAAACAGCCCTTCTATTTTTACTTATGAGGAAACTGAGGCCCAGAGAGGTTATCCGTGGTCATGTGAGTAGTAAGTAGTAGAGCTGGGATTTAAAACATCTTCTTTGATTCCAAATCTGATACTTTTTCCTACTTATCCTGCACATAGAGTGTTTGTATATGTTTGTCAAGTTTCTCCCTCATTAGATTGTGAGTTCCTTGAGGGCAGGGACTGTCTTTTGCTTCTTTTCCTATACTCAGGGCTTAACATAGTACCTGGCACACAGTAGGCACTTAATAAATACTTGCTGACCTGCTTTTCTATTTCACTGTGATATCCTATTGTATCCTCTACTGCTATTATTTGAGTTTTTTCCTGTCCCTCCACTAGCTTGTTAGTTCCTTGAGGGCAGCTACTTCAGGCAAATGAAGTAATTTAATTTCCATTGACCCCTGAATGGTCTGTGGAAGAATTCAACTAAACAGGCCCTTGATCAATACTATGGGTTGAACAATTGCTGTGAGTAGAGTCCTTTTGTCTTTGTACCTCTAGGTATTTACACAGTGCCTGGCACACAGTAAACATTCAATAAATTCTTATTTAATAATTGACTATATATAATGAGTTGAATGCCCAGCATGGCTATAACTAAGGGGCAGGACTCAAAAGGGGGTAGCCAGGTGGCACCATGGATAGAATGCCAGGTCTAGAATGAGGAAGACTCTTCTTCCCAAATTCAAATCTGGCCTGAGACACTTATTAGCTATGAGACCCTGGACAAGTCACTTAACTTTGTATGCCTCAGTTCCTCATTTGTCAAATGAGCTGGAGAAGGACATGGCAAACCATTCTAGTGTCTTTGCAAAGAAAACCCAAGATAGGTTCAGGAAGAGATGAACATGACTGAGAAATGACTGAATAACAACAGCAGGACTCAAAAGACACTACCTTGGGGAATGACATAAAGGTGATGGTTTCCTCACCTAGGTCTCACTCAGGAGTCATCTGGATAATTCCTACCCTTGGTAGATTTGCCATCTATAGTGGGATGAAGATGGGAGTGGGTTGGATTAGATTGGGACAGGAAAAAAAAGAGCTTAAGTAATTTTATATTAGAGACATTAAGACAGTACTAAATAAAATGATGCTGACTTTCTTAGAGCCTAACTGCATACCATTCTCAAGGTTCACCCCATGAAAGCTTCTGACAGGTGGGACAGCTTCAGTATTATCTCCTATTTATATAATACTTTACAATTTACTAAATACTTTCCTCATAAAAACTCTGTGAAGTGGATAGTACAAGATTTATAATTCCCATTTTATAGATGAACAATCTGAGATTCAGAGATGTTAAGTCATCTGCTTATGGTCACATGGCCAGTTGGCATATGAATATTAAATAATATTAATGATTATTAAAATATTAATAAAGAATATTAATAATATTAAGACCACACTCAATGCACAAAACATTCAATGGAATAATACGGTGAGAAAAGTTGAAACAGATCACTTCTTCTAAACTTGGTGCATACTCTTTCATAAAAACATCAATCATCACTGGAGAGATTGGCCTTACCTAGAGAACACGCATGGAAAGGGATGTGTAGAGGAACATGTGGCCAGAATTCGTGGGCAGAGGGATATAGAAATAGGGAAAAGGCATATGTGCTGAGGAATAAGCCATACTTCAGATACTACCTGCAGGAAGACATCTGGGAGCTGCTGCCTTTTTGTGATGTCATCATACTATTCTCCTTGGGCCTTCTTCCCATGACTTTATTCCTTTGATATTCTCTCAGATGTGGGAGCCACACTGTGATCTTTTCTTTCTGAGAGACCATCTCTGATGAGAAACTCTCTCTTTCTCCATAGAAGACTTGATTATAGAATTGTTGAAACTTGGGGTTGTTAGAGCCGAATTCCAGAGGAAAAGCTGAAATCCAGAAACTTTTACCATCTAGACACCTCTCTACGCTGCTTTGTGGTTGAGAACTTTGTGTGTTGTCTCTGTGGAGTTGGATACAGGAACACTAGATATTCTATGGCAAGCCTGGCTATAGTTATCTCCAAGGCACATGGCACATGGTTCCTCTCTTCATGGCTATCAAGTTTTTAGAGCAGGTAACTCCTATGTGACTTTTCCAAAGCCAGTCATTAATGGCTCCCAAGTGAGGGAACCTTTTTCCTATAGAACCTCTTTCCCATGCTGTCTCTTGAAGTCTCAAAGGTTGAAGAGTCAAAAGGGTTTGTAGGCTTCTATTTGTAGATCAATGGGAAAAGGTGGTTTCTCCCACATTAGTCCTTTCAGAGTGCAAGTTAACCAATTCACCTGTAATTATGACTTCAATCTGTCCACCAAGAGAAAACTGACTACTTTGTACCCTTTAGAGGAAGGTACAATTGACCCCCTCCCCTCTAAAGGTTCACTTCCGTATGAATTTTTCTATTTGATCAGGAACTCCCATAATCAACCCCTTACTGAGTGAACTGAGTGAGTAATGGCTTTATAGCAAAGTTCCATTATATGAATAAAATGAATTGCTGAGAGCCTCTGAAGTCATTAAAACCTGACGGGTTTATTGGGAAATACTTCTTAGAAAGACAACATATTGTGTAGTGAATAGAGAACTAGACTCTGGGGAAAGGAGACTTGGGTTCAAGTCTTTCCTTTGACGTTTGTTGTTGCATGACCCTGGATAAATCATTTAATTTCTCAGTGCCCCTGCCAACTATCTAAGATTATAAGTGGCAGAGCAGGCACAAATCTGCTTTGGTAGAGGAGAATTCATTGTTAGAAGTTCACAATATCTATGACATCACATAAAATCCAAAACCCAAACTTGCTAGAGAAGATGGGTCTCCTGAAAATATTGCTGTAGAGTAAGTAGTGTCACTAGAATGGCTAGCACAGTGGTCACTTGGAAGAGTGGTTTCAGTTATCAGGCATGAATACTCAGCAAGTTAATTAATTAAGCAATAATTATTAAAAGCTTAATGTGCACAGAGGACAGTACTTGCTGCTGGCAGAAATATAATTTAGAAGATTAATGGGAGACTGACCAGTAGGAATCCTATATTTCCCTTTGAACACATGCAATTGACTCTGCCTAAGTCCAATTTACATGGATGCTTGGGGAAAGTGCTTCCAAATATGTGTAATGGAGGATCTTGCCCTACATTTCAGGGCATGTACAGGTATTCTCTTACAGTCTCTTTGTTTGCTTACTGTGTGGTAAAGGAAAATCTTAGTATATAATGTTAAACTGGAACTGGGCATGTATACCAAAGATACAAACAAGTAAAATCTTTCCTTTTTCATCCTGCTGTCCACTAGGTATAAGGACATCTAGTTTTTGAGTTCCAAAGGGTCAGTGGTGGTGGGTGGGGGTTGGATCATCTTTCTCCTCCCAGCCAGCATGAGAGCACCTGGCCTCCTAGGCAAACGTATGACTAGCATGGAACAATGTCCTGTATTGTGTCTTCTTTCCTTTGGTACAGGGCTTTGTGGTGCCAGACAGAAAAGATTGCAAATATTTGAAGGACTAGGTTCCTATTGGCCAGCCCCATATTAATTAACATATTGGCTCAGCCTTCACTGAACTTTTTCTATCCGGTAAGGAGCTAAGACAAGCACAAATTATAATAATATTTATGATAAAGGCATCAGGGTCATGTGAAATAGTGCCATGGCAACTGAGGTTGTAGGCGAGCCCATTATAGACAGGAAATTATGGAAGACTTTATGGAAGAGATTGTATGGGAGATGGGCTTTAAAGGATAGATAGGAAATCAAGAAACAAAGAAGAGGGAGGTGATGGTGTGAACAAGAGTACAGAGGAAGTTGTGTGCAATGTGAGTGGTATGAGAGTTCTAGAGTTTGGCTGGAGTTTTCAGAGCCTGTAGTGGAAAAGAGTAATATGAAAATCACGACACCAGATGCAGAAAATCCAATGGGACAAGGATGCTGTCAGAACAGAATGTAAGCTCCTTGGGCAAATACTATCTCATTTTTATTGTTGAATCTGGGTGCCTAACACAGGGCCTTGAATACAGTAGGTGCTTAATAAATGCTTGGGCTGAAGTAGGGATAATTGGAGAGGATGGTTGATGGCTAATAAGACAAAAAAGAGAGGACCATTCAGGGCTGCAAAAGATTGAGTAACCCCACTCCAGAATACTTCTTTCCTACCCATTTGTCTATCTATGTCACTTAAAAAAAATTCCCTCCAGACCTCTGCCTCTCCCCTAACCTTGTGAGCCTTGCCGCCTGAGGAAATAAGGCACACACATTTTAAAATAAAGTAGGTCAACTCCCAAGTATTCATTTGTGGATTGTGACAAATACTTAATCCAAGATTGACTTTCCCCTGCCTCTTAACCTGCTTTGGGGACTGTCTTCAATTGTGTTCTTTTGGGAACAGCTTTCTAACTCTAATAAAAAAAATTGACTGGGCAGGGCTTAGAAACATGCTTTGGAAGCATTCCTGAATGTCCCAGGGGTTTTGCCATCCCACTTCTCTCTCTGGCACCCTGTGGTGGGGTATATTTGAACAATTCTACCAGAAAGCCTGAGGTCATTTGGAGAAAGGATTAGGTTCTAAAGTAGAGCAAATGACTTAGAACAAAGAAGAGCTCTGTCCCTCAGCTCTAAGCAGCCCTTTTAAACCTTTGAGTGCTGCCTTCCTGCTTTGTACCTTTGGCCACAATGGGTGAAGAAATATAGGTGATGTAGTGTAGATTATTCCCATTGCTTTTGAGACAACACAAAGAATAAGAGTGACCATTCAGAGAATTCTTTCTTCCTTCCTTCTTTCCTTCTCCCCCCTTCCTTCCTTCCTTCCTTCCTTCCTTCCTTCCTTCCTTCCTTCCTTCCTTCCTTCCTTCCTCCCTCCCTCCCTCCTCCTTTCTTTCTTTCTTTCTTTCTTTCTTTCTTTCTTTCTTTCTTTCTTTCTTTCTTTCTTTCTTTCTTTCTTTCTTTCTTTCATCTAATCTCGTCTCCTCTTTATAGAGAGGAGAAACTGCAAGGGAAGCATTCTAGGCACAGTCATAGCAAAAACACATAAAGAAAGGGTGGAATATTGGGCAAGGAACAGTCAAAAGCCAGTCTGACTTGACTCACAAAATCTATGAAGTGGAGCAACATATACTATTTCAGAAAATGTAGGCAGGAGTCAGGTTGTGAAGAATTTGATTTTACTTTATTTTATTTTTTATAAGCACATATCTCCCTCCCACTTCCCCTGCCTCCAATTAAACAATTAAAAGAAAATTAAACAAAAAAAGGGAAAATCCTTTGACAAATGTTCATATTTCAGCAAAACAAATCCCCACATTGGCTGTGTCCAAAAGTGTTTTCTTCACTTTGTATTTTAAGTTCATCACCTCCCTGACAAATATTGTCACTTATCAGAGTTGTGAAGTCTTTCAAGGCTGCTTTTCTTTGAAAAGTTGTTGCTTTATAAATCATACTCTTAGCTCTACTTATTACATTCTGCAACAGTTAATAAAGGTCTTTCCAATTTCCTCTATTTTGCTATTCCTTACGTTGAAGCAATATTCCATTAGGTTAATATAGCATTATGTGTGTAACCATTCCCCAGTATGGGAATGACCCCTTAATTTCCAGGTTTCTGCTACTAGAAAAATAGCTGCTATAAATATTTTTGTGCATGTGTGTTTTTTTCCTCTTTAAAAAAATTTAAAATGAATTTTATTGATGTCATCTGGTTCTTACATCATCATAGTATTCCAAATATCTCTCCCTCAGTCCTTCCCAGACAGCCATCCCTTACGATAAAAAGTATTTTTTAATCAATCAATTAATACAACGGATTAAAACATTGGAAAAGTCCTGAAAAAAAGTGCAATGTTTAACACCTGTAGACATCTCACCTCCAGAACAGGGTGAGTTAAAAGTGTCATCTTATATCTCTTCATTTGAGTTTTGGTTTATCTTTATAATTTCATAACTTTACTTTTGATTTTTTTTGGTGTGTAGTATTTTCCATTCACATGGTTGTGGTTATTATATATACGGTTTTCTTGGTTCTTCTTATTTAACTTTTCATCAGTTCATAGAGATCTTTCCATGAGTTCAGCACACATATCTTTTGTTATAACACGGTAATATTCCATTACAGTTATATACCACAGTTTGTTTAGCCACTCTCCAATTTATTGGCATCTACTTTGTTTCCAGTTCTTTGCTATCACAAAAATGCTGCTATAAATATTTTGGTGTATATGAGAACTTTATTCTTATTGATGACTACCTTCAGGTATAAGCCCAGGAGTCTCTAGTTCAGAGGAAAAAAGACATTTTAGTCACTTTATTTTCCTAATTCCAAATTGTTTTCCAAAATGCTCTCACCATTTCAAAGCTTCACCAGCAACATCATTAGTGTGCCTATTATTCCACAATCCTCAAACTTTGACTATTGACATTTTTTTTTGTCATTTTGCAGGTTGTGAGATGAAACCTCAGGGTTGCTTTGATTTGCATTTCTCTGATGATTATTAATGATTCAGAGCATTCTTTTATGTGATTGTGAATACTTTCCAATTCTTGTTTTGTTAACTGCTCGGGAATATCTTTTCTAAAAATCTATTTTATTACTCTCTATCTATCAATGATATATATTTATCATATACACACATATATTTCATATAGATGTATACAGATATATGTACATGTACAAACATATATAAATTGTTTATATATCTTAGATGTCAAAGACTTATAAAAAATAAAGTTGTTTTTCCCCCTCCATTTGACCACTTTTCTTTTTATCATGAGAATATTAATTTTGCCTAATTGGAAGTTTTCAAATATCATGTAATCAGAGTTATATATTTTATCTTTGGTAATTGCTTCTATCTCTTGTTTGGTTAAGAATACATCTCCTACCTACATGCAATAAATATTTATAGTAGCTCTTCTTGTGGTCGCAAAGAATTTGAAATCAAGGGGATGCCCAGCAACTGGGGAATGAATGAATAAGTTGTGGTATCTGAATGTAATGGAATAGTATTGTTCTATAAGAAATGATGAGTTGGTAGATTTTGGAAAACCTGGAAAGAATTGATGCTGAATGAAGTAAGCAGAACCAGGAAAACATTGTACATAGCAACAGCAACATTGTGTGATGATCAGCAATGATGGAAAGACATGATGGAAAGTGCTGTCCACATTCAGAGAAAGAATTATGGAGTCTGAATGCAGATAGAAGAACACTATTTTCAATTTTTTCTTTCTCATGGTTTTCCCCTTTTGTTCTGATTCTTCTTTCACAACATAACTAATGTGGAAATATGTTTAACATGATTGTACATATGTAACCTATATCACATTGCTTGTTGTCTTGGGGAGAAAAGAGGGTCAATGGAGGGAAGGAGAAAAATTTGGAACTCAAAATCTTACAAAAATGAATGTTAAAAACTATCTTTACATGCAATTGGGGAAAAATAATATTAAGTGCAAAAAAAGAATAAATCTTCTACCCAGAGTTGTGAGCGGTATATGATTTGTTTCTCTTTTAATTTTAAAAATACTATATTTAATATTAAGATTATGTATTCATTTAGAATGTATTCTGGGATATAATGTAGGTGTTTATCTGACTGATTTCTGCCAGACTGGATTTCAGCAATTTTTTTTTAATCAAATAGAGATTCCCCCCTCCCCCAGGTAATTTATGTTCTCCATTAAAAAAAAAAATTAAATACCAGATTATTTAGTTCTATTATTTATGATTCTCCCTTGTCTAGTCTGTTCCACTGATGTATTTTTTAAGCAATACCTTGTGTAGTTTTTATGACTGTTGCTTTATAATATAGTTTGTCTGGGACTGCTATTTCTCCTTTGTCCCTACTTCTTTTCATCATTTTCCTTGATATTCTAGATCTTTTGCTTTTCCAAATGAATTTTGTTATTATTTTATCAAGTTCTATAAAACATCTCCATGTTAATTTGATTAGTAGAGCATTAAAACTATAAATTAATTTTTGTAGTATTGCCATTTTTATTATATTGGCATGGCCTAGCCATGAGCACTGAATATTCCTCCAGTTATTTAGGTTGTTTTATTTTTTGTTAAGAAGTACTTTATAATTGAATCTATACCAGTCTTTTCTGTTTTCATAGGTCAATACATAGATTTAGAGTGGAGTTTTCATTTTTGTTATTTCTTTTTGTGTTTTATTATTACATAGAAATATTATTGATTTTTTTGAGGATTGATCTTGTAGCCTACAGATTTGTTGAAACTATTCATTGTCTTGATTAATATCTCTGCTGATTCCATATGAGTTTTTAAGTATACTATCCTATCATTAGCAAACAAAAATAGTTTTATCTCTTTACCTATCTTTATGCCTTTAATTTCTTTCTCTTTTCTTCTTGCTGTTGTTAGTTATTTAAATAACTATGCCAAAGAATAATGGAGAGAGTAGGCATCTTCACTCCTGTATTGATTGAAAAAGGTTCTAGTGTATCCCCTTTGCATATAATGCTTGATTTTGGTTTTAGATAGATACATTTTATGACATTAAAAAAAAAAGTTTCCCTATGCCTGTACTTTGTAGGTTTTCATTTTTGTTTTTAGTATAAAGGAATGTTGTACTTTGTCAAAGACTTTTTCTACATCTATTTGAAGAGGGAAGGGTGATGAAGAGGGGGTGAGGGTAAGAGGTTCTGCCAGGGATCCACCCTGGCATCCAGTCTGGAAGGAATTCACCAGGCTCAAGCAAACTTTGAAGCTGAAATTGTAAAGTTTATTGTTACGCTGTAGAGAACAGCGGGCAAAGATTCTTATGGAACCTGCAAACTTCCAGGGGTCACAGGCATAGTTTTAAGGTGTCAGTTATGCTAACTAGGTGAGTAAGGGTGGGATCAGGGAGGAGTTAAGGAGTGGTCAGTGCTCAAAGGACCATACACTTTTAATATCAACTGCGCAGGTGTATTGCCCATGATTCACTGGGAAATAGCTCAAGGGGGGGCTAGCTGGAGGTGTGGTTTTAGGCATGACAAGTCACTAAAGAGTGCCCAGTCTGTCACCCACCAAGGTCATCAGAGACAGTGTGGGTATATAATTGACTAAGGAGTTACCCTATAGATAAGGTATTGAAGAATTTATGGTGGGGCTGGCCACTCTAACTAAGGGAGATAACATTTACATAACTTATTGTTTCAAGCAGAGATAAACAGGTCATGAGTTGTTGCTGGGCAGAGTGCTGGAAGGGGGAAGGGGCAGAGTCGATGCTGAGGCTGGGGGGTGTGGAATTGTGATCTTACAGACTGGTTTTACAAATTGATTTTACAGACATAGATCCCAAAGCACCCCATTTACAAACTGATGTTACAGATTGATACTACAGACATATATACATCACAAGGACCCCATCATATTGAGATGATCATGTGATTTTAGATATTTTGGTTTTTAATATAATTAATTATGTTTATTATTTTTCTAATGTTGAACCATACTTCCTTACAAGCTCTGGTATAAATCTCACTTGGTTACAATGAATAATTTCATGGATAAATCACTATAGTTCATTTGACAGGATTTTGTAGAAAGATTTTGAGGCCATGTTCATTAATGATATTGACCTATAGTTTTCCTTCTACGTTTTATTTTTCCCTGCTTTAGGCTTTAGGACTCTATTTGTCTCATAAAAAAAGATTCTAGCAGGGTGCCTTCTTTCTTAATTTTTGAGAATGATTTATATGCTATGGATACTAATTATTCTTTAAAAGTTTGATAGGATTATGCTGTGAATCCATCAGGGCCAGGATTTTTTTCCCCTTTGGTAGTTCTTTAAAATCTAGTTCTGTTTCCTTTTTTGAGATTGGGTTATTTAAGATCTCTATCTTGTCTTCTGATAGTTTGGGTATTTTACATTTTTTAAGACACTCCTCATTTTTTTTTTTTTGGTTTTGTTATTGTATATTATCACATATTATTTGCATAATATGTTCTGGCTATTCTTTTTGTTTCTTCTGGTTTTGTTGTGATTTCACTTTGCTCATTTCCTATTTTGTTGATTTGGTTTTCTGCTCCCTTCTTTTTAATCAGATTAACTAAGGTTTTATCAATTTTATTAGTCATTCCAAAGAACCAGCTTTAAGTTTTATCTGTTCTATGTTATTTTTTCCAATTGCTCAATTTCCTCCTTAGTTTTTAATATGTCCTCTTTTGTGCTTATTTTAGGTTCATTTATTTGTTAACTTTTTAATTTTTCAAAAAGTATATTCAGCTCATTAATTCTCTTTTTCTATTTTGTGTGTGTTTGTATGGATATAATTCTACCCTCCCTCCATCCCTTTCTCCATGCAGTATCTGCATCCTAGGAATTTCAGTGTGTAGTTTTATCATTATAATTTTCTTTTAATTAGTTTTTAGCTGTTTCTATGATTTGTTCTTTGAGTCATTCATTATTTAGCATTTCATTGTTAAGTCTCCATTTGGGTCTGTATCTTTTGTTTGTGGTCCTTGCATTAATGACTATTTTTATTGCTTTATGGTCTATAAAGGACATATTAACTATTTCCGCCTTTTTACATTTGTTTGCAATATCTGTGCCCTAGTGCATGGTTAGTTTTTGTAAAAGTTCCATGTGGTGCACAAAAATATGTATGTTCTTTTGCCATCCCATTTAGGAGATGCCCCAAATCTCTTAACTCTAATTTATCAAGCAATTTGTTGAATTTCATATATTCCGTTTTCTTTCTATTATACTTGTTGAAAAAAGTAAAAAAAAATACTTTTATTCTCTTAACTTTGTTGTGTTACTATATCTTCTTGTAGCTCAGCTAATGTCTCCCTTATGAATTTGGATGTTTAAGGTATTTGGAATGCATAAATTTAATACTGATATTAGTTTGTTATCTATGCTTCCTTTGAGCATAATGTAGCTTCCTTGGTTATTTCCCCTCCCCTCCTTAATTAACAGTTTGTTTTTGCTTTATCAGACAATGTGATTGCAATCCTGCTTTCTTGGATTAACTTGATATATAGTCATTTTCCCCCATTCTCAGAGTTTTATTTTGGGTTTGTCTTTGTTTTCTAAATGTGTTTCTCAAAAGCAATATATTCTAGAGTTTTATTTTCTTATATAATCTATCATTTTTTTTTTGCTTGATTGGATTGTTTAATCAATTCACATTTAAATTTATAAGTTAGGTTTACATATTCCTTCATCTGTTTTTTAAAAAGTTATTTTTTCCCTTCTTCAGCTACAAACACAATGCTATGCTTCTTCAGTATCTTACCTTAATCTTTTTTTAAGGTGCCCTTATTCCCACTGCCTCTCTTCCCCTCACCCCAGATATGTTCCATTTATTACTCCTTTCTTTTGGGGGTTTTGCTTGTTAGTTGCTATTTATTTCCTGCTTTTATCAGGTTATATAATGCTCCCTTTTTTTTTTTTTTAAAGCAATTGGGGTTAAGTAACTTGCTCAAGGTTACATGGCTAGTCATTATTTATGCGTGGGTGCTCATTTTCTGAGGCCGGATCTGATCTCGGGTCATCCAAACTCCGAGGCCGGCGCTCTTACTCACTGCGCCACCTAGCCGCCCCTCCTTTCTTTTTTTTCCCCTATCAGTGTTAGTCAAATAGATTCCCTTTTCCTTTCCTCTTCTTCAACTAATTCAGTTAATTAGTTTTTTAAATTTCATTTTTGGGCCTCTTTCCAAAAATGATTTTTCTCACTCTCTTTATTATCCATCCTCTCTTTGTTTCTGCTCTAGACCCTCATTCTCTGATTCATGACCCCTATAATTGTCTTCTCTTTCTTTCTTTGTATTCCTCATGTAATCAGAACTTCCAAGTATTCATTCTAGGCTCTCCCCTCTAGGCAGTTTCTGTTACTGCCTTGTAGAGCTTATTTCATTGATTCCTTTTATCCATTATGGCTCACTTCCAGAAAAATGCCAATTATTGCCCATGTCAGAGAGGACACTGACCCAAAGTAGCTTCCCTCTACCCTACCCCCATTTATCTCAAAATCACCTCTCTGAATCCATGCTCTCCTGCTATCCCAGTGCCAGTTGCCTTCAGGAGTTCTTTCCCAACACAGGACAAGTGGAATTTTCAAGCACCAAATCCCCCAGACCACATCCAGCACCAGGTCGCTATCTCCATTAACTGACCATCTCTCTTCATTCATAGGAGCATTTGCCAGTGGAGCCCCATCCAGCCACCAAAGCAAGGCTTCCTTCCTTTCATGCCCTTTCAATCCTTGCTTTCTTCTCTGCACATGGAGGCTTTTTCTTTTACTGAGACCACAGAGATGACCCCTTCATCAATCATCATCAAATTGGCCCTGTTATATCCCACATTCCTCTCTATCTCCTTGTTGCCTTCTACCCCTTTCATATACTCTCCCGTATTGTAAATGTAATCCTCACCCCCACCCAAACAAAAGAACAAAAACAGATTTGCTTGTGGGCAGGGAGTTTCTAGGTTCTGTCCATAATGTCCCAGGCCCACCTTTTCAATGTTACTTCTATTATGTTAGTGCTTTCACCCTTGTCTCTTTGTGTACCTTTAGAAAGAAGCTTCCTACTTGCTTCTGCGGTCATTCTGTAGCTATTGCTGCCCTCCATTACTCCATTTATTCACTCTACCTGCATTATTGTCTGTGATGCTTGAGAAACAAATGATCTCTTCAGTTCTGGCTTTCTTTCTGCAGATGTTTCAAATGTCTCTTATTGAAGTGCATATTTTTTCATTTATGGTTAAGTTCAAATTTGCAGTAAAGGTCAGCTTGGGATGTGTCCTGATCCCCGTTATTTGGAACACATCATTCCATTCCCTACTACATTTTCTGGTAGCTTTAGAATAGTCTTGTGTTATTAGAATTTAATTTTCTTTGTATTTGAAGGTTTTTCTCATGCTTGTTTGCAGAACTTCTTGTTTCTGAACTGAATTATTAAATATTTCCTCTGTGTCTTGGAGTTTGCAGTTTTTTTTTTCCTGGAAGCGATCTAAGGATTATTTCAATTGGAATTTAATTTTCCATGGTCAGAAGTTCTAGGCAGTTTATATTATTTTCTGCATTATGATGATATTAAGGTTTTTTTGTCTTGTCATGTTTTTCTGGGAATCCTATGCTTCCTAGATTGTTTTTAGGCCTTTGAGATCAGTATGTTTTGCTTGTATAATGAGCATTTTTTTTTTACTGTTATTGGGTTTGGTATTTTTTTTTTTTGCTTTTTATCTTCTATATATTGTCCTTCACTTTTATATATTCACATTCCTAGTCTGTTGTTTTCTCTGTTGTTTGTTTGGTAAGAATTACCATTGCAGATTCTACTTTTTCTATTCTGCCACTTATTTTTATTATGCAATCCATAAATTCTGCACCCATAATTCTCATTTTTTTGAACCTCTCAGAAACAGTGTGCTATGGTTTTGTGTTTCCCTCAAATTCCAAGGGGTCCTCTCTTTCATCAAGTGTTGGATCATTTCCCTCTATTTTGTAGTATTTATTTATTTATGGATGCTTGAAGTAATGTACTAGATTTGGAGAACATTGTTTCCTTCTGTTGTTAATGTTTTCCCTATTGATTTATCCACTTTTATTCAAGGTCTCTGAGATTTCTTCTTCCTGGGATTTTTCTTAATTTCAGCCTCTCCTTTCCCTCCACCTTTGCGTTTTTACCCCTATTGCTCACTTTCTGATTCTGTCTCCTCTGATGGTGATTTCCTTGGGAACTAGATTTCAAAGTGTCTGAATCTAATACCATGCTGGGCATTTCATAGCTCACCAGCATAGGATTCTGCTCCAAGTGACTTTTAGATGGTTAGAACTGACCCTAGCTGGATGCTGTACTCTACCTCAGGTTTAGTGGAGTGTTACCCACCCTCACCTCCATCCCCTATACCCCCCCAATATGATGTCCTGTCCCCCTCCTCTCCCATTCCTCAGTTCTCTGGAATAGCACTGGCATTTCAGAAAGCTCCCATGCTGGTCTTATAAGATTATCCACCTGAACACTGGCAATTCAGAGCTTTGCAGCACTGGCACTATGGGGTTGTCTGCTTTGAAGTTGGCTGGGCTAGTTGTCTGTCAGGGCTTGAAAAAATTTTCTCAGTCTGGAGATGGAGAATCCATGGCATTGGAAAGAGGGAAAGAAGACCAGATTATAGGGTTGAACTTTGTTACAAGTCTATATGTTAGGTCCTTGGATCTGCTTGGTGCAGCCTTGCTTCTGGAATTATGAGAGGTTGGGGAGGTGTGCTGAGTGAGCTCAGGGTAAGTGTCAATTCATTTTTTTTTAGCCTTCCTTCAGATTCTTGATTCTTAGATGATGGAAACAGTTGAAGTTGTTTTATCATTGGCTCATAATTTCTGTTTTTTTTTAGAGGCTCCAGAGGCCATGGGAATCAGAGAAAATGTCTACTACTTTATTTCATTGTTTATGTGATTCAGAAGTCTCTTTCTCTTTAAAAAAATCTGTTGGGGTTATTGGTATTGGTGCCTCAATGGATATGGATAATGCAGTGAATTTTAGGGCATAGTTTCAAATTACTTTCCATGATGAATGTACCTATTCACAGTTCTGTCATCAGTACATTTATGTGCTTGTTTTTCCCCAGACCCTGAAACATATGTCTTATTTCTCATTTGTCATTTTTGCCAATCTGATGAGTATGAGTTAAAACTAGAGGTCCTTTAATTTGCCTTTATCTAATTATGAGTGATTTGGAGATTTTTTTATATGGTGTTTAATAGCTGAGATGTATGAAGGGCTTTAAATGCCAAACTGAAAAGTTTATATATTATCTGAGAAGTAATAGGTGGCTATTGGAGCTTCATTAGCAGGGTCATAATTTAGGGATATCATTTTGGCAGTTGTGTGGAGTATGTATTAGAGAGAATAGAGGTGAGGAAGTTATTAATGAAGCTATTACTATAACTTAAGGAGAGTTGATAAGGGCTTTAACTAGGGGCTGACTGTGGGGACAAGGGGATGAATATAAGAGGTGTGAAGATAGAATAGATACAATTTGGCAACTGATTGGATGTGGGGAATGAAAGTGGATATTTGAAGGTGACCTTGAGTTTGTGCATCTGGGTGACTGGAAGAGAAGTAAGGAAAAGGGGTGGGTTGGGGGAGAAGGACAATGATTTCTACTTTGAACATGTTGTATTTGATATTTCTTTAGGGTAGCATAGTAGAAATGTTCAGTTGGTAGCTGGTGATGTGGGATTGGATTCTACCTTGTCCACTATCCCCACCTTGCTTTATTATTCCAATATGATTTTGTTATCTAGGAATATTTCTGAATTTAAAAACAAAACAAACAAAACTTTATTCATATTTTCAGTGTTTGCTACCTCATATACATATCAAATGATATGTAACTCTCCCAGGACAGAGGTACAGCATTGAGGGAGGTGTGCACACCTGTGTGGTAGGATAGGGGAGGGATTGTAGAAGAAATCTGGGAACGAGTAACCCCAGGATAGGGGTTGAACCTAGAAGAACAGATGTGCTACTCAAGATGAGAGTATTGGGAGGATGCAGGAAAAGATTTAATTTTTTCCCTGTGGCCTTTGATGAACCTTATTAAAGATCTTGGCTGTCTTAACCTGAAATCATTCCTAACTCATTGTAAGTAGGCTATGAATTAAAAAAAAATATTGATACCTTTTGTTTTTACCTCACTTACATTTCCCAATAGACCCCCTCTTTGCTTCCCTTTCCATAGATCATCCTAAAAAAGAATTTGAGAAGAGGAAAATGATAGTTCAGTAAACCTAACCAATATGGTGAAAAAGTTTGACGTTATAAGAAGTGTTTAATACCCATAGTCCTCAACCTCTTCAAAGTGGCAGTGGGAGCTATCATTTCATCTCTCTTTTGGATCTAAGCTTAGCTATTATAACTTATACCTTGTTACATTTTATTTGATTCTGAATTTAAACACCAAATAAAATGACCCTTCTCTTCTAAAAAGTAAAGGGGGACAAAAAGGATTATATATGAAACTGAGAATCTCTTATGTGTAGCTTGGTTTTAACTTTAAATGTATAATAATTTAACTTTTAGCTTTCAAAAGTATCCTGCTCATCTGTGTTTCCTTCTGGCCTTCCTTGTGTTTCCTTCATTAAACATGCTTGTTTTCTTTCTCTTGACAATCTTATTGGTAGGTTCCCTTTCCTTCATCTCCTTCCTTCCTTCTCCCCCCATCCCAAATAAAACACCTTTATAACAAATTTGCATCTTTGAGGAAAACAAGTCCCTTTGTCAGTCATTGTACCCTGAGTACATCTCTTTTCTGTCAGGAGGTCAACAGAATGCTTCATTATTATTGTTATTGTTGTTGTTATTATTATTGTTGTTATTATTTTGCTTTTTGGAGGGGGAAGGCAAGACAATTGGTGTTAAGTGACTTGTCCAAGGTCAAAAGCTAATAAATGTTAAATGTCTGAGGTCAAATTTGAACTCAGGTCCTCCTGATTCCAGGACCGGTGCTCTATTTTACACTGTGCCACCTACCTGCCCCTAGAATACTTCATTAGTGATCCTCTGGAATCCTTATTGGTCATTGCATTGATAAAAGTACTTAAGACTGGCAAATTTGTTTTTCTTGATAAAGTTATTATTGTATAGAGTTTTACTGGTTCTGCTCATTTTATTCTGCATCAGTTCATATAAATCTTTCCAGATTCCCCTGGAATCATCCCTTTCATCATTTCTATTACCTTCATATACCATAATTTGTGTAACCTTCCCCCAATTTGTGGGTATTCCCTTAGTTTCTTCCTTCCTTCTTTCCTTTGCTCTTTTTTTTTGGAGGGCAATTGGGGTTAAGTGACTTGCCCAAGGTCACATGGCTAGTTTTTGTGTTAAGTGTCTGAGGTTGGATTTGAACTCAGGTCCTCCTAACTCCAGGGCTGGTGCTCTATTCACTGCACCACCTAGCCACCCCCGGTATTCCCTTAATTTCCATTTGTTTGCCATAACAAAAATATCTTATAAATTTTCTGGGTATATGTGGGCTCTTTACCAGTTCCTTTCATCTATTTAGGGTATAGTTGCTAGGCCAATGGATATGTACAGTTTAGTGACTTTTGGGGCATATTAGATATTTTCTTTTTCCAGAATAGCTAGACCAATTCACAGTTCCACCAATGGTACATTATTATGCCAGTCATCTCACAAATTCTTCAACAATTACTATTTCCTATTTTAGTCTTCTTTGTCAATATAGTGAGTATGAGATAGAGATTCAGTTATTTTGATTTCCATTTTTCTTACTATTAGTGATTTTTTACTATTAGAGCATTTTTTTCACATGGTTGTTGACAACTTAGATTTCTTCTATTGAGGTTTACCTGTTCATATCCTTTAAGTATTGGAGATGTCTTTTTTTCATACATATTTGAATCAACTCCTTAAATATCTTGAATATGAAACATTTATCAAAGAGATTTGCTACAAAGAGTTAATAGTTGAGACCTTTATTTCTCTAGATGAATTACTTTATTATTTTTTCTAGCTCTATAATGTAATTCTTTGGTAGTTTGACATAGCATTGCATAATATGGTAGTTTTAAATTTTATTATTATTATACTTTTTATTATGTTGGCTCAGCCAATTCATGATTAATGAACATTTCACTAATTATTTAGATCTGTCTTTACCTGTGTAAAGAGTGTTTTAATTCATATAATTCCAGTTAGTGTCTTGGTAGGTAGACTCTCAGTGTTTCATACATTTTATACACACACACACACACACACACACACACACACACACACACATACACACACACACACACACATATATATATATATTAGGCAGAATTTCTATTTCTCTCTTCTTACTATGCCTCATTGGCCATATAGAGAACTGTGATGATTTATCTGAATTTATTTATATCCTGCAAATTTGGTGGTGTGATATTTTTAATTTTTAAATTTTTTTTGTAGATTCTTTAAAATTCTCTAGATAGGCTATCATGTCATATGTGAAAAGTAAAACTTTTCTTTCCAGTTTTTCTATGTGTATTCCCTCAATTTCTTTTCCTTTTTTTTTTTGTTATAGCTATCATTGTTAGAACTTTATCAAATAATAGTGGTGATAATGAAGTCATTGTTTTACCTTTGATCTTAATGGCAAGGTCTTTGACCTTTCTTCATGATATATTATGTTGGCTTTTGAGTTTAGATAGATACTGTTTACCATATTAAGGAATTATGCATTTATTCCTATGCTTTTCAGTGATTTTAAAAGAATAAGGTATCAACTTTTGCTAACAGCTTTTCAGAATTAATTGATATAACCACATAATTTTATTGTTTTAGTTATCAATATGTTCAATTATATTTATAATTTCCCTATGTTAAACCAACATTGCATTCTTGATATCAATCCAACCTAGTTATCGTGTATTTTCTAATAAATCATTGTAATCTTTTTGCTAACATTTTATTCAATATTTTTGCATTTATATTAATTAGGGATATTGGCCTATATTTTTCTTTTTCTTCTTTTCATTCCCTGGATTACATATCAAGACCACATTCTTATTCTTGCAAATAGTTTATGTAATAATAGAATTAATCATTTTGAATGTTTGATGCAATTCACTTGTAAGTACTTCTGGTTCTTTCACTTCCCCCTTCCCTCTCTTTGGGAATTAATTTATGGCTTAATCAATTTCTTTTCCTAGATGGTAGATTATATAGTCTATTTTTTGTTCTATTAACTTATATATTTTAAAATTTATGTAAGTATTCATCCATTTAATCTATCATTTTGTTGGCCCGGTTAAGGATTTTGAATTTTGTTTTTGCTACTGTTTTTTGGCAGTAAGTGCTACATTCTCCTCTGCCTTCATTAAGAGCAATATTAAGCCCACAGTTTGCACAGTACTTTATACTTGTCTAAGTGACCCTCTATGCATTATTTTACTTGATTTCAACAAAAACTCTGAGAGTTAGCTGACGTAAGTATTATGGTGTTGTTCCCCATGGAAGAAGAGGAAATTGAGGAATAGTAAAGTGAAATAATTGATCCGAGATCACATATATGTTCAATGGGGCAGTGGGATCTAGAACTCAGGTCTTCCTTTTCCTAGTCAATTACTTGTTATACCACAGTATAAAAGCCAATGGTTTGGATGTGCTTGAGGTGTTAGTTCTTGTTACTCATGTTTCTATACTTTCAAGGTTTACAAATCTCTTTCTTCATAACTGCCCTAAAGTATATAATTCATGTATTTTCACCCCCACTTTATAAATGAAGAAATTGAGATTCAGGAAAGTTAAGTGACCTGCTTGTGCTTATACACTTAGTACATGATGGAGCTGGGACTAGAATATAGGTCTCCTGATTTCAAGGTCTTTGTTCTTTCTACCGTATCCTTGTTCAGTCATTTTTAAGTTGTGTCCAACTCTTTGTGACCACATTTGGGGTTTTCTTGGCAGATAATGTAATGGTCTGTCATTTCCTTCTCCAGCTCATTTGACAGATAGGAAACTGAAGCAAACAGGGTTAAGTGACTTGCCCAGGGTCACACAGCTAGTAAGTGCCTGAGGCTGGATTTGAATCCAGGAAGAAGAATCTTCCTGACTCCAGGTCCAGTACTCTATCCACCATGCCAACTAGCTACCTTTGTCCTGCTGTATTTTTAAAAGACACCTTAATGATTTATATAAAAATACACATACTTAACTAATCAAGGCAGAGGGGAATAAACATTTATTAAGAACCTACTATGTTCAGGCTTTATGTCAAGCACTTTACAGATATTATCTCACTTGAACTAATGACTGATAATAACTTATGGCTGCTCTCTTGCTTGGGACACCCCCAACACAACTTTGTCAGACTGATTACTGTCCTTATGGATTCCCTGTCACAGATAACACAGGGTAGTTTTAAAGTTAGTAGAGGAATCTTCCATTGTGTTTTTCCAGACTATGCCCTTCAATGGATATATAAATGATGTAATATTGTAGTGGGCTCTTGGAATATTTCTGTCACCACTTTTATGAGTTACTATGGATTACAGATTTGTAACTCCTAAAGGCATGGAGAGGACCATATTTCATTGAAAAAAAAAATCACTGGTCTTACAAATGCAGATGCAAACACCCACACACCCTAGAGAGGAAATGATTGTTCTGATTTACTGGAAAGTTGGGATGTTAGATCTGTCTCCCTCGAGTGACCTGCAGACAGTTTCCAACCAGAAATCATTTTCTTTGAAAAGGTGCTATTCTTGCTAAACAGAACTGGAGCTTTAAATGCACCTTTTACCTCAGATGTTGAGGAACTGATTTAAAGTAAGAGACAAGGAAAAGGAATTTACCTTCTTTATCCAGGAGAATAGACCCTGTGACTGACTGTTTAGGATTAGAGATTTAGAAATAGAGTAGACTTCAAGGTCCTCTAATCCAACTCCATTATTTTACAGTTGAGCAAACTGAGGCCCAGAGAAGTTGTGACTTCCCCAAAGTCACACAGGAAGTGGCAGAGGCAGGCTCTGAACCAAAGTCCTCAGACTTCCAATCCAATGATTGTACCATGCAACACAGCACCTCCCAAGTAGAATTGATTTTGGGAAGACAAGTCAAAGAGGTGTGGCATTGCCCTCCTTCAGGCTACCATCCATTAAAAAAAGTCAAGTCATGGAGGCTAGGTGGTGCAGTGAGTAAGAGCGCCGGCCCTGGAGTCGGCATGACCTGGTCCTGGCTTCAGAAAATGAGCACCCACACATAAATAATGACTGGCCGTGAAACCTTGACCAAGTTACCCCCAATTGCTTTAAATAATAAAAAAGTCTAGTCAAGTCAGGAAGCACATATTAAATTCTTATATGTACCAGGCATTCTGCTAAATGCTTTAAAATATTATCTTATTTTATCTTAACAAATATGGGAGGTAGACACTATTTTTAGTCCCCATTTTATCCTGGAAGATAAGTACTAACATTATCCTCAATTTACAGTATAGGAAATTGAATTAGAGAGAAGTTAAGTGACTTGCCCAGGACCACACAGAGTATAGCCAAGGCAGAATTTGAATTCAGGTCTTTCTGACTCCAAGCCCATCTATCTACCGTGCCACCTGTTGTTCAGTTGTTTTAGTCCTACCTGACCCTTCATGACCTCATTTGGAGTTTTCTTGGCAAAGATACCAGAGTGGTTTGCCATTTCCTTTTCCAGCTCATTTGACAAATGAAGAACTGAGGCAAACAGGGTTAAGTGACTTGCCCAGGGTCACACAGCTAGTATCTCAGGCTGGATTTGAACTGATGAACCCATAAGCTTTCCTAATTTCCTATTCCAAGCCTAGAGCTCTATCCACTGTACCACCTAGCTACCCCACTAAGTCACCCAGCTGACTTTACTGGCTAGTATTTATGTAGTACTTTAAGGCTTGCAAAATGTTTTGCAAATGTTAGATTCTCATGATAATCCTGTGTAGTAGTTGCTATTAATAGCTCCATTTAAAAACAGAGAAACTGAGGCTGAGAAAAGGTAAGTACCTTACCTATGGTCACACAACTAGTGTCTTGAGTAAGATTCAAATTTGGCTCTTTCTTTTTCAAGTCCATTTGTCTAGCTGGGAGAGATGAGCATGTAGTAGGCTTTGGGGAAGGAATAAGCTGATAGGCAGAAATTAAAGTTCAGGCATGACAGTGGGAGGAATGTTCTGGCATTTAGAGTATATAGGTGAATCATTATTTCACATGTAATGGAGTGGCCTGTGATACAGTCAGGGATTGGGGCAGGGTGGTGGTGGCAGGGAGGAGTTCTTAAAGCATTCATAGATATACCCTGTTTAGTTTCAGTCTTTTTGAAAACTTGAGGGACCTATTTCTGTCCTTGTGTGACGAAAGGGCTGGCACTGTATGAGTATGGAATGTCTTTTAATTGACTGCAGAGATAGAAGAGATGATGTGGGGTTGCTGACTCTGCACTAAGCTCATACACACCAAAAGGATGAACCTTCTCTTTTTGGCTCTCTCTTTAGCATCTTCAACTAAGGAAGTTGATTCTGATCTGTCCAGTAAGTTGTACGGAGGGTTCCCTTCCCTGTTCCCAAGTCGCAAGCCATTAGCACATGACTGCCTCTGTTTCTTTTCTAGTCCTCTTTAAACTTAATGCCTTTCCCCTTACCCCAAATTTATCTTTTATATATCTTGTTTGTACATTTTTTGGTATATTTTCTCCCCAATTAGACTGTAAACTCCTTGAGAGTAGGGATTATTATTATTATTATTAATTATTATTTTGGCTTTTCTTTGTATCCGTAGTGTTTAGCACAGGACCTGGAACTTACTAAGTACTTAGTTGATATTTGTTAACTCAGTGAGTTAAGGACAGACGCAGAGTGATAGTTATTTGAAGGAAGAATCCTTATCATGGAGACAAATGCTGACTGTGGACTCATAGACCCTCAGGGCCCAACTGGGCTTCCCACCCAGCAGGGAGATATACCAAAGGGAAACTTCATGAGGACTCTATGACAGGAGAATGTATCAAAACTTGTTTAGCTATTCTCCAGTAGATGGACACCTAGTTTATAACCAGTTCTTTGTGACTACAAAAGGTGATGCAATAAATGTTTTAGTGTATATAGGGCCTTTCTTTTAATAATTAAGCTCCCTTGGGCATTGGCTTATCAGTAGAATCTCTGGGTGAAAAGGAAATATCTTTTAAATCATATCGTACGTATAATTCCAAATTGCTTTTAGAATGGTTGAACTAGTTCTCAATTTCATCAAGAATACATCAATGTGCCTTTCTTTCCACACCACTCCAGCATTAGCAAGTCACATTTTGGGGTCATTTTTTGCAAGTTTTGCAGGTGTGAAGTTACTCAACTCTCTACTTCCTAATTCAACTTATAATCACTTTGATTAGATTGGTTGCCACATCATTGTGTTGACTTGGGTTGACCTTGTAGGCCACTAAAATTCCTACTTCACAGAAATTTTTGTATATACTTCTCACCTTCATTCTATACTTATGTAACTGATTAAAAAAAACCAACAACAATGACCTCAACTGTAGGATTTTACATTCATTTTTGTTATATTTCCTTGTATTATATTTAGCTTATTTAAATTTTTTGGGTTCTGACTCTCATCTAATGTATTAGCTCTTCCTTTTTACTTTGTGTTATCTACAAATTTGACAAATGTATCATGATTTAAAACAATTATTCTTTACATTTATGCAGCATTTGGGTCTTTCAAAAATAATATCTTATTTAATCTTCCTATATTATCAAACCATTGCCATTTGATAGATGAAAAACTGAGACCTAGAAAAGTTATTTGACTTGTCCAAGCTCTCACTGTGTTGCAACCCTCTTCTGGGCAGTAGGAGATAAAAAAAAGTAATAACCAAAGATGGATCCTGTAGCTTAGTATATTTGGGGATCAAAATGGGCTCCCTTTGGGAGCTTAGGCATCCAGAGCTTGGGTAGTGGGGGCAGGGTAGGGAAACAGGGTACCAAAAGTATGGTCACAGCTATAGGACCAGGTAATGGTGCATAGACTGGGTCAAAGCCAGGCCAGAGAAGGTAGCTAGCAATGCAGTTGGTATTATATAGAAAACCAGGATGAAGGCCAATATTCAGCAACTGGAGAATCAGTTGGGTGTACATGAAGCTCAGGAAGATATAGGATACTACCCAACAATCAACCTAAAATTTTTTTAAATGGTTATTTGTGGCATTTGGACCACACATTTTCCTTTGCTTTAATGGAACCAGACAAATTTCTATTTAAGTGGCAGAATGAAGTTTAGAACTCAGGTCATTTGTGCATGGGTTTACCATTCTTTCCGCTAAATACTGCTATGTCACCAAATCTCGGAACATAAATTGGTAAATTGTCCTTGAGTTGACATTTTTTTTTCTTACTTCTAAGTCCTTGAACAATTGAGATAATTTTTTTTAAAGATGACTGAATGAAATTTGGGTTCACTGCTTTGCTCTCAAGTCTGATTTGAAGGGGCTGGAACTTGAAAATCTGGTTTAATATGCTAACAGTCTTTAATGGGGAAAGATTCCACATAAGTAAAAGGTGGTTGAGAAAAATGTGTCAGTAAAATAGAAAATAATTGGGCAGCAACAAACATAAATACAATGATAGAACTAATGAGAGAATAGTAGACACAGCACAGACAAAAACCCTGTCCATCCCTCCCTCCTCCAGCTCACAAGTTGCAACATATGGAGGGGGACATGAGATTTTAGATGGCAACTAGTTCCACACTTTGCCTAAATGAAAGCTTTACATAGGTCATTCAAGACTGAAAATTGTCATTCCTACTCTTAAAGACCACTAGGGAAGAAGATTCCAAACATCCCCAAGTCAACTATTCTAATATGTAACAACTCAACGTCAGGAGATTGTTCCTGACACCTAACCTGAATCCTTCGTTGTCTTCTTCCTCTTTGACGACCTCAATGGAGCACAGCTGCTAACCATTCTTCATCTGATCACATTGAACTGCAGATGAAAACTGCTCCTTATATTTTCTTCCAGGTCCAACAATCCTAATCCCTACAATTCTGTTAATAGATTTTGTTTTTTTCTCTTTTTCAATTGGTAATTTAAAAATCACCAACAAAGACAAATATTCAAGGGCACAGAGAAGAAAAAGAGGATTTTATATACAACTGTGAATTTCTCTTATACGTAGTTTGTTTTAAAAGTATATATTAAATTTATCATGTTATTAACAATTGCCCAGTTTGATTCTGGCTCCTGAATGACTTCTTGTTTTCTCTTTAATTCTCTTTCCTTCCTCCTTCCCTCCCTCCCTCCCTTCCTCCCTTCCTTCCTTCCTTCCTTCCTTCCTTCCTTCCTTCCTCCCTCCCTTCCTCCCTCCCTCCCTTCTTTCCTTCCTTCCTCCCTTCCTCCCTCCCTCCTTTCCTTCCTTCCTTCCTTCCTCCCTTCCTCCCTCCCTCCTTTCCTTCCTTCCTTCCTCCCTTCCTCCCTCCCTCCTTTCCTTCCTTCCTTCCTTCCTTCCTTCCTTCCTTCCTTCCTTCCTTCCTTCCTTCCTTCCTTCCTTCCTTCCTTCCTTCCATTTTCCACTAACTTTCACTCCCCAGCCTCCAAGAATCAATTTTTGTATTGTTAAAGAAAACAAAGATATCGGTCATTTCTGAAAGTGTGTATTTCATTCCATAATTCTAGTTTTCTTTTCTAATTGCTCAGAATCTTCTCTACCTACATCACTTTGGAGGTGTAGAGGCTCGAATGGAATTCTACTATAGTGAGAGTACTATCTCCCAGGTTACATGCCATAGGTAATAACACACTTATGCTGCATTTTCCATATATTATTTCTTCCCATATATTATTTCTGATGGCCTTCACATAGATTCTGTGAGGTCAGTATTCTTATCCTCATTTTAGAGATGAGGCTGTTGAGTCTCAGAATATGTAAGTGACTTACTAAAAGTTAAACAGCTGGTAAATAGAAGATCTAGGATTTGAAGCCAGGGGTTTTCAGGATACCAAGGTAGAGAAATGTTACTATTATTTACTTTAAATATAAATTTTAAAAGAAACAAAAAGTCTCTCCAGAGTCAAGAAATAAACATTTATGTTTCAAGTATTTTAAGGGTTCTATGTTTTGCTGGTGAGAATACTCCCTCCATGGAAGTAGAGGGAAATCCCTATATATCTTAGGAGATAGTTTTTAAGAATTCCTGTGACCAAGAGTACTAATCACTTTGTGGCCAATCTGGTAATAAGTTCCAATCATAATGGGGGGAAAAGAAAAAAAAATTGAAAACAGAGTTGGAGCAAAAGAGAAAGCTCTGAAAGAGGAAATTAGTAGTGTTTCTTCACCATTTTACCCAAGGGCCAGTGATGACTTAATCAGTATAATGAGAACCATTAGGGAAGCCAAAGCAAAGAAGAGAGAGATCAAGGACAGAAGCTGATTCCTTTTATGCCTACTGAATTGTTATATCTTTCTGCTCAGTCACCAAACATTTTCAATACAACACCCAATGATGTATACCATAGGGACCAATCGGGGCTTTCTGGTTGAATATGTACTTTAAGTCCAATGAAAGAGGACAGGGGGCAGGCTTGTCTCTTTAGATTGACCTCTACAAGACCTAGTTCAACAGATCAGGAGGACTCCTTGGCAGCCATAATTCAGGGGAGCAACCCCTGTGGAGAAGGACCCAGTCATACAGATTTACTGTAGACAAAAAACCATCTATCGGTAAGGCAAACCAGTCTAGATGAAACAGCAAGGCACAATGAAGAAGAGACAGGAGGTAGAATAGGTCTGACAAGTCAAATATCTTCTACCAACTCTACTACCCCCTCCCCTCAGACACTGAACTCACAACTAGCAGTGGCTCCTAAAGAATTGGCCCTGTTTCCAGGACTGAACCTATAGTCATTATCTAGAGCAGGGTTGTCAAATGCATGGTTGGTGGGCCACATGCAGACCATCATACTCCTGAGCTCAACCTGAACCAGTGTAAAATGTAATTTGCAAATGTTTAACAAAATATATAAAAACAATAAAACATAGATAACACATTTAAAAACTGTTAATATTCAGTCAACAGGGATCCTCATGTATTGATTAGTGGCCCCTTTTCTATTTGAGTGTGTCATCACTGATCCAGAGGATCAATTTTTGTGGAAATACAACATGGTACTTGCTTTTGCAGTTATTATGTCTTCTACTCCCTCAGCAACCACAGCTACTGAGTCACCACAGAAATCCTTGACACCATTAAATGGTTCAATAGCAGAAATGGATATGGTTTCATCAATGACAAAATCTTCTTTTTAAAGCAATTGGGGTTATGTAATTTGCTCAAGATTACACAACCAGTCATTATTTTATGTGTGGGTGCTCATTTTCTGAGGCCGGATCCAATCCCAGGTCGTCCCAACTCCAGGGCCAGTGCTGTTACTCATTGTGCCACCTAGTTGCCCCAATGACAAAATCTTAAAGAAGACACATTACCTACCATCTTTTTTTTGTCACCTGTTGACTAAGGATCATGGAGCCTTTCTATTTGACATGTATCTGAAACTTTCTATATTATTGTGTCACTTTATCAGAATGTGAGATCCTTGAGATCACAATCTTGTTTTTCTAGTTGTATCTTCTCAGTTCTTATTACAGTGTTTTGCATATAATATTTAATAAATGTTTTTTCCATCTATCCATCCATCCATCCATGCATTCATCCATGCATTCATCCATTCATCCATATCTTTCCATAAATTCACCATGGATGAATTTATCCAATGTGCTCAGAGTCATTCTTGAGTTCTTTTAACATTGCATTGATACCAGTACATATTGTTCCTCAACTTTGCTATGTAACTCATGCCTTTCTGGTTTCTTTTTTTAATCTTATTTTCCTCTCCATGAACTCTATAAAATAGCTAACCTACCTTCCCTGTTGAACACAACAATCTGTCTTCTGCCTCTATACCTTTTCATATGCTGTTTTCCATGCCTGAAAAGTCTTTGATCCTCACTTCTGCTTCTTAAAAATCCCTGGATCTGCTTTCCTTTAAGCCTTTGTTCAAATCTCACCTTTTGCTGAAAAGCCTTTCATGTTATCTTCCTCTGCTAGTGGCTTTCCCCAAAGGTTATCTTCCATCTACTTCTTTGTATACCTAAGTTTTTACATGCTATCCTTTCCATTAGAAAGTAAGATTCTAGAGGGAAGGGACTGTTTTTGTCATTCCCCTAGTGTCTAAGTACCTGGCACATAGTAAATGCTTGTTGATATATCTATTGACTGATAGATCATTTTCTAATCACATTTTTCTTGGTTGCTATCTTTATTTGTCCCATGAATTTCTTATTTGCAATGTGTTGCATCCTGCTTGTCGTATATCCACTACGAAATCTCTTCATTATACTTTACATGATCCTTACCTTCAGTTCTTTAGTGACACATAGCCAGATATCATTAAAACAGCAATTGTGTTAAAAAAAAATAAGCCATTGTTTCAGTGAGAAGTGTGTGATTATTAAAGGAACTAAGTAATCTCCCAAAGGTAATTCAATTTACTCTTTTCCTAATCTACAATTCTAGGCCCAGCCCATAGCCCATTTGCAGTGCCCATCCTAGAGAGATGTCCTGGTAGATGAGCTCTGTAAGTTGTTGATACAGCTGCATACCATAATCTGGAGAGCTCACTTGGTTTTTCCTATGTGGGGAGTTAAATCAAACTTGTGAATGACAATGGATCTCATTTTATAGGCTTGAGTGTGTTCTAGGACTTGATGAAATAAGCACGATGTCATCCATGGAGATCTTGTCTTTTTTTGACTTAGACTTTATTTTGGACCTCCACTATAACAGTGATGAGCACCTTTGGCAAGTATGCATCTCTCTGTTTAATTCTTTATTTGATATTAATAATCAGAGTGTCATTGAACAAAGTTATTTTAGTTGCTCTATCTTTCAAGATTTCTTGGATGGTTTTGACACATTCATGGGAGGTACCCTTCTTAAGAGAAAGTCTTTTTGATTTACCAAATAAAATACTTTTTTGTTGTCACCAAAAACAAACCCATTGGGATTATTTCAAGCACAGACCTCCTGTGAGTATATTTGTTCTAGTTTAGCTCTTTGTCTGCCTTTGTTTTCTTAGGTGTTGTTTTCACTTTTTCTAGCAGTACACAGTGAAATTTTCGTTAAGGAATGCTTAGACATTAATAGCTCCTCTGCTTTGGGGGAGGGGGGGGGACAGAGGGAGAGAGAGAGTGTTGAAGATATCAAGAAATTGAAGTACCTCATTAGGTAACTTACATTATCCATTACTACAATAGCAAGCCTCTGTACTAGGTGGGTTGTGTTTCCCAAACTCTGTCTTACTCCTCTATATATCCAACTGGTCTCATGTACTCAGATGACCTCATCTTTGTTTCTGTCTCCACTGACCCCTTAAAAGATTTCTATACATGGATGGGGGGTGCCCTACTGAAAAAAGAAACCTTAAGGTAGCATTTTGTTCTACAAAGTCAAATACTTTTTCATAATTTTTTAAAAAAATGTGTTCTCCTTAATTACATGTAAAAACAAATTTTAAAATTTATTAAAAAAATTTAAGTTCTAAATTTTCTCCCTTCCTCCCTTATCTCCTTCCTCCCCAATACAGTAAGCAATTTCATATAGGTTTTACATGTGAAATCATGTGAAACATATTTTCACATTAATCATGTTGTGAAAGAAGAAACAGATTAAAAGAAAAAATGCATAAAAAATTGGAAATAGTATGCTTCAATCTGTACTCAGACTCCATCAGTTCTTTCTCTGTATGAAGACAGCATTTTTCATCATATATTCTTTGGAATTGCCTTGGATCACTGTGTTGCTGACAATAGCTAAGTCATTCATAGTTTGTCATCATACAACATTGCTATCAGTGTATATAACGATCTCCTGGTTCTGCTCACTTCATTTTGTATCAGTTCATGTGAGTCTTTCCAGGTTTTTCTGAAATTATCCTGCTAATCATTTCTTATATGCTTTTTCATAATTAAAAAAAGTAAGCACAGTAGGGCCTTGTATTCTTTACATGTCTCAGTCAATTGTGAGATGGTAAAGATATGGTCATTGTAGAATAATTGCTTGCAAGCTTTCAGTTGATATATAGATGAGTCACAGAAAGGTTTTGTATAGATGGGAAAGTAGGCTGATAGGTTGGTAGTTTTTGCTGTTCTCTTGGCCTCCTTCTTTTTGAATGAATAAGTTCTGAGTTTTTTTCCCCTATATCTGTGTTGTTTTATCTTCTATTGGATACCCTGGGAACAAATCTTTAAATGTCCTTATCATCTCTAGTATGGGTCTTCTCTATGTACACTTTGTTTTGATTCAGCTGCCTTCCCCATTTTTGTCCTTTTTAGTGACATTTTTATTAGCACATCGAGAACTTTGACATTAGGGTTAAGTGAAGTCATTCTACTGCTCTTGAAGATGAAAATAATTTTTACTAGAAATCTTTGCAGATCTTTTCAATTTTCCTTTTCCTATTTGTCCTTCTGTTTTCATCCTCTAAATGTCCTTGGGATGATTACACTTAGTTGGCTCATTTGACAACCTTTTATCAAACTGGTTTTACCTTCAAGTGGTGCTACATGCTTTATGAGACTACATTGCTTATTATAATACTTCAAACGTCACAAGTTTTTACAAATTGAGCTTACATTCTAAAACCAGTATTTTGTTTTGCCCTCACCCAGAGATGTACTATAGCCAGCTTAAACCAGTTTGACAGCCAATTGTTAAATTTTCAGTGTGAGGATTTACACCTCAGAAGTTAGCAAATGCTATAAATCAGGACTTTTTTTTTATTATTTTGTTGATTTTGTCTAGACTTAGAAAGTGATGGAAAAATGTTAATGATACAGATTAAATTTAAAAGTGTATCTTGCATACTTTTTTTCCTTCTGAGAGAGCTGGTTATCATTATACCTTTGACAACATCTCTTTCTCTATGCTAGACAACCAAGTGAAGTGTTTGCTGACTAAGCTACTTTTTAGGCTCTTTTGGTCTTCTGACAATTTATTTATAATAGTTAAACTTCTATACAAATTATCTTAATTGGTATTGATATTATTTTTGCTGCCTATTTCTTATTTATTTAAGTAGATCAGAACAGAGTTATTTCATTTGTATGCTCTATCATTGTCTCCTCATTCTTTCTTATTGCTTTGTGCTAATACTGATCTTGGCTCTGACAAGTTGGTAGTTTGTCTTTTTTCTTGTCTATTAAGATATATTCCATCAGTTTTGTCATCTTATTTGGTATTTGCCATGTCCAGCATCTACTAATTTTTTCTTGAAGAAAGATTTCTTCACATAAAATCATGAGACTTCTAAGTAATTTACTTATCTTACTCATTCCTTCTCCCTGAACTGTTTTTTTAAACCATATTTCTTTCCATCCTTACCTATTTCCACATTTGCTTTGAAATCAATAGGTATCAGTTGAGATTGAATTTTGAGGTGTTATCAATCATTCATAGACTTTTTATATTGCCTCATCCCCTACAACTGATGTTTCAATTGTTTTCATGGTGGTCTTTATAAAAATATGTATCACAAATGCTGCAATATGAAATGAATGAAAATTCTATGAAATAATAATACTTCCTGATTTTGAGTATATGGTAACATAATTTCCTTCTTTCTTCTGGTTTCATTTATAGTGAGAGAATCAAGATTGACCAGAATTGGCAATTATGCCATTAGGTCAATTAGATAAGAATTTCACGTTTACCAGTACCAAGCTAAAGTTTGTTGATGGTACAGGACTACATGTAGCCCTCTAGGTCCGCAAGTCTGGCCCTTTGACTGAATCCAAACTTCATAGAACAAATCCCGTTAATAAAAGGATTTGTTCTGTGAAGTTTGGATTCAAAGGGCTGCACTTGAGGACCTAGAGGGCCATATGTGACTTTGAAGCTGCAGATTTCCCACCCCTGTACAAGACTATTTTACTCTTATTACCTTCTGCTGCCTCTTCCCAACATTATGCTCCCACTATTGATGAAGCTGACTGTAAAGGAATGAAGACCATTTTGTAATTTTCTTTGTTTACTCTGTTCTCATTGACAAAGAATTCATCACAGTGACCATCCTCCTGGAGATGGTACTCTCCATATCTGTCTATGCTAGTCTTTGGAAAACCAACTCTTTCTGCATCAGCTGCCAAATTAATAATCATTAGATTCAGTTCTGCAGGTTCTGTAACTCACCTTCTGAAAAGTCTTCAATGACTTTCTGTTGCTTCCTGGTTAAAATACAAATCCCTCAGCTTGGTATTTAAAGCTTTCCACATTTTGACTTCCACATACCTTTTGAGACATTTCATATTACTTTCTTCCACCAATTGTTCCCACCAAGCTGACCCAGTAACTATTATCCAAATTTGACATTTCACCTCCCATTTCTGTGCTTTTGCCACAGGCTGTCCCCCATACCTGGAAAGCATTTCTTCCCCATCTCTGTCTCTTAAAATTCTTTTCTTCCTTCAAGAAGGCTTTGTCTAGGTTTTGTTTCCTTTATGGAGTCTTCCTTGGCTCCTACACTTATTAGTATTCTTCCCCTCCTGAAATTATCATGCTTTTACTTATCTGTGTGTATGTAGAATGTAATCTCCTTGAAGACAAGGACTAAATTTTTTGGTTTTGGTCTTCATGTTCCCAATGCTTAGCACTGTACCTTGTACAAAGTAGATGCTTAGTAAATGTTTGTTGAATTGCCAAATTCAATTGAATTTTCATTGTAGACCTTCTATTGCCCTGTGAAATGAAAGACTTTGTCCTTTGATAAAGGAATTTTAGGCTTCAATGAGAATACAGTTGATTTGTGGACTCTTGGAATCAAACCAAGTAGGAGGAATACTATTTTGTCTGCACATAAGGCTAAATCTACATGGAGTCTGTTCTCTGATTCCCCTTGGTGGATGTATTGGCCATTAGGGCTTTCCAACTACTTGACTGCTATGTCATATGGCTCTATGTTGTGATTTTTCATTTACCTAGCAACAAAAGTATAAAAAAAGTTTCTTTCCATTTGACAACTCCATAAAAGAGAATAAAGCATGAAACACGCATGAGCATGTGTATATACACACTCACACACAACAATAACAGATGTTGTTTAACAGGCTGGTAGGACATTCCCATTAAGTTATAAACATATCTTTCAGTGGTTGCTCAAGATAAACAGATATCTCAAATCACATATCTTTTGGAACAAGAAGCAACTTGTTTGGAAACTAAGGAAAGATTCTGAATGTGAGATGCACCTGAAAAAGATTAGGAGATCATACAAGAATTATTAGCATTTTGATTAGATTTAACATGCTATTCTTAGGATTGGGTATGTTTTCAACAGAAAAGTGCCATTGTTTGGAGTGCTTTTCATCAACATAGACCCTCTGAAACATGAAAATCTCTTTTTTCCTCCACCCTCAGTTGTGAGCTGTCTGAGAAGTGGGGTTATTACACCAACAGCTTTCAATTACTTTGAATTACTGTCATGTAAAGAGGGGTGAAGGTAGCTGGGATGTACAGTGGATAGAGTGCCCTGCCTGGAGTCAGGAAGACTCTTTTCCCTGAATTCAGATACTTACTAGTTGTGTAACCCTGAGCCATTCATTTAATCTTGCTTGCCTCAGTTTACTCATCTGTCAAATGGACCTGAAAAGGAAATGGCAAACCACCCCAGCATTTTTGTCAAGAAAACCTCAAATAGGGTCACAAAGAGTTGAACATGACTGAACAATAACAGAAAGAAGACAGGGGTTAGATTTTTGTGCATGTGTGCCTTCTAAAAGCAGAACTGAGATCAATGGGAGCAGATATTAGTTGAATGTGAGAAAGATAAACATAAAATAAACATCGACAATGGAACGAGCTGCTTTATTAGACAACGAGTTCCCTGTTACTGGAAGCACTCAAGGAGAGGCTGAATGATCATTTGTTAGAGATGCTGTTAAAAAGCATCTACACAGGGGAGGCTGGGTGATGCAGTGAATAGAGCACCAGCCTTGGAGTCAGGAGGATCTTAGTTCAAATTTGGCCTCAAACACTTGACACACTTACTAGCCGTGTGACTTTGGCAAGTCACTTAACCCCCAATTGCCCTCCAAAAAAGGAAAAAAAAACATCTGCTAATATCTAAGGTCTCATCCAACTAAAAGAGCTGATCAGTCTAAGAGAGTGCTCTAAGTCATATAATCTAACCTTTTGCTTTTACACAGGGTTACTTTTAATGGATACTGAGCCTATGAGTGGCCTTATCTTATTTGGAAGATGTTTAGGAAAGGGGATTTCACGATGGCATTTTATAGCTCAGTCAAGATTTTTATTAATGATATTAATGTCTCACATTTGGATTCTTTGAAGTTTGGAAAGTGACTCATAACAAACTTAGGACAGAGTGAGGGTGGATATTACTCTTCCCACTTTACATATGAGGAGATAGAGTCTCAGGGAGGAGAATAAGTGATTTCCCTACTGTCTCTTAGCTAGTTAAAGTTAGGGCTAGAAGCCAGATCTAAGAAGTCAAGGCCTTTTCTACCAAAGCATACTCTAGGTATTATGAAGGATATTGGCTTTAATAAAATATTTGCCCTTAAAAATATTCTCATAGTTTTACCAGGTATTGTAATATTTCTCCAGGATTTTTATTTCTCCCTTCTTTATTTTTATATTCTTTTGCCTAATATACATCATATTTTTAACCAGTTTGGGGTTTGTACCTTTGGTGTTTCTAAAATGTAATTTTTGATACACATGACCACATTTCTATCATTGGGATATCAATCTAGGGGTTCACAAAACATCTCTCCTGTCTTTATCCAAAACCTCTCAAAATGCAGTTGAGCAAGAAACTGGGACCTGGTTCATGGCTTGATGCAGAAGTAAGGTGTTAGAACCTCTGAAAGAAGGCAAAATAACTCAAATCCTATTTTGATTTTTTCTACAAAGGACAATGATTTTAAGACTCAAAAGTATGGAATAAAATGGTTACTATGGAATCAAAAAATAAAAATAAGAGGGGTTATGTATAATTAGAGAGCATTGAGCTGCTTTCAGTGAATTCAAATAACCAAGCTTACTTGACTTATATTTCATGATACTAAAAGAACTTGCAAATATGTTTATAGAATCACCCTTAGTGAACCTTTAAAAATCAAAGAAAAATGGAAGCATTGCATTATCAGAGATTAGGAAATGTTCCAATTTTCAAAAAAAGGGAAAGAAGGTGTATTTTCCAAGCTACAGGCTATTGATCTTGGCTTCAATTCTTGGCAAGATTTTGGAATCCATTATTGACTTGTGAGAACTTAGGAATAGGTTGATCATTGAGAACCAACATAAGTTCATATTAAATGATGTCAGGCTAACCTAATTTCCTTCCTTTTTTGATAGTTATTTAAATGGTAGATCAGGTGAAGCCACAGAAATAACAGACCTGGGTTTTACCAAGGCATTTGACAGCGTCTCTTCTACTAACCTTGGGGGATAAGATGGAAAGATGTTAGCTAGTTAAAATTAGGTGAGTTTGAAATGGTCTAAAAATAAATAGACCCAAACAATGGATGTTAGTTGGTCAATATCAACATTGAAGGAGTCCTGAAATAAAATTTCCCAGAGCTCTCTCCAGGGCCCTGTTTTGTTTAACAAAGAATGACATATATAAAGGTTGGGTGACATAATATCAGATTTTTGGATGAGATGAAGCTGGTTATAGCTATAATGGTGAATGACAGAATATAAACCCCAAAAGACCTTTACAGGCTAGATTGGGGGTCTAAATCTAATAGATGGAATTTAATAGTGTTAAGTTTAAGTTCCTACTTAGGTTCAAAAAACCAATGGCACAAGTACAGGGTGGAGAACACTTGGCTGGAAGAAAATTTATGTAAAAAAGACCTGAGGGTTTTAATGAACTGTGAGTCAACAATGTTACATTAGCTCAAAATAGCAAATGTCATCATAGGCTAGAGAGTCCAGGAAAAGGGAAGCAATAGTATAATTCTACTCTACCTTAATCAGACCAAATCTGAAGTATCATGTTCAATTCTAGGCACCATATTTTCAGAAAGAGTTTACAAGTTTTAGAGATGTCTAGCTTGGAAAAGATAAGACCTTAGGGAGTCACAGCAACAGTTCTCTGGCATTTGAATATGCAAAACACTTTCCAAGTCCTGAAGAGCTATATTAATTTTAGCTACTATTAGTATTGTTATTTTTCTTGAAAGAGGACTTGCTTGGTACTAGAAAGCTAAACTAGAAAAAACAGAACGCAAGCTTTTGGAAGGCAGGGACTATTTAAAAATTTTTTTCCCCTAGAACTTAGAAAAGTGCCTGGCACATAATAGGGACTTAATAAGTATTTGTTGAATGAAGTTGCAAAGAATTATCTTTTATTTCAATATAAGGAAAAACTTGCCAATAACTAGAGTTCTATAAAGTGCCATGGGATGCCTTGAAAAATAGGGTTTCCTTCCATTTGGGGTCTTCATGCAAAGGTTGGGTGAACATTCTTCTTATATGTAATAGAAGAAATTCTTCTTCAGGTATAGCTTGGACTAAATGATCCTTGAGGTCTGTTCAAAATGAGATTTTATATGAGGGAAAGGCTTGATTGAAGGGACTACCACTCATGATTTAGCCTTTAAATATGACTTTGTTGGTCACCATACTTTGTTCTTCACACCATCAATTCTCTTCAGAGCTGTTTGCAAGCAGAGTGTGAGCTCTTTGTTGGCCTCAGAGGGAGTTTGGTTGAGGATGGTAAAGACAAGTGAAGAGAATACTCAACTAAATTACAAACTACAAAAGTGGTCATGAGTTGCAATGCAATAATAATTCAATCCATCAAACAGACAACTATTACTGAATACCTGCTGAATGTCCAATACTTTGCTAGGCACTGAAAGGGATGTGAAAACAATATAAGACAAAATCACTGGCCTTTAACTGACAGACTATAAACTGTAAACTGACAGACAAGTATATATGGTTAATTAATAATACTAAATGTTATACATAAATGACAAATTAATAGGACAGACAAGTGCTAGAAGAGGTAGGAGAAAGATTATTAGAGATTAAAGTGGCCAAGAAAAGCTTCAAGCAGATTTGGGCAGTTGAATTGGGCCCTAAAGACTGGGTAGGATTTGAGAAGATGAAAAAGAGGGAGTTTTAGGGAAAAGAAGAACATAAAGATTCAGAGGGAGGAAAATATACCTTCTATGTGTCAGACGCTGTGCTAAGCACGGTGGGATACAAAGAAAAGTTAAAAAAAATTAGTTCTTGCCCTCAAGAAGTTGACAGTTCAATTACCTATTGTCTAATAGGTAAACAATTAGCTACAAACTGGGTATCTACAGGATAAATTGGGGGTAGTCTCAGAAGGAAGGCATTAAAATTAAGGAGGTCTTGGAAAATTTCTTACAGGAGGTCTGACTTTAGCTGAGACTTGAAGCAAGGGAAGCCAGGAGGTGGGGATGAGGAACTTTCGTTCCAGGCATGGGAGGAAAAGCCAGTGAAAAATCCCTGAATTGGGAGATGGAAATTCTTGTACAAAAAATAACAAAGAGGCAGCGTTGCTGGATTGAAGAGTATGTAGAGGAGAATAAGGTGGAAGAAGACTTGAAAGTTAGGAAGGGGCTAGGATGTGAAGGACTGTAAAAGTCAAACAGAGGACTTTATTTTTGATCCTGGAGGTAGCAGGGAAACATTGGAGTTTATTGAATGGGAGTGGTGTGTGTGCGTGTGTGTGTGTGTGTGTGTGTGTGTGTGAGAGAGAGAGAGAGAGAGAGACAGAGAGACAGAGAGAGACAGAGAGACAGAGACAGAGAGACAGAGAGAAAGAGAGATGGTGTGCTTTAGGAAGATCCATTTGACAGCTGAGTGGAGAGTGTATTGAACTAGATAGAGTTGAGGCAGAGAGACCAACTAGAAGTTTATTGCAATAATCCAGGATTGCAATAACAGGTTGGATCAGAATAGTGTTAGTGTCAGAGGAAAGAAGGGGACATAGAGGAGAAATATTATGAAGATAGAAATGATGTTACTTAATAACTGGTTGGATATGGGATGTGGGAGGGGAAGGTGTGGGAGAAAGAGGGATTAGGAGAGGCGGGGGGATTACACATAGGTTTTGAGCCAGTTTGGTTGAGACTGAGAATTTGGTAAGGAGAATAGTGTGGGGTAGGGCTGGAAAGATTGTTTAGGATTTTATATCTGATCTTGGAGGAAGCGGGGAGCCTTTGGAGTTTATGGTCAGACCTGTGCTCCAGTTGAGTGGAGGATAGACTGGAAGGAGGAGAGATTTGAGACAGGCAGACCAACTAGCAATCTATTGGAATAGTTCAGTTGTGAGGTGATAAGGGAGGGATACACATGTCAGGCTTATGAGTTTAGACTTTTTCTTATACTTATAGGACACACTGAACAATGAGTATCCATGAAGTATTTTCAGCAAAGGAGTGATTTCTAAAAGGGCCATCATCATTGGGATAGATTCCACTAGTCACACAGATCAGAGGATTTAGAACTTGAAGACACCAAGGAGGCCTCTCATTTTACAGATGTGGAAACTGAATCTTAGGGAGGGTAAGTGACTTACCTAAAGTCAACTAAGTAGCAAGTAGCAGGGACGAGTTTGAGCTGAGGTCCTCTGGCCCTAAACCCAGTACTCTTTACACTGCACCATTTTCCTGTTCTTCACTGGGTGACAAGGTTTTCCTGAAAACCACAATCTTATTTGCCATGTTATTATTTTAAGTCTTCAAGGCTAGACATGAATATACATGAACTAGTTATGCTCCCAGATAAATGTGCTCCTTATGGTTAGTAATCATAGCTGAGGTTTTAATAATAACGCTCTCTTTTTGGATAAAAGTTCAAAAAAGAATGTGCTTTTTTGGGGGGTGGGTGTCAGGGAAGGAACCTGTGATTGGTGTAGCATGTTCACAGGTGAAGAGACTCCCTTTAGCAATGTAGATTTGCAATGTATACTCTTAAGTAATAATAATAATAATACAATTTATTGCTTTATATGGTATAAATAATGCCATTTATGGGCTTTAAATTTTGCTAAGTATTTCATATATACCATCTTACCTGATCTTCACAGCAATGCCCAGAGGTATTGCTTTTTGTATCCTCATTTTACAGATAAAGAAACTGTGGCTAAGAGTTTAGTGGATTTTCCCAGGGTCACACAGTCAATAAATACAGGAGGAAAGAGTTGTACTCAGGCCTTTCAGATTCCAAATCCTGTGTTCAACCCATTACACTACCTAGCTGGGCCTCAGAGAGGTTAAGTGACTTCCCCATCGTCATATTAGGTAGTATGTGAGAGGAAGGACTGGAACCCAGGCCTTCCTGCTTCCAAGAGAGGTTCTGTATATGCTATGCCAAGTAGCCTGGATGGGAATGATTCATTACTTTGAGCAAAATAGGGTCCCTGCAATGACTCACATTCCTCAGTGCGGCTGCTTTGCAGTGCTGAGAAAGACAGCTCTTTTAAGAGATTTTATCTAATGTCAGTGTCATAAATGCACCTGAAAACTTGGCCTTGCAGCTTCCTACATGATCAGATTTATTATTATACCAGCTGTTTGAATATTTGCTCTTTCACACACCCATTTCATAGTAGTGGGAGTGGTGTGTGTGTGTGTGTGTGTGTGTGTGTGTGTGTGTCTGTGTGTGTCTGTGTGTGACAGAGAGACAGAGAGACAGAGAGAGACAGAGAGACAGACACATCTATTTCATAAATAGTGTATAAGTCACATTTAGTAGCTCCTATTTGTGTGGGGCTTGGAGTGCTTTCTGAATAATCCTGTGAAGTTGATGGAATTCAAGTATATTACTTCAGTAAACATAGGAGGAAATTGAGGCTCTAAGAGGGTTGGTGACTTGCACAGGGTCACACAGATCATAAATATTAGTGATTCATTAGGCTTTCTAACTTAAATCTTCTGGCTTGAGAAAGTGGTCTTTCCATGAGACCCTCTGCCCTCTTTCCCACTGGTCATCAAAAAAGGAAGTCCCTTCATTTCCTCTTTGACTGATGACCATGTCTTTCATCTGCAGCATCCTTGCTTCACTTTATAGGCATGACGGTCAAAAGGAGTGGGATATAGATGCGAAGTTGGGATTTTGTCTTCAGAAACCATTAAGTAGATCAAGTTCTTTGGGACTTGATTGGTTATTGTTAACATTTAGAACTAAGTGTAACAGCTACCAGAAATCTGAGACCACTAGCATTTATGCATCATTTTTATTAGGGATATTTTAATAATTTACCGTGTCAGTTTTGATTCCTTGGAGCTCATGGTGTTCCATGACTCATGTCCGTATGGCATCACCAAGAGAAGAGTAGTGTTGATGGGGTGTTAGTATATGGGAACATCTTGGGATAATTGAGAGCACTTCAATTTCCCCACCGCAGTCCAGCCAACTTTCCTTCACCAGTTCAGTTTATTGTCTATCTGCAGTGCTTGTCCAAAATAACACATACAGGGATGAGCTAAGTCAATGGGTGACCTACTTAGCTGCATACAATCAACTGGGAAATGGGCATTCTTAGCCTACTTTTTTCTCCCCCTGTAGATTGCTAGGCACTTCTCATTCAAATAACAATAGCATAACTAGTCCACGTTGAGAAGTACTTGCAGAATCTGAAGGGTTTGATGTTACTAATATGATGTTACCTAAAAACAGGAGAATCAAGAAATCGCCATTTATAGCAGGATTTCTTAATCACAGATCTTTAGAATCCAAGGGATTTGTAGATAGATTTCAGGGGTGTCTGTGAAAAATTTTTTTTATTTCAATATAATTAGTTTGTTTCATAACCCTATATTTATTTATTTTTGTGCATTTAAGACATTATTCTGAGAAGGGGTCCACAGACTTCACTAGAATGTCAAGTCCATGAGGAAAAAATGGTTAAGAACCCATGATCCATAGGAGCATACATTTAGAGAGCTGGAAGGGACATCAGACACCAACTAATTCAATTTAATAATTTCATCAATGAAGAAACAGAGACTCAAGGAACTGAAATGACATCCCCAGGGCCACATTTCCATTTGGACTTTGCACAGAACATTCTTCATGTTATTGTTTTATACAAAATTATGTGTGACTCAACAGGCAATGGAAAGATGTAAGAAGGCTATATTACCACAGCAATAATAATGTGCTTATAAGAAACAGCCTAAAAGGCAACAAGGTCATGCATGATTGGAAAGGAGATGGACTGAACATTGTGCTTGTAGCCAAAAAAATATTAGAAGAGCTTGAGAGAAGCTTGGTACAGTGCCTGGCATATAGTAGATGCTTAACAAATGTTTATTGAATTGAATTGAAATTAGGACATTGAATAGATGCTCTATAAATGGTTTTGGAAAGACATGGACAAGAACTAACTGTGTGGAATAAGGTGTGCAGAAAGGTTGTGATGTACACCAGTGCAGAAGGCAAGGTGAAATCATAAATGTTGACTATAATTAAGATCATCATACCTAATGTTTATATAGCATTTTTTAAACATTTTTTAATATAGCAATTGGGGTTAAGTAAATTGCTCAAGGTTACACAGCCAGTCATTATTTATGTGTGGGTGTTCATTTTCTGAGGCCGGGACTGATCCCGCGTCATCTCGATGCCAGGGCCAGCATTCTTACTCACTGTGCCACCTAGCAGCCCCTTGCATTTTTAACTTTTAAAAGCACATTCACATTTATTCCCTCAGTAGGTAGTCAGTAAATATGTCTCTGATTGGTGTATTGAATGATGATTCTGTTGCCCATTTCAATGTTGGTAAACTAGTTTATTTTTTTCTTGCCCATTCTTCACTGTCTTCAAGCCAGCTCCCCCTTCTGTTACCAGGGAGTTCACATTCTACTTCTAAACAGCTGTGGATAGAATTGAAGATGTGAAGACCAGGCACAGTTCACCAACAAAGTTAGAACCAAAAGTCAAGTCATGGATGGTAGTTCCTTTGATGCCATGGTAATGATAGCAGGCCTGTTCCTCTTATAGAAACTCATTTGGAAGGGACCTTAGAGACATTCTAGTCTAACCTGTCTAAAGAGAAATTTCTTCTATCACATCCCAGAGAAATGGTCACCCAGCCTTTGCATGGGGTTGCTGAATGAAAGAGATTCACTGTTTCTCAAGGCATTCCATACCACTTTGGTACAAATCTAGTCATGGGGAAGTTTTTCCTTATATTAAGCCCATGTTTTTCTGTGACTTCTGAGGTAGGTAGAATAGGCACTGAACAAATTCAAATTTAGCCTACCATGTATGGGGCACTACACTAGGTGTCGTGAATACAAAGATGAAAAGCAGCATATTCCCGGCTCTCATGTAGCTTACCATCATCTAAGGAGATTTTTTTTTTGCTTTTTTTGGAGGGCAATTGGGGTTAAATAACTTGCCCAAGGTCACACGGCTAGGTTTTTTTTTTTTTGTTTGTGTGTGCGTTAAGTGTCTGAGGCCAGAACCGAACTCAGGTCCTTCTGACTCCAGGGCCGGTGCTCTACTCACTGTGCCACCCAGCTGCCCCAGGAGATTTTTTTTAAGTACAGCTATAAGTGTGAGACTAGATAGAATGGAATGCCAGCAAGGGAGACATCCTTTATGCTCTGAGGAAGTTTACAAATGGAAAGGTCACTTTTATCTGGATAGGTCAGAGAAGACATCATGGTAGTGATGGCACCTGAGTGGGCCTTGAGAGAAGACAATGGTATTAAGAGATGGAGATGTGGAAGGAACATGTCCCAGGCATGGGAAGAGTCTTGAACATAGATGGTGTGAAGAGCAGTAGGGTGAAATAAGGCAGGAAAAGTAGATTGGGCCAGATTGTGGAAGGTCTTAGAGTCTAGGTTAAAGAGTTTATGTTTTATTTCCCTGCCAATAGGGAACAACTGAATGCTTTTAAATAGGATAGCATCATGGTCAGACCTGTAAGCTAAGAAAGCTATTTCTGCTTCAGGACAAAAGGGAGGAAGCATGGCACAGTAGTTTTGGAGTCAGAGGAAATAACTTTGAATTTCTATTTTGTTCCATTCTATCTAGGTGATCTTGGACTTGGCCTTCCTAAGTCTCAGTTTCCTTATCTGTAAAATGAAGAGGTTTGTCTCACTGAGCTTTATGTCCCTTCCAGTTCAAAATCTATAGTCCTATGAAGGATAGCTTATAGAGGGGAAAGCCTGGAGGCTGGGAGATAAGTTATGAAGTTAGGAGAGGTGATCAATATCTGAATGAGAGTGGTGGCTCTATGAGTGGAGAAAAAGGGAAAGATAAGAAAAATATCATAAAGTATGGATAGACTTTGACAAGTGGTTGCTATAGGAAGTGAAGGATCAGAAGATGCCACTGTTTGCATTTGAGAGATAGAAACTGAGGCACACACTGAGTTGCCCAAGATAAGACAGCAACTTGCCTATTTCTGTTAGGGGTACTCCCATCTTCCCAGTAACTCAGTTTCATAAACTCAGAGTTTTCACAGACACTCTGATACCCCTAAATAGTTATAGCTAATTAATTGCCAATACTGTTGATTTCTCCTTTACAGTATTGGATTTATTCCCTTCTCTCTATCCACATGGCCACTACCCTAATTCAGGCTCTAAGCATCTTACATCTAGACTATTTAAAGTCTCCTAATTATCTCCCTACCCAAGACCTCTAGCCTCTCTTCTTCTTCCATTCATCTTCCTTAGAGCTGCAAAAATAACTTTCCCAAGGGAAAAGTCTTATTACATCACTCTCCTGTTCAAAAACCTTCATTGGATCTCCATTTGCCTTTGATAATAATAAGTAAATAAAAACTTAGTCTGGCATCCTAAGACTATCCTATTACTCACTTTCATTTATCTTTCTGGCTTTATTTCACATTATCCAAAACCCTCTCCTCTTTCCACTGCACACACTCACTACATTCATGTTCCAGTGCACCTCCCAATGAGCCTTTCATACAAGCTGAACTCCATGCCTGAAAGATTCTTTCTTCTATTTCTATTTCTTAAAATTTTTATCTTTCTTCAAGGCCCAACTCAAGTGCCTCCATAAAGTTTCCCCTAATTCTCCTCTTCACAGTATCCTTCCTCTCCTCAAATTACCTTATATTTATTCATCTGTGTTTAGGTAGCATCTCTCTAGCAAAATGTAAGCTGGTTGAGGACATTGGAATGCACATTCATTCATTCATTCATTCATTTCGTATTCCTGGCATCTAGCAGAATGTAAGTACTCAAAATTTGTTGAAAAGAATTGGATTAGTGGTCAGGCTGGGAAATAAAGTCCTAACCTCTTAAATTTAAGATCTTTTCATTTTTATGGTACTATGATGCTTCCCCAGTATTTGGTAAGGTCTAAGCCAATGGTTTTCACTCCTTTAAAGGGTCTGGACATCTTTAAAATAATAAAATGTTTCTTGGTCACTCCTCACCCCTGACTATGATAGTAATTGTATTGTCTGTAGACTGAGAAAATGCATGAAGACAAAAATCTACTATGAATTCAATAATGCTTCTAACTGGATATGTAGTTTCTTAATCACAATAGCATCTCTCTTTATATATATGCATATATTTACATACATATTAAAAACAGTAATACATGTATGTATCTAGGTTAAGTATTACAGACTCATAACCTGGCAATAACTCTAAGGGCCTGCATCTCCAGGACCCATGGTCTACCCATTGGGAACTATTGGTCTATGGCACAGAAGTAGAGTTTTAGAAATGCATTTAATAAAAAATCAATCCCTTTCAAATCTGAGGGAGCTTTTATGTATGAATGTTAAATATTAAGTAGAGATTGCTAGAGCTTGAGTCAAAGAATCTGGGTTCAAATGGCTATTCTATTATTAACTAACTTTGGGACCTTGAACAAATCATCTAATGTTTCTAGGTCTTAGTTTATTTATCTGCAAAGTGAAGGGGTTGAACCAGATGACTTCAAGGGTCTAAATAAATTTATGATCCTCAAAATCCTCAAAAAATAATTTTATTTGGAAAGTCAACTATTTACCTAGTTCCTATGAAATGAGGCACCTTGGGCAGTATTTTTTTTGCTAGTTGAGGAGATCCTACCTAAAGACAAACCCCTGAATTAATAAATCATTCAATCTAACCTGTTATGGGTCTAGAACTATATGAAGAACTAGGTGAGGGAGTGAGGAATGGTAGCTTCCTCTGTATTGATTATATTTTTTTGGATAAGTTAGAGTTTTGTTTCTCTCCTTACTTGAGGACTCAAAGGCTGCATCTCAGCAATGCCAAGCATCTGGGTGAAAATCGAAACATGTCGTGCAATCATCCAGATGCTTTCCAAATATTCCAGATGACCAACTACATGTTTCACTTCCCATCTGGATGTTTGGGTTTCAAGTAGATAAAGAATGTTTCTTTGTCAATCAAATTTATAAAAACACACATTAACTCAAATACTACTGGGTGGACAATGAGTCTGGATAAATGCTTGAGGAGTACCCAATGCCTAGGAGTACCCAATGGGCTAAAAAACAACAAAAACAACAAAAAACACCCAATACTTAGTTATTGAGATATCTTCAAATTGGAAACAATCCTAATAATGGAGACTATAGAATTAAAAAAAAGTTTCATCCACATGTTTGGGGAAGTGTAGTTCGCTGTCTGAGACTTGAGTCTCCATTGGCAGAGTGAAGAACAGAGCTGAGTAGTGAACTGTAGTGAACTGCGACAGCAGCCTGTCTATAGCCAGCCAGTCTGGAATGTCCGAATGAGAAAAAAGAAAAAAGGGGAGAAAAGGAAAACTTCTTGTTACTCACAGGCATTTTGACTTGAAATATCTGAATGGTCCACTCCGTGCCACAGGACCAGAGTGACCTGGAAGTCAAAAGGACTAACTCATGGAAAATGATGGCTTCTGATTTTCCCTCAGACACTGGTTTAAGCTCAAGGCTCATCATTTCCCATCATTCTTCTTAATCACTGTTTTTGGCACACAGTGACAGGCCAAGCAAGATCAAGTAAGGGTTACCAGGAAGGAAGAATAGGGACAGAGAAGAGTTAGGGGGCATTTTCTGGCAAATTTGAATGCTCAGGGGAGGGGCAAGAGAAGGAAAAGTTAATGTTAAAGGCTATTTGATAATTTGATTCATATGGTGAGGGCAAAGGAGCGTTGCTGAGGAGAATATCCCTCGTGGACAAAAAGAGGTCATTTAAAAAGCTCCAAATTATGAATAAAAAGTCCCTTCATGTGTTATTGTTCTAATAATAGTGGAGCTTGAGTGTCTGATGCCAGAAAAATAGAGGAAGAAAATGATTAATTAAAGAAAAAAAGATCTGTGGGCATGTGGAGACTTAACTGTACACAAATAAATACTGCTGGGTTTCCAGAATGTTTGTTTTCATCCAGAGACATTCGGGCAGAAGAAAATAATTCTTAATTAAGTTTCTATCAACCTACTAAACCTTCCTGATTGGAATGTTTTGTACAAAACGTGAATGCCTTGCCCCAGTTAGAGCAGCTCAGACTACTACAGTAGCAAAACAGTTTGCAGAACTCTTCCTTTAACATGGGTAGGAGAAAAGAAAGAGGGAGAGGAGAGGAGAGGAGAGAAGAGGAGAGGAGAGGAGAGGAGAGGAGAGGAGAGGAGAGGAGAGGAGAGAGAGAGAGAGAGAGAGAGAGACAGAGAGAGAGAGAGAGAGAGAGAGAGACAGACAGACAGACAGAGAGAGAGAGAGAGAGAGAGAGACAGAGACAGAGACAGACAGAGAGAGACAGAGAGAGGAGAGAGACCAAGAGAGAGAGACAGAGAGACAGAGAGACAGGGAGAGAGGAGAGAGAGACGAACTTTTTTCTCCCCAACTATTCATTTTTCAGTTTTGTGATTTCTTTATAACATCTTCAGGGCCACTTACCACTTTGACTATTATAGCGAAAATGTCAAGCAAAGGGCACTTTGCAGTTTACAACATCTGCATCAGGTTGTGAAATCTTAACAATGCAACAAGAGAGAGCTGTGTAAAAATGCCTGCCACCAATGCTGTTGCATAATTTGCTATGATAAATAGCTTGGACAAATGCTAATCAAAATTACATTTTGGTTCTATCTTATTCGGCAAGACGAATGCATGACACGGCCGGAGGAGCCGGGTTTTGTTAGTTTGCAGATGTCTTTTCCCTCTCCTTCCTGCCCATGTTTGCAGCAGCCCCGGTACTTCATCCCGTGAGTTTTCCCCTCCGCCCGGTTCTTTCACCTGCGTCTACATCTCTATAGTCCCACGCACACACAGGAGGCATGTCCATGGGGGGAACGGGGATATGGACTACACACATGCGATAAATTTACATTCCAGAAACCAAAAGTGATTTAAAAGATTTGAAGACAGCCACGATGACAGTGTCTATTACTGTTCTCTTCGCAAGCCCCTCTCGTGAGACAGACTGGTGAAAGTATGCAGTTTTATTAGCTTGGGAAACAACAGGGAATCCTTATTTATTTGGCATTTAGACTATGCATTGGGTTCAGATGGGGTGCTGATGGTGGTTGCTGTGGTATGGATTTGGAGGGGGAGCAGAGAGGAGGCAGGAATCTGACAAAATGGAGTTTGAGGAATCATTATCTATATGGACCATTCTTTGGTTGGCGAATTTCCTAAGCAGATCGGCTAGAATGATGTCACATTATTTTATGCACTGACCTTACTGTGTTGGAGCGGAGATGAATATTTTCACCCATGTGAATCGTGGAGCCAGTGAATAAGGATTTACAAGCCAAGACCACCACATAAAGGCTTGGGGCCTGACTGCCTACTGTTTTCCTTCCTCCATGGGAAGAGAGCTACTGAAACCATCCGAAGGCCCCAAATGAAAGGCCTCATTTACTTACACCTTCCCCATCGGGCAGAGGTCATTTTTAAGTGTCCCTGACACAGATCACCATGTATGGAAAGTATTAAAGTTGGAGGTGTTGCCTGAATGCAAGATTTCTGGGGTCGGAATGGCCTATTCTGCCTCCCAGGTCTTAACCTTTCATAGTTAGACAGACAACCAGGGAAGTAGGAAATCGAAACAAGCTATGTTTAGCTGAATTTTACATACCATAATCTCTTTACCATGGTCAAGCAAGGCAGGAATTCTCAAGATGATCTGTTCTGGTACAAATCCATTCCAGAACAGAGTGATTTACAACTTAGCACCATTCTCTCCTTTTCCCTGAGAGTGAAGTTAAATGACCCAGGAATAATATTGCTATGGTCTAGGACTAGCTAGAAGGGTGAGCTAAAGGGTGGTCTCAGGCATTGGCTTTCAACCGAGGAAACTCAAGCTCAGACGCTGCTCCCAAACCGTAGTAAGGGTCAAGTACCATTCCTATTTTAAGAGGTCGACAATGTATTGAGTTATGAGGTCTGAGAGGGAAGCATTGAGTCTGCCCTGTCATGTCTCAGGTCTGCCTTCCCTTATCTCTTCCCAACTTTTATGTTTTGACTCTTAAATAAAACCAGGTCAGTGATGTGTCTTTTGTTCTGCTGGTTCCACTTTCCTTGCCTGCCCCTTTTGTGGCAATAGGCCCAATTTAAAAGACTTACCAGGATGGCTGGGCCAAGTTACTGTTCCTTTCTTGTCTCTTATTTGATCTAAAAAGATATCAAGTTATTAGTATTCAGGGGGTAGGTGGGGAGGGTTGTGGGAAGAAAGGAGAAGAGTAAGAAACCAAGTGTATACCCCTCCCATCCCAGTCTACCTTGAAGTTAATATAAGCCCCCTAAAATATTTCTACAGTACACAAAAACATCTGACAGAGCTATAAATAGAAAAAAGTAAGATGTTGAAATTATTTTAAGACAGATGCCTTTTTAAACTGTATTAAGAACACCTATCAAGGCTCCTAGTTGCACAGTTCCTCAAACAGGAGGTATTTTATCTTCACAACATCTGGAGCTGTCAAAGAGGTAATGCTGTAGACCTTGCCAGATGCAGGCACTCCATACATAAAAGTGCACTAACAAATCATGCCCTTAATAGCACTACAACACAAATGTTTCTTATACATCCATGAAGAAAACTAGGGCTCCGGCACAGGGAAGACTCACTGTCCTCCTTCCAAATCCCTTTCCCAAATCACTTTCCTTGCAACTGCAATTTTTGAAAAAGAAGCTAACTGCAAGCAAGTTTATTTTCTTGGCTTATTAGAGGTGATTGACAAGAAAGCCTTTTTTTCTCTTCAGGGTGAAAAAAAACTCCTTGCCCTGTAAATCGGTGTGCTTGACATATCTGGGTAAATTTGTATCTTTCCTCAAAGGGATCACTGCTTAGTCTTTTTGGATTTTCTACCTGCCCTGTTGTGGAGTAAGGTGAGGTGTGGGGAAGGAAGTCATTTGTTTTTTGAAGGGGGCATATGTGCATAATTTTATATTGCTGCAGGTTTTATAAAACTGTTGTATGACCATTGTCAAGCCCATAGCAATTAAAAAAAAAAGAAAGAAAACTCAGACTGGTTCTGAACAGGTGTTACATGTGCAAACATTGGATTTGCCTGATTTTTTTTAAAGCCTCAATTTAAACATAAGTTGAAAGTTTTTTTTTAAATCTTTTCAGGGAAAATAATGAAATGTTTTTGTAAAAAAATGGTTCAGATGAACAACTGGATTTTTATCTTCATATGAAGGTGCTACAGGATAAATAATAATTTTAGAATACTATCACGAAAGAGCTTAGTTAGAATTTTAAACAACTTCCTTATTACTAGCAACAACAACAACACAGTTATTTCCACTAAACTGTTTTAGAATACTATAGTAAGGTTTTGTAGCAGTAATGAGAGAAAGAAAATATCAGTTTAGATCCTTAGGAACTGAGAGTCACTGTATCTTCTGTTAGCATAGTAATGCAGAGAAAACCTGCCTGGGGTAAGGGAAAAACTGGTGCTGGAATAAAATTTCATTTGTTATTAGCACTTCAGTGTGTTTTTTGCATTGGAGAATCAGGACATATTTCTATGCTTTGGTTTCCCCCCGTCCCCCCCCCCCCACAAACAATACATACTCTTCTTAACTTAATTTTCCTATAGACTGTAAGGCCATCCCCTGGAACCTCAACAATGTGCTGTGCCTGGCCTATATTTCCACTGAGGAAACAGTGGCTGGGCACGGCTGGCAAGGGATTAGCCCAGGGGTCAAATGTTTAAACATCTGGCTTTTCCATGAACCTAGATCTCACTTTGGACACCTCTGTTTCAGAAGGAAGTGGAGGCTGCTGACTTGGTTTACAGGACATTCTTGTTGGAGTTTTCTCCTTTATCCCCTCTCGTTCTCGGGGAAGTATACCCGAGTGGGAACAAGGAGCTGCGACTTCTACCACCCTGTGGTAACTTTATGCCATAACATATGCTCACTGGAATGGGGTCTTCTTGGCCAGTCTCTGGAGTCAAATTCTGGGTAATAGCTTTGCTTTCAGGGCTCCAGAATCATCTTTTTATTGATTCTGTTCCCATTGTTAGTGCTGGGCATCTCCAAGGGCAGGGAATTGTCACTTGGGATATATTTTTTAAAACAACCAAAAATTGTTATGGCATCTCTGATACCCTAAAGAAAAGATAGGGTTGTCATTTCTTACTTGGGGTGGGTCTAGTGAATACTGAGAGCTCCTTCAATGAAATGGGTTTCTAAGACTCCTCTTGAATAATGGGAAAAAGAAGTATGTGGGGGCATTGTATCAAAACAGAAATACTGGGGTGTATACCACACTGAACGTCCACAAACAAGACCCTTAGGTCCAATTTAAAATGAAAGGTGGTCTGGACTGATGGAGTCACAGAAAACATCCTTGCTATTTGCATTTTTACCTCAGCCTGCACATTTTCCCAAATGTTCTCCTGCAACCCCCAATTTTATACATAGCAGATGGTCTTCAAACAAATCAAGGAGCAGAAGCTACAAAAGAAAAAAAAAGGACAGAGAAACTCATATATTTCTTCAAACGATAAGATGAACTGCAGATGTTTGCTGAAGGGAGAGGCTGATGCCGACAGCTTAAGAAACAGCTTAAAGAAGAGTCCACTTGTGTTGATCGTTGGACAACCATAGTAGCTGTCAAGGTGTGATTTATGGGGGTTGTTTTGAAGATTTTGTGTCACTAGAGGAATTGCAATTAAATTGCTCTCCCTTTCCTTCCCCACAACAAATATAATCATTTGTTTATGCTTATTATGAGCCCTGAAAAGCTAGGCAAACCTCATATTACTTTTCAGTCAAGTTCCATTTTTGAGGGTGAACAAAGATATTCAGGCCCATTCCACAAGTCGATCAATCTCTCATTTCTGACCAACAAACCTTGCTTCTGGACTTTGCTGCACATGGTTCTCAGGCTTTGCAGTTCTTATCTGACACCTGCAGCCAAATTAATCTCAAGTTAAGCTTGACAAAGTTCCTAAAAGAGAAACAGTTGTCTGTTTTCAGAACCCAAATGTATATAGAAAACAGCTGCTTGAAAGGCAGTTTGAAAGAGATGCAGAAGAAAATAATCATTTACAAAGCATTTTAAAATGAACTTCAAGGCTATATTGTTGAGGGCCAACTGAGACCTGTAATTAACACGCGGGTACCCTAGTCAGTTTCAATGCTTCTGCTAAGACCTCCATTTCCAGGGCTTGTTGTGACTTGGACATAAATATTTATTACAAACTGAAACTGGGGATGCAATGCCTTCCTTAGGGACTGAATTCTCTCTTTCCCTACACCTTCTTCCCCAAGGCTGAGTGTAAAGTCAAGGAATGGGATCTATTCCAGACACACACACACACACACACACACACACACACACACACACATATCACTGGCACACGGGCGCATACTCTCGTGTGTGTGCACACACACATACACACACAAACCCCACACATACAAGCATGTGCACACAAGGCGTGTCCCATGTTGGGGGTATATGGGGCGGGCACCAGACAATAGCAGACTGTGGAGTTATCTGGCGAAGCAGCAGGATGAAATCCAAGTTATCTGGCTCCTAGAACAGAAATGTGTGAAGCCTTTGAAGTAACCACATCTCAGGTGGAAACCCCTTAGAGCTGCTTGGGGGAGGAAGCCATCCGTTTTCCAAACGTAAGGGGTCTCTCTTGGCTCCCGAAGAAGGGTTTGGAGGGAAAATTCCTCAGAAGCATTGTGTTTCCTATGAAGGTTCTGAAAAGTTATTATCCAAAGTATGGGAGAGCAGCTGTTCTCCATATCTTTTGAGGTCAAAGAGGACGTGTACTTATGCTACAGCATGAAGGATTTAGGTGAGACACATGTAGGAGGTTTGGGGTGTTTGATCTTAAGCATTTTTTTTAAAGGTTTCGTTTTCCTTATCTGTAAAATGGGGATAATAATATGTGTTTAACCACCAGGTGGCATTAATAGCTATTTATCTAATCATGGTTAGCAAAAGTGAACTGGGTCTAATTGAGTCCCCTGCTCACTCTAGTGATACACACTTACTTGCCTAGTAGAAATGTACGGAAGTGCTGTTTATGGTTCTCAGAGAATAATCACCTTTTCGTATTTAAGTTCCCTCTCTTCCCAAAGGGCAGCCTTGAATGTTGTCAAGGCATATGTGGAATCATAAATTTACCCAATCAGAAATTAGCTCTTGAGCCCCCACCCTCCGGAAAACTCCACTGCCTTCTTTAAATTTGGTGTAATTCAATAAGCCCTACTCACATGACGTTGGAACAATGGTGTTTGTTGGCTCTACATAGAAGCAAATACATATGTTTGGATACTATATATGACAGTTCTTACACTTATGGAATTTATACAAATACATAAACAGTACACAATAGCTAGCATGAATAAAATTTTAAAAGAAATCTACCAAGTTGTTATGAACCTGGAAGTCCTTCAACCACAGTGTATCTGGAGTCTGGAGTTCTAGCAGCCACACAGTTCTAAAGATGTTTAGTTTCCCATGCTCCCTTCCAACAGGCAAAGGAGTACAAACAACAGTTTCCATGGGAGGTGAAGCTCATAATTTCAGAAGGCCAGGCTAAAGCTAAACATACATAAATTTTGGAGAAACTCTGAACCTAGGTTTCACGACACAAGGAATGGACTTGGGATCCAGGACTTGGGAGAAGAGCAAAGCTTCCATCTTTGGTCTTGGCTTTCTTGTTCTGACAGGATCCTCAGTACTCATCTGGCCACAGGTAACCCCCTCAATGAACAGGGTGAGTGGACTCAGTGGCTTCTGTCTCTGACCTTGAAACTTTAAGTGCTACACTATTGCTACAGTTGCATTTCTGTTTTCACTTCATGTCAGTAACCCCCACCTCCCTCATGGTGGAGTCAGCTCATATTGACTTAGGAGAGCAGACTGTTAAATTTTCAATGTGAGCATTTACCCTTGAAAAATCAGCAAATGCTACAAATGAGGGCTTGGTTTATTGTTTTATTGATTGTATAGGCTTAAGAAAGTAATGGAAAACTTAATTATGCAGATTATATTTAAATTAAAAAAATTTTTCCCTGAAGAGTCAATTGTTAAAATTTACCAGTTTTACCAGACCCCCAGTTACTGTGTACTTTGTATACTATAAAGTCTATATAAATGTCCGGTAAGTGCTATATAAATACTAGACATTATTACTATTGATGACTCAAATGACTATATACTTAACTTTTGCTAATTATTTGCAGAAATGTATGTAGATAAGCAAATTTGTGAGAAATCCAAAATAAAAAATTACTAATTTACAAAGCACCTTAACACTTACAAATGAGATGCATTATATTATTTGAAATAAAATGATGTTTAATCTGAAAATCCCTTATTTGACTTTGGAAAGTGATTTATAATTATAATTGTCCTTGGGGGTATCTAAAGTTCCAGAGAATTCATGTAAAAAATAACAAAGCCATATTATAAAGATTTGACTCAAGGGTAGTTGAGAAATTGTCCAGTTTCTCCATTCTCTTTCTTCCCTTCTCCTTCCCTTTCTTTTTCTCTGCTCAACTGATCCTTTCAATTCCCTAGCTGAGAACAGAGCATTACCTTCTCAGATTAATGCAAGGTTTTCCCTCTTTGTACCCTTCTTTGAAGCTTGGGAGATTGAATGTTTAAGTTTCTCTGCCTTCAAAGTAAAGAAAGGGATGTTAAATATATTTATAAAAAAGAAAATAATTAGAATAGGTGCTTAGTGCTAATAAAGTTTAAAGTCAAAACTTCCACATGATTCACCTAGAAGTCTCAAGCAAATGGTAAGAGGAGGGAACCTTGAAGGCTTAGGGGGCAGCACTTTCTACAAATTAGCTCCATAGGGAGTCGTGTAATGCTAATGAAACCAAGGTTAGGAGCTCCATGCCCAAACTCTATCCTCTAGTCACATATTTTGCTCTTAGCCCTAGCCAGAAGCAGGTAAACATTTTAGTTTAGTTACAAGGGAGGGGGTGTAGACAGCTTGGTGAAAAGTTCATAACTGGACAAGAACACTGTGATCCTCAAGATGAACAATGATGCTTTACTCTCTTTGGAAGGATGATCTCACTGTCCAACAAGATGGATTGAGTGAATGGACGTGAGGTTAAGTTTCATCTTAAATATAGACAAATAAACATACCTCCTATCCACTCTGGAGTATTTGCTGCCAATGAATACATCCACTGGAGATAAAGATTATCAAATCCCTGCAGTCAAGTCAGACTGTTTCTACCACCCCAACACAGCTGGCTTGATTTACAATCATCTATGAAGAAGAGTCAGAAACTATTTTTAGATGCCTAGGGGAAAGCCATAGCAAACAAACAAATAAAAGACATAGACTTTAGAACGACGATGGGTTAGAACTGGAAGGTACCTCAGAGAGGGAAAATATTTGTGGATAGATAAATAAATAGATTGATAGGTAATAGGAAGCTACACAAGTGGGCAGATAAATGATACATATGTAGGTGTCTGGTACATAGTAGGTGCTTAATAAATGTTTATTGACTGCAAGATGGAGGGCTAGATAGGGAGGGACATAAGCAGGTAGTTAATAGATGAACAGATAGAACATAGGCAGATTGATACATAGTTAGAAAGACAGATAGATGATAGGTAGTAGATAGGTCAATAGGTAGGTAGGTAGAAAGATAAATAGACAGGTAGGTAAATAGATGACAGATACATAGGTAAATAGGTTCCCAGAACATAATAGGTGTTTAATAAATGTTTATTGATTGAAAGACAGGTAGATAAGTAGGCAGGTAGATATATAGATATATATTACAACTATCTTGGTCTGCAGATGAGTAACTGATGCCCAGACCAGAGAGAGGAAATGATAGGTCCAAAGTCATCCAGTACAGAGGTAGAAATAGAATGTGGGTGTCCTGATTCCCCATTCATAGAGTGATAAGGTCAGTGTGCTAGCAAGACTCCTGTCCTTACACAGCCCTCTCATCAGCTCTCAATTATCCACAATATGAATTTTCCATAATAAATGTATAATCATGGAACCATTTCCTTTCTCCCTTTCCCTTATCCCAGCATGCGTGTTTGGAGGTTACCACTCACCATATGTCAGTACATGCTCAGAGAATACCAATTTCTTAGCATCAGTTTGAGGAAAAAAACAGAATTAAAAAGACAAACATGCTGAGGGAAAAATGACCAAAAAAGTAATAATTTTCAAGTATTAGTAGAAATTTTGGATTAACCAATTCTACTATTTTCTTCCATCAGCAGGAAGCTAGGTGGTACAGGAGATAAGAGCTCTGGGCTTTGGAGTCAGAGAGACCTGAGTTCAAAACTTGTGTCAGATCCTCTTACCTGTGTGACCCCGAGCAAGTCACTTAACCTGCCTGCCTCAGTTTCCTCAATTGTAAAATAATGGAAATAATAGTACCTACCTTCCAGTGTTGTGAAGATTAAATGAGATTATATTTATAAAGTGCTTAGAACAGAGCACAGTGCCTGGCACACAGCAGGTGCTTAATAAATACTTGCTATTTTTTAAAAACCAGAATAGCTAAATTGAGTTGGTTGTATGTATTTTCATTGTTTAGTCGTGTCCAGCTCTTCATGACTCCATTGGGGTTTTCTTGGCAAAGATATGGGAGTGTTTTGCCATTTCCTTCTCCAGCTCATTCTACAGATGAGGGAACTGAGGAAAATAGGGTTAAGTGATTTGCCCAGGGTCACACAGCTAGTAAGTGTGTGAGGTCAGATTTGAAATTAGGAAGATGAATCTTCTTGACTCCAGGCCCAGCACTCTGTCCATTGTGCCACCTAGCTGCCCCATAGGTGCATGCATACTATTATGCATATACAATATATGCATATAATGTTATACATATTGCCATCTCAAACCTCCTCCTAACTTTTCCTATGTTTTATTTTGAAGCCATATGATGGCTAACTTTCTTTTTAAACTATACAACTCTCAGTTTAATTATGATTGATTTTCCTTTTCTCCACTAAATTCCTACCCTCAGTAGAATAAGGTAACCTTTTCAAAATTTTCTTGTTATGGGGGCAGCTAGGTGGCACAATAAATAAAGCACTGGCCCTGGAATCAGGAGGACCTGAGTTCAAATCTGGCCTCAGACATTTAACACTTACTAACTGTGTTAACTTGGGCAAGTCACTTAACCCCAATTGCCTTGCCTTCCCTGCTCCAAAAAGACAAAAAAAATTTCTTGTTATTCTAAATTCTATAGCTAAAAACAAACCTGAACGTTTCTATATACAAAGAATAAGAACAGAGGATCACATATGAAATTGGTAATCTCTATCATGTACAACTAGATATATGTACACATATATAAATATACACATATATGTATGTATTACATTTAACATGTTGGTTCCAGACCTCCTGCTTGTCTGTCTCCCACTGAATTACTTTCTCTACTCATCTGTATGTTAAAAAAAATGGTCTTCTCTCTCTTTTTCTTTTTGAATCATTATCCCCAATGATACTTGCTTCTTCCCCTCTCCTCCCAAATCCCTCTCTTGTCACAAATAATCATAGACAATAAACCAAAACCTTGCCTAGGTCATGTACAAAAATCTGTCCTTCTTTCTGCACCTCTAATCTATCATTTCTTTGTCAGTAGATGGAAGCATGCTTTTTCCCTGGGAGTCATCACTGGTCATCGTCTTGATCAGACTTCTTACGTCTTGAGGAGTTGTTATCTTCACCATAATATAATTGCTATGTGACTTATTCTTCTGGTTTGCTCACTTCCCTCTGCAATATTTCATATAAGTCTTCCAGTGTTTTTCTGAAATTGTGTTTTTTTGTCATTTCTTTCTGTGCCACAATATTTCATGACATTCATATATCTTAATTTATCCTTTCTCAAATAATGGGCAATCAATTTAAGGGGCTGCTATAAATGTTTTGGGGATTATGGGCTCTTTCTCACTTGAGGGAATATGGCCTAATAGTGGTATTGCTAGGTCAAAGGGCATGCACAGTTTAGTGACTTCTGAATATGGTTCAAATTGCTTTCAGGAATGGTGATATCAAATCACTGCTCTACCAACAATGTATTAGTTTGTTTATTTTCCCACATTTCCTCCAATAAGTGTCCCTTCAATAAAAATCAATTCCATTAAACTTAAATTTAAAAAAAAATTTTAAACTTAAATTAAAAGTTAAATTTCATCAAACATTATTATTCCATTAAACTTTTTTGTAATCTTTGCCAATCTCATGGATCATATGATTATATTTAACACTAGAACAGATCTTAAAGATCATTTAGTACAAACCTTTCATTTTACCGATGAGGAAACGAAGACAGAGAAGTTAATTTATGTGCTATTGTCACACAGCTATTAAGTGGTAGAATCTAAAATCAAATCCTGGCCTTTCGTCTCCAAGTCCATCACTCTACTTACTAGTGAGATGGCAATTTAGAGTTGTTTTAATTTACATTTCACCTATTACTAGTAATTTAGAGTATTTTTTTATTATGGTGGCTTATTTTTATTCTTTGAAGGACTGTATGTTTAGATCCATCAATCATTTATATACTGAAGAATGGCTTGTTTCTATACATTTGAATCAGGCCCCTATAAAATCTTGGGTATCAAACTTTTATTAGAGAAATGATACAAAATTGTTGGGGGGGGGGTTTTCCAGTGTTTTTTCCTTCTAATTTTAACAGCACAGATTTTATTTGTGCAAAAGCTTTTCAATTTTATGTAATCAAAAATTCCCATTTTGTCTCCTGTGATACCCCTGGTTTGTACCCCTGGTTTGGCTAAGAACTATTCTTCTATCTATAGTTTTTTTAATAGCATCATTATTTCTTTTTTTTCTTTATTAATTTGTTTGTTTACTTTTAGTTTACAAGATTCAGTTCCACAATCCCTTGAGTTTCAAATTTTCTTCCCCTTCCTCTCCTCTTCTCCCCCCCCCCCCACATGGGGGCATGCAATCAAGTATAGGATCTGCAAATACTTTCCCATTAGACATTAGTCAGATTATAAAGAAGGATTGTATCGAATGGAATGAACGATGGGAAAGAGGAAACAAAACCAAACAAGAAAAAGAAAGAGAGCAGGTAGTTTGCTTCAATCCACATTCAAACTCTGTTCTTTCTAGTTCTTTCTCTGAATGTAGACATCTCTCTCCATCATGAGTTTTTTTGGAGATGACTTATTACCCTGCATTGCTGAGAAGAGCCCAGTCTATCAAAGTTGGTCGTCATACATACTTTGTGTCTGTAATTGTGTACAAATTTTTCCTGGTTTCCTATCTATAGTTTGAAAGGCATCTGTTTCCCTGTTCTAAATTTCTTTATTTGTTCTTCGCTTTTTTTTGGGTGAATTCTCTCTCTCTCTCTTTTCACATTGGGCATTTAATCTCTTAAAAATCAGAATAGCTAATACTTTATTTTGTTATTTTTAAAAAAATCCTAGTTTTATTTATCAGTCCTATAGGAATATTGCTTCTAATTTCCTTAATATCTTTGGTTTTCAACATTTGCATTTTTGTTTTGTTTAAATTTTTTTATTTCTACTTTTTCTTTTTATTGCACGCCTAATTCATTGGCTTTGCTCTTTCTCTTGTTGATAAATGTATTTAGTTATAAAATTCTTCCTGAAAATAGCTTTGACTGTATTACAGAAATTTTGGCAATTGTCATTGTCATTTGCCATTTCGTTTGATAAAATTATCTATTGTTTCTATGATTATTTTCTTTGACCCATCAGTTCCTTAGGATTAAGACAAATAAAGTCAAGGATTTAATTGTTTAGTTTTCATTTAAGAGGCAGTTTGGTATAAGCAAAGGGTACTCCTCCTGGTTTCAAGGAATTTGAGTTCAAATCTGGCTCTGATACTTACTACCTGTGTGGTCTCAGGCAAGTCCCTAAATGTCTCTAGTCTCAGTTTCCTCATCTGTAAGATGAGGAGAATAAAAATGATAATCAATAGCTAGCATTTATATAGCTTCTACTATGTGCCAGGCATAATCCTAAGCACTTTACAAACATCTCATTTGATCTTCATAATGACCTTGATATGTTGTTACTATTATTATCCTAATTTAATAGTTGGGGAAACTGAGGCAAATGGCAACTAAATGGTTTGCCCAAGGACACATATCTTGTAAATGTCTGAGACTAGATTTGAACTCAGGTCTTCCTGGCTCTAGGTTCAGTGTTCTATTCACTATACAATCTAGTTATCTCTGGGTTGGACTAGATGGCCTCTAAAGTCTGTTCATGCTGTAGATTTAATATCCTAAGTTCAAAATCTCTTTCAAAAGCCTTTACTTATTGCAATGTTTCTTGTATATCAGTAAAGGGTGTATTTAATATTTGTGCTTTCTTATTCATTTGCTTATGAGTGTTCTGTGCTTTGGGGCTTGGTTAATTGTGTGTGTGTGTGTGTGTGTGTGTGTGTGTGTGTGTGTGTGTGTGTGTGTGTGTAGGGCAACTAGATAGTATAGTAGATAGAGCTCTGGGCCTGGAGTCAAGAAGATCTAAGTTCAAATCTGGCCTCAGATACTTAATAGCTGTGTGACCCTGGGCAAGTCACTTAACCCTGATTGCCTCAGTTTCCTCATCTGTAAAACTGAACTGGAGAAGGAAATGGTAAAGTACTCCAGTATTTTTGCCAAGAAAACCCTAAAAGGAGTCACGAAGAGTCAGAAACAACTGAAAAACAACTAAACAAAAACAATATATGTGCATGTGTGTATATATGTGTGTATGTATATATGTATATATCTACATGTGTATATAGATATACATCTCTATATATGTTGTGTATATACACACATCTTTCTATTCCATTCAATAATCACAAAAGTTATCATATCTAACTCTACTATAATTTCATTCAGGTTCTTAACTTTTTTCTTGACTGCCATTTTGCTAGATTGGTGTAAATTTGAAAGGATTACAAGGTCTTCAATAATTGCAATTTTCTTAGGTACATTAATGAACTGCTTGGTGCAGTAGTGAAATGGTCCAATTATTCTGGAGAACAATTTGGAACTAGGCCCAAAGAGGTATAAAACTGTCTATACCCTTTGACCCCGCAATACAACTACTGTATCCCAAAGAGATCAAAGAAAAAGGAAAAGGACCTTATGTATAAAAAATATTTGTAGCAGCTCTTTTTTTGTGGTGGCAAAGAATTACAAATAGAAGGGATTGCCATCAGTTGGTTGTGGCATATGATTGTGATGGAGTACTATTGTGTTATAAGAAATGATGGGGGTGGGAAGGGAACTGATTTCAGAAAAAAAAAAACATGCCAAGACCTATATAAACTGATTCAAAGTGAAGTGAGAAGACCTCAAGATCATTGTGCACAATAACAATATCATTGTAATGATGATCAACTGTGAAAGACTTGGCTACTCTGATCCATATAATGATCCAAGATAGTTCCCAAGGATTCATGATGAAGAAATGTTATCCACCTCCAAAGAGAAAACTAATGAACTCTGAGTGCAAATTAAAGCATAATTTTCTCACTTTATTTTTCTTGCTTTTTTTTGAAATATGGCTAATATGGAAATATATTTTTCATGATTTCACATGTATAATTGATATTTTGCTTGCTTTCTCAGTGGATGGAAGATGGAGTGGGAGAAAGGGAGAAAATTGGGAACTCAAAATTTAAAAAGAAAAGAATATTAAAATAAATAAATAATAATTTGAATTTATTTTAAAAATAATTGCCAATTTTCTCTTCCTCTCCCTCCATTATAATGCAAACTCCTTGAGAGTAGAGATTGCTGCATTCATTGCATTTTATGTCTCCTGCTTACTATAATGCTTGTACACTAAACTCTTAGTAGGTACTTAGTAAATATTGTTGATTGAATGATTCTCTTTGTAATTTAATTCCTTATTCCTTTATTTAGTTGCTATTCCAGTTAATGAATACGTATATTATTTCATTGTCTATAGTGCTTTTTGAAACACAATGAAGATTTCCCTGCATCTCTCTCTTAAATGTATCTTTTATTTTTTACCTTTGCTTAGTATCATGACTATCTCTACTTTTTAGAGTTTGTGAGAAGCATAATAGACTCTGCCCCAACCATGCATTTTAATTATGTGAATCTTTGCTTCAGCTGTATTTCTTGTAAATAACATATGGTTAGATACTGCTTTGCAATGAATTCTGCTACTCCCTTCTATTTTATGCGGGAACTCATCCATTCATAGGCATGATATGATTGTTAATTGTGCATTTCTCTCCATCATATCCTCTAAGATCTTTTCCTCTCTCTGCCCCTTACTGCCATCTTTGCAAAGAAAAGAAAGTGAAGAGAAGAAATATGAACGACAGTAGTGATCTGTAGTTAAAGGGTTCTGCTTCCATTTAACTCTCTCCTTTGTTCCCCTTACCTAGACCTTAATCCCAGTTCTTAGCCCTTCTTCTGATTACTCTTCGATGATCCATTCTCCAAAGTTTAAGTCTTGCATTGCTTGTGACTTTTCATTTCTCAATACTCTTTCTCTTAATTCCTTATTTCCCTTTCTCAGTCCCTGCTGGGGTATTTTCCCCTGTGTTTTCATACTAAATTGTGTGTGTGTGTGTGTGTGTGTGTGTGTGTGTGTGTGTGTGTATTCAACCCTCCTTTGTCCAGGTTTATGTAATGCTGGCTCACTCCACCCCTTCCACATTTACACCTTCTTCTCTAGTGTGCTCCTTTTCCCTTCTTTATACTTTCCTCTATTAGGGTCATAAAATCAGAACAAAATCACCCCTCCCCAAACCTCTATTTTATCTAATTCCCTCTTGTAACCCTTGAAGACACTGGACTTCTAAAGGGACGTTTGCTTCTTTTCCTCCATAAGCCCTTCATCATTGTTCTGTCCATTCTAATTGGTTAAATGTATTTGCCTTCCTGTTTCTTTTGAATCCCGTGTTTTCATTTTAAAGTTTTTACCCAGTGGCAATCCTTTCATTAGAAATGTATAAAGGTCATCTATTCTATTAAAAGCTGATTTTTTTCCTCTATAGGATTATACTTAGTTTTACAGTCCAAGTTTTTCTTCGTTCTAAGCATTTTTTACTTCTTCTACCTTTTGGAATATTTTCTCACCAAATTTTCCCTCTTTATAATAGCTGCTGTCAAGTTTTGTGTCACAATGTGATAACTGAACTCTTTCTAGAAACTTGTGGCATTTTATCCTTTGATCTGGAAGCCCTGGGTTTTGAGTATGATTATCCTTGAAGTTTTCACTTTGGGTTTTCTGTCAAGAGGTGACCAGAAGCTTTTCATTTTGACTTTGTTCTCTGCTTTGAACGAGTCTGACAAATTCATTTGTGATTTTTTGAAATTTGGTTTGACTTTTTTTGTTGTTGGGGGAAAGATGGTCATAATTTTTAGGGAATCAGATGATTCTTAAATTATCTTTCAACCTATTTTGTAAGTCATTTGCTTTTTTAATAGTAGGTTTCACATTTCCTTCTATTTTTAGTTTAGTTTTTTGTTTTTTTGTTTTTTGCTGGGGGGAAGGCAGTGCAATTGGGATAAAGTGACTTGCCCGAGGTCATAGGATAGGGGTAGTAAGTGTTGTGTCTAAGGTGGGATTTGAACTCAGGTCCTCCTGACTCCAGGGCAGGTGCTCTATTCATTGCACCACCTAGCCTCTGCTTCCTTCTATTTTTTAAATCTTTTGATTTGGTTCTAATATTTCTTGTTTCATGGAGTTATTAGATTTTGTTTGCATAATTCTAACTTTTAAAAAGTTCCTTAGTTAAGTAAGATTTCCCACCTATTTTTCCATGCTATTTCTTCTCCTTCCAATTCTTTCCCAATTCTTTGGGACAACTAGAAGGTACAGTGGAGAGGAGGCCTGGAGTCAAGAAGACTTATCTTCCCAAGTTCAAATTTGGTCTCAGACACTTACCCAACTGTGTGACCTGGGCAATTCACTTAACTTTGCCTCAATTTCCTCATCTGTAAAATGAACTGGAGGAGGAAATGGCAAACTATTTCAGCATCTTTGACAAGAAAACCCCCAATGGGGTCACCAAGCATCAGACATAACTGAAAAAGACTCAACAACAACAGCAGGCTTCTGACTATTTTTTTTTTTTTTTTTGCATAGTGGTGGTCAGGATAATATTATTGTTTTTCTTTGGATCTTTTGATCATTATTCAATCTTAGGCCATTTTTAGATCTTTGCTGGAGTGTATGTGGGAAAACTAGGATCCTCTTTGACCCATCACTCCACCATCTTAAACAGAAAAACGATCAGAGATTTTAAAAATCTATGCCAGTATAATATAAGCTCTGGCAAATCTTACCAAGTTAGAAAGGCACCTACTTATGGGTCTGGCAAAAGACATTGCATTTTACCTAATGACTAGGCCAGCTAAGTCAGAGAAGCTAGTTTGCCTGGTGGTTGGTTACTTACTAGGTGATGAATTTTAAGAGGCACAAATCTCTTGAGACTAATTACAAAGGCAAGGAGGTAATGGCCACACTGATAAAAACATGGATCTTTGATGACGTGAAGTAAATGTATTTTAACTATTAACTCTACACCTTCACAACTACTTACAGATTTTTTTATTTTTTAGCTTTTACAAAGGGACATTTACTGAGAAGATATAGCAAGAATGGAAGTAAAAGCATTCTCCCTCTTTTACTGCCTCCAAATACCAGGGACACACTTTCCCACAAATATACTCCTGGGCTCCAAATTAAAATATTTGCTATAAATTACTTAACCCATCAAATTTACTTCCTAATGCATCATAGCTGTTGGACTTGTCCCTCCCTTTCTGTAGGACATGTCACCATGGTATGGCCAATTCACTCCTCAGAGCTATGACAGGGCCTCACCTGGCTTAGCTGCCAGGAAAATCTAGGATGAACTCCAGTTCCCGAACCTCTAGTGGCTTGCTCTTCTGACCTTTCAAAGTTCATAAGTTTGTAGCCATCTCCAATACCATCCACCTAAGAAGAGGTAAGAAGAAACACAAGATGGCAAGAAACAGAGGAGCCATGATCTCATGGGCATGCCATAGGCATTGGGAGAGAGTGACTCTCTCCCCATCTGGAGGTTTCCAACAGTTATTGTTTCAATCACTACTAGAAGAAAGGAGTGCTATAGTTTTCCTTTTTAAGCCAGGTGATATTTAGTTTCCTGTTTTCCATTCAAATGGTCATAATTTAATAACACCAGTTTTGACTACTGCTCTTTTTCTTTTGTTCAGAAATGGAACTGTGAAGCTGCTCCAGTCAGAATTGCTGGGTGATTATACACAATTTGTTTCCCCAGTGGGTCCAATGTGCATCTGTGACCTAGCCAGGAAAATACGATCATTTCTATACCTCTGGCCCCCAAAATAACTGAAAGTAATAGCTTCTATTTGCTGTATGCCCAATTTGATTTTCAGCCAATGTAACTGTTCCCCATTTTAATTTGGTGAGCTTATTTCAAATAAATCTGGGTGTATGGATCAACTTCCTTCACTTGCAGCTGAATGAGATCATGGCTAGTTCCTGTTTTCAGAGTAATGCTGGTGGATACAGACAGCCTGGAGGCTTCTAGTGATGAGGCAGCTCTTGAGAGTCCCTTGGGAACTAGAAATAACAGAATCTTCAACCTTCTAACTTCTCCATCCTCTGAGAGACATGCCACAGAGAGATGTAGTAGCCTTGGAGTCAGTTAGCAGACTTTAGCATGTGAAGACCCCCTTAAGCCAGTGGTCCTCAAATGTGTTAGTTTCAGGTTACCTTGACACCCTCAAAAATATATTGAGAACTCCACAAAGAGTTTTTGTTTGTGTGAGTTATATCTATTTGTATTTACCATATTAGACATTAAAGTTGATCTTTTTAAAAATATTTATTAATTCGTTAAAATAATAGCAAATGTATTATGTGATAAAATGTAACATGTTTTTGTGAAAATAACTATATTTCCCTAAATAAAAAATTAGTGAGAAGGGTTGTATTATTTTCCACATTTTTGTAAATCTCTTTAATATCAGGCTTAATGAGAGTCATATAGATTCTCCTATCTGCTTCTACATTCAATCTGCTGTGATGTATTATTTCGGTTTAAGTATATAAAGAAAATTCCCCTTTAAACGTAAATGTAGCTTGAAAAGGAAGTAGTATTTTAATTGGTAAAAATGTATTAGAATTATGATGAAATAGTTTTTAGACTTATTATGAAAATAGTTCTGATTTCCAGGACACCTTGAAAGGGTTTCAGGGATTCCCCAGGGATCCACAGACCACTCTTTGATAACCATTGCCTTAAGCTATAGCAATTAGACCACATTTTATTTAGAAATTACTACAACATATAATTTGAATTAGTTAGAAACAACCTTATGAAACCTCCACTAAAAATAGCCTCTGTTAGATCCCAGTTCTAACCATGGATTCTTAAAGTAGTAAGTGAAAGGCATAGCAGCCCCTATCAAGACTTTTTGTCTGAGAACCAATTTAGCTAAATTAGCTCATTAGCATTGGCTGCAGGGTGAGAATTTTATGACCACAGCAACTTTTACAGACCTACAAAGCCATAGAAAGTGTACAATGGAGGTTGACTCACAGTGATGAAATAACCAATAGTTAAGGATCTGTGATTTCCTTAATGTAGTCACTACCTCCTCTCTCTCCAATAATAACCAGGAATAGTTACCAGTGGACAGAAGGCTGGATCTGGTGTTGGGAAATCTTGAATTCCAATTTAGTCTCAGATATTTACTAGCTGTATGACCCTGGGCAAGGCACTTATTCTCTGCCTGCCTCAGTTTCCTCATCTGTAAATGAGGATAACCTCCCAGGGTTGTCGTGAGGATCAAATGATAATATATGAATATTTAAAATTTTTATATTTTATTTTTTAAATTTCATGTAAAAGCAACTTTTAGCATTAATTTAAAAATTTTTTTGAGCTCTACATTTTCTCCCTCCCTCTTCCCGCCTTGAGAAAGTAGTTTGACTTAAATTATACATGTAGGGTCATAAAAAACATATTTCCATATTATCCATGTTGTGAAAGAAAATACAGGCCAAAAACAATAAAAAGAGAAAGTTAAAAAAATCTCTTCAATGTGCATTCAGATTCCCCCACTTCTTTCTCTGGAGGTGGGTAGCATTTTTCATTAGATGACATTGGGAATTTTCTTGGATCACTGTATTGCTGAAAATAACTTAAGTCATTCATAGTTGATCATCATACAATATTGCTGTTACTATATCCTGCTGATGGTCTCCTGGTTCTGCTCTTTTTACTTTGCATCAGTCAATATAAGTAAATGATAATATATTTGCAAAACATTTAGCACAGTTCCTGGCCCATAGTAGTCATTTCATAAATGCTTACTCCCTTCCCATTCCCCTTCCAACTAGTATTTAACATAGTAGTAAGGTCTTTGAAATATTAAAACATTAAAGATTTGTAAGTATAGAATATTGGAAAAGTTCTAAACTTGTAGTTGTAGGGCTGAGGTTTGGCTCATCCCTGCTACTTGTTCCTTACTTGGATCATCTTATATATGCCATCTTTTCAACTCATAGGCCTCTAGATTTAGGTGACTTAGACCATCTAGTTCAACATTCTCATTCTACAAATGATGAAAGGAAGGTCCATAATTACAATTACATTTCATGTTTCTGGGGATCAAGTTGAAGTAAAATTTTTACATAGATGACACTTAATGTAGATTAAAGCACAAAAGCAGCTAACATCTAACCTTTAAAACAAAAAGTATAAATAGAGTAGGGTATCAGGAATGTTTCACTCTTCTTTCCATGTGTGGAAACTAACTGGAGCCTGACTTTGATAAAAGAAAAAACAAAATTGTGTTTGTGTTTAGGCTTCTAATGCCAAAATAAATTATTTGTTAAAATAAGGCATTCTGCCTTGACTACAAAACATGTGTGAATGAAAGTATGTATTCACATTTAAGAAGTGTGCTTACACTTCACAAACTTTTTATTTCACTCAGAAAGCCAGGTTCAGCTAATACATTTATGGAGCTTGGAGTTCTGGCCAGCCTGAGAGCCCTGCCTGGCTGATAGAATGCGCATGAGTGTTAGAGGAACAAAATGGAATACAGGATATGGTTCAAGTTTAGCAGGCTATTATAGGGCTTATAGCTGGAAAATATCTTAGAGAAGTAAACACAGGGCCACCTTGGCCAAAGGGTGGAGATGACTAGGAGTCACACACAATGGAGGCTGAATGGCAAGAGGCATTCTTGATCCAGACAATGATTGAACCTTCAGTTATCTCAAGTGGTTTTTTATGACATAGAAGGTATGATCCTCACTATTAACCTGAACTTACATCTTGCTGTAATATTTATTTGAAATGAAAACAGATGGAGATTAGTGACCTTCCTAATTGTTTTCCTTTGTTAGGAAAATTCCTTTTTAGCCCTACCTGCCTTTGTTTCTCAGCCACTAAGCTGGTCTTTAAACTTTTAGTGACACGAATTTGAAGGTCATCCATATAAGAGTAGCACCCCAACCCTTCCGAAGGGGTAGTAGGTGGTCTGCTTCATCAGGTTTCATAGACTAAAAATGCCAAGCTCTGGTGGTATGAAGCCCCCTTTGATTATGGGAAACTTTCTTCTGTAGTTAGCACTCAGGAACAATGTAATAAATAACTTCCAATTAAAGTTTTCCATAGGTAGCAAAAAATTGTAATGAATAAAATCAGTAAAGGCTGCATAATAGAAGCCTATTAGCTGAGTGAATATACTCTCTTAAGTGAAATTTCTGTACCTCTTTAGTATTATTTGCCATCAGAAGAGAACGTGCAATTACCAATTTTATCTTATCTTAGGCTTATTATTAAAGAGTAGTAAAGGAAACTTCATTCCAGTACCCATAATGTGATTTTTGATTAATAGGGAGATTTTTATGTGACAAGAATATTTCTCCCAGGCTAAATGTGCACATGGATTTCTGCCTGAAGTGACTTGCTGCTCTTTCTCTGGCAAAAAAGACTCTCCTACAGCTAGCTATATGAACATGCCTACTTGGAAGGCAGATTTGAGACCTTCCTCCTCTAAAAATACTTGAAACCTAGAAAGATTGGGCCTGAAAGGACTGATGAGTCTCTGTAGATAAAAATTTCTCCTTCTCTGCCCCTCCTTCTTCACCCAGCCCTCATGCATGCAATATCAAAGAAAAGATCAAGCAAGAAGCCTAGAGGCTAAACAGGTTTGGTGACTCCTGGAAACATTCAGCAAGTCTCTCTGTCTCTGCTTGAAATTTTTGGTATTATATTTTCTACATATGCCCATAGCTTCTAGCACAATGTTCAGCATATTGTAGGGATTCGTGGAGCATCTATTGTTCAACACTTGTTTTTAATCCCCCTCTCCCCACCACACTGACTTTACTCTAAGATCTTCTCCCCATCCCAACTCAGCAGCCAATAACACAGGTATGATTTAGATTCCAAGCCCACAAGCCAGCGCTCTGTTCCCAGTCACACCTTTCTTTATAGAGAGCAAATATACCACAAGACGAATCAAAGGATTGGGCTATATAGGGCTGTAGACGAATTCAGTAAGAAAACAGGTGAGAAAAAGGTTCGATTCTCTCCCACCCCTCCCCCCCACCTCAGCTGAGGCTAAAAAAGACCTGTATATACAACCTGTATCTCCAAGGCAAAAAGATGAGCTTACCTTTTGTTCCTTCTACACACCCCTCAGGCTTCCCTGTTGTGACTTCCTTCCTCTCTTTGAAGCTGCCTTTGTTAGTTCATTTTATCTGAAGCAGGAGTGTGCTGGTAAATGTTTAATAACTAGCTCTCCCTCCAAAGTGGAAGTCCTGTATACTTTTAAATTTAAATGGCATCATTAACATTTTCTTCATCATTTTCTTGTTTAGAGTCAATCAACAAAACAATAAATCAAATCCTGATTTGTAGCATTTGCAGATGAGCCTGTTTCAGCTGACTCCAGCACACCCCAGATTAAAGTAACTTTGCTAATAAACTACTATAAGAGAAACAGGGAATTAATACATTGCAAGTAAATTACTATAAGGGAACAGACGTAATCCTACCTACCACCTCAAGTCCATCTAGTTATTTTCTTAGCTTGCTCTAGAATATCCATAATGTTGTGTTTTTGCCCCCCTAAGAAGCAACAGAAATAACACTATGAGAGCCATGTATGTGATAATAGTCTGGGAACATCAATTAATAAGTCCCAATCAAGGAACTCTTCTTGGGAAAGTCCTAGCCATAAAATGAAAAGACAATGGGCAGGCAAGGTTTCACTAGGTTACCAACTGAAATCCACCAGGAAGTGGGAAAAGGAGTTTATACCAGCCTTTCTGAAACTGCTATACCATGACTTATTTGGGAAAGTAATTTAAACTCTCTGGTCCTCAGTTTCTTAATTTATAACATAAAGTCACTGGACTAGGCCATCTATAGAGGTCCCTTCTAATTATAAAGTCTGTGATCCTAAAAGCACTGCCAATACTAAAGGTATTTCATAAATTCACTGAAGTGGGAGTGGGAGGGAAAAGGAGTGTAGGTGAGTAATAGCAGGACCTATGAATCCAACCCTTTAAAATTGGATCTCTTCCTATGACTTATCCCATCCTCTCTCCCTGCCTCCCAAGAACCAATGTCCCAGAATGGTAGGACCATACAGGTGCAAGTAAAATAGAAGACCACTTATTTCAAGGATACTAATGCTTCTTTCCCTTCCCCTCACTTACTTGTTAACTGGTGATTAGACTTTCTCCTTTTAGCTTTGGTACCTATAAAAAAGTAGATCCTTTCTAGAAGGTATGGTACTTTTAGTTATTCTCACTCATTTATTTCTCAGTATGAATAAAGGGTCTCAGAACAAATTTTCATTGGGATTTGAGGAGATAGCAGAAAGGCACTGAGATTGGGGTGGAATGAGGAAGGAGGTACCACTGATGAGGGAAAAGGATAAAGAACTGAGAGGTGGAGGGGACTAAAGACACATTTTTCCAGACATAATTTTGGCAAGGTTTGTCCTACAAAGTCCACCTGCAATTCTGTTCATGCAAAAAAAATCTTGAGGTACAGAGAAGGAGGGGGTTGATTTTACTTATGTGACTGCACAGCTTACTTCTTACTTTGGCTAAGCCTTTCCATTTGGCAGTGTCCAGACTTCCTGGCAAATGAGTGCTTGAGAGGAAGTATAAATACAGCTGTGGTCTCTGAAGGGGTAAAGGTATAATTGCCTTTTTCCTTAATAGTATTTTTTTAAGGCCAAGCAATCTATAACTTAAAAACCAAAAACCCTAGCATAGAGTGTTTAATCCACCAAAGCAAGGGCATTTTCAAGTTCTAGGCTAAGAATAGGGGTGTTCATAGAACATGTTGTTAACATACCCAAGCTTAGTTTCATCTGGGTTGGATTTTCTAAAATGTTGGCTTGTACAAGACCTACCATATCCCTTCCCAATGATAACCCTTCAAAGAGTCTCCATTGCTTACAAGACAAATAGCATCCTCCTTAGTCTAGAATTCAGGGTTCTTCATAGTCTAGAGCCCAGAATCACCAGCCTTAGGTCCTTGACATGGATACTCAGCTGTAACTAAAAATCATTGTGTGAGAAACATGCATTCTTGCCTCTGTTCATGCTATTTTTGGAGTGACTTCTCTTACCTTCTTCTTGCCTCATTTTCATCTCTGTTCACATAAGTTCTAATCATTCTTCAAGGCTTAGCTCAACTTTCCCAACTGCTACAGCCCACATTGGCTTCTGCCTTGTTCTCTCTCTGAATTTTGGGGAGTTTAAAATGTCTGTTGTTTTATATTTTAGGGACTCATACAATGTTAGCTTGCATGTGAGACACTTTATTGGAAGAGACTGTAAGGTGGAATTTTACTGAATCAAATGCTTTTTTATAGTTAAGAAACAATACATCTCATGAAATTTTGTATTCATTACACCTTTGAGGCAATTTTGTGGCTATACAAGATGTGATCTGATATAGAATATCATTTGGAAAATTTGTTTTTCTCTTCTCAAACAATCATAGATGTAAGATCGATTTCATAAATGTTTTGTAAAGATGTGAAAGTGGACACATTGGTCAGTAGTTCTTGACATTTTCCTGGGCATGTTTTTTGCATGTGTGTTTGGAGTAATAATAAGATTTGTGATTTTTTAAAGTGTTTGATATGATTGCCTCTTTCAGATAGTTTGAGAATTGATCTTTCAATGACTTCAAAATTATGTCACATTCAGTGCAGACTTCCTCTGTGTATACTTGGTCCAGTATAGGTGTTCTTTGTGTCTTTTTTCCCTCTTTCATTCCATTTCTACTTCATGCAGCCTTTTGGGATTGTGATAATAGAGTAAATATGTAGTGGCTCCACTGTCATTGATAGAGAAGATAGTTTGTTATTTAATAGATCTTTTTTTTCAATTCTTCTATGATTGTTGGACTCCAACCATTTTCATCCTTAAATATCCTTGGAATGATTTGTTTCATTTTGCTTTCTTGCCAAATCTTTTGCAGACACATTCTAGACAAGACCTCCCACTCAGCTTCTTTCTATTTTATGGAATAAATAGTACTCACCATCTTTCACCATCCTTTTCTATAAGATTTTACAAATGAATTTATATTCCAAACTGATGTTACCCTTGACTGTCTCACCTCTCTGACAGAAATCTCAAGTATGGGCTGAAGGAAATTGTTGTCAGGCTCTTTTGCTCTCATTATAGTAATTGATTTATATTGATTAACCTTCCTTACAAAAGGAAGTCATAGACTATGTTGATATTTGTTCTTTTATCCATTTCCTATTTGTCAGTGTCAACTGCTTCTTTAAATAGGTCATAATGGAATTGCCTCAATTGTGCATTGAAACTTCTCATTTTTATTCTTTCTTCTAATTTGATATTGATTTTTATCTTTGCCCAAGAAATCAATGTTGTGCTGCATGTAGATGATTAAGAAATTATTCCCATATTAGTAACTGGTCATTTCCTAGCCACTAAAAATTATAAATTTCATTTCTGATAAAGTGATGTGGCATTAGTGAAGTACTGAATTTCTTAATTTTCTTCTTGAAGAAAGTGTTAATGACATAGAAGCACATGACTGTATATATATATATAGTTTACAAGCCTTTGATATCTCTCATTTTTCAACATATTTTTCTTTTCACTGTTCTCCGCTATACTCACCTCTGTATTGAAGTCATTGGGCAATGAGTAGATATTGATTTAGTTTGGGAGCTCATATCTAGATCTTCATAGATTTCTGCTACTTCATCCAATGCAACAGATATTGGTGCATAAACTGCAGTTATTTTCATGGTGGTCTTTTTGCAAATGCTTGTCATAAGCATTGAAATATGAGCTGAACAACGATGAAAGAAATTATATTTATTGTTGCCTTGGGATGTATAATAAAACCAGTGTTACCAACTCTCTTATTTTTCTTTCCAAAGAGAACCCATGAGCCATCTTTTTATGTGTATTCTACTTAGATCTTTCTGTTTTCACTTATAGCAAGAATGTCAAGATTGTTAGGGTTCAGTTTTTTAAAAAGCATATCTACTTGTTCATTGGATAAAATTCTCACATTTAGAATATTGATAGGTAAGTTAATGTTTATAGATGGTCTAAAATTGTGTGATTCTTAGCACCTTCCTTGTCTTTTTAGCTACTATGTTGTCACTTCAGAAGCATAAGGAGATTACCTAGGACTTAGGGCCATTATACAAACATACATACATGGGTATAACACATATACACATACAATGCATGTATGTATATATAATATTTGTATTCACATGGATATAGATACATACACACATATACACACATACATATACATACATGTTTTTGTTTCATGGGCGACTATGGCCAAAAAATTCATGGCCGAGTGGCCAGTGTGTTGGTGGTAAGACTTTTTGTACTTAAATAAAATGACCTTTAGAAAGTTGCCTAGTCTATTCCAAGGGCATGCTTAAAGCTTTTACTGTATTATAAAACCTACCAAAGTTTGAGATACATTGCCATCATTTTTGAGAACCCAAGGTCACCCCCAACATAATGAGGTATTAGAGTAGGACTTTGTGGGGTAGGACTTCCTTGCTTAACTCTCCCTTATTATGATCACCACCTTTACCCCATTTCTTTCATCAAGAATGCATTATGTTCATACATACAAAATTCTTTTGACTTTGTTAAAAATCTCAAGTTATAAATGTAACAAGATTATTTGGTTTGAATGACTGCAAAAATATAATCCCAATATAATATAATATAATATCTTTTCAATGATGCCTTAAAAAACTCAGAGTTTACAAGATGAGAGAAACATAGGAATTAGTCAGTAAATATTTATTAAGTGCCTATTATGTGCCAGGCATTGTGCTAAGTACTTGGGATACAGCTACAAAAAAAAAAAAAGACAGTCCCTGCCCTCAAGGAGCTTACAATCTAATGGAGGAAAACAATACACAGAATAAAGCTGAAAGGCAGAAAGATAGAGTAGGGGAAGGGAAGGGAAGGTACTCAGTGTGTGGGCATGATGGAGAAGTCTAAAATAATATGACTGGGTGGGTGATGAAGAGATGGCTATCTAGGGAACCTTCCTCAATTGGAAATTTGGCTCTCCACTCCATCCTCTATTCCGAGGAATCCCAGGGGCAGAGGTACTGAAGTGGGGTGAATACCAAGACTGAAGTAATGTTATAGGATGATGAGGTTCCTTGGTGCATAATAGAGAGATCCAAAAGAGTGCATCCTGCTGGAAATAAATTAGGAATGGGAAATAATTGATCTTTCTTTCATGAAAGTGGAGAGGCAAGGACTTTTAAGCAATAGCATACACTTTGGTCACATTTCCCTTTTTCCTTTTACATTCTTCAAGTCTCCCATTAGGGTCTAAGTCAAGGGTTGCCAACTTTAAAATTGAGTACCAAAGCACTCCTGTTTTCTTACTTGTCCTGATGGAGGGAGCGGTAGTATAATTGTACTTTTTTTTTTTTGGAGGGCAATTGGGGTTAAGTAACTTGCCCAAGGTAACACAGCTAGGTTTTTGTTTGTGTGTGTTAAGTGTCTGAGGGCAGATCTGAACTCAGGTCCTTCTGACTCCAGGGCTGGCGCTCTACTCACTGAGCCACTTAGCTGCCCCGTAATTGTACTTTCAATGGTGACTATGTGTATATTTGTAAAAATACCAAATATGTTCATGAACAGTCAGGTTTTAAGATGGGACATACCTGAAACTGGAGAAAGGGGAGAGGAGAGGAGTGGGCACAAGAAACTGGTCCCAGTGCCATCTTTGGCATTTGTAGCTTAAGTTGACAATCATGTGCTTAAGCCTCCTTTTCCTTAGAACAACAGGCCCTTGGAAACTTTCAGTGGTCTTGGATAATGTCACCAGCACAACCAGTCATTTCCAATGGCAATAACTGAACAACTGGTCTATGTATAGAACACCTACTTTGTTTGCTAGTCAGTGGGGTGAAAGGGAAGGAGGGAGAAAAGATACAAAAGAAATAGAGAACTGTGTCCCTGCTCTGCAGGAACTCACAATATAGGCCAGGAGATACGGAGGGTACACTCATAGAACAAAAGCTTGAGAACAAGTTCAAGTACAAAGCAGCATGCCAGATAAAACATACTCCCATTCAAATGGAAAGCACAATTGTAGATTTAATTTAATTTAATTTAATCACAATTTAAAGAATTGAGAAGAATGAGACAGTTAATCATGGAGGGCTTCTTGAAGGAGATGGTGATTTGAGTCTTGAAGAAGATGAATGGGATTACATTAGTAATAAGGGTCAGGGAGAGGTTCATAGTATTGTGGTATCAGAGCTGAGAGACCTTAGAGGCCATCAAATCCAATCCTTTCATTTTATAGATGAGGAAACTGAGGCTGAGGGAGAGAGGTTAAATGACTTGCCCAAGGTTGCAACAGCTAGTCAGTGTCTGAAGAAGGATTCAACCTCAGATCTTCTTGAGTTTAAGTCCCACACTCTATGCACTACACCACCTGCATGCTCTCTAGGTGATACAAAGAAACATTCTAGTTATTAAATAAGCTTCCTCCAATCTGAATAAAATATGTTTTTTTTAAAAAGGAATAACCTGTCATCCTAGACATATTAAAATATGAGGAGAAGAAAAGAAATGGAAGAAAGGGAGAGAGAAAATGAAAGAGGGAGAAAGACTGACAGAGAAGGAGAGGAAAGAAGAAGTGGAAGGAGAGAGGGAGAGAGAGAGGGAGGGAGAGAAAAACAGAGAGAGAGAGAGAGAGAGAGAGAGAGAGAGAGAGAGAGAGAGAGAGAGATATGGAGGAGTATAGAGAAAGTTTGGGAAATAAGTGGAAGGGAAAAAATGGATGTTATTTGGGAGAGAGGGAGAGATAGGAAATGAAAGGGAAGAGGAAAAGCAAACACTTGCTGGGGTTTTACAAAGAAAATCCTTAAGTACAGGAGACACCTTTCTTGGTCTTTTCACGTAAGCATCATGGTTGGGTTGGTTCCTCTTCTCTGAGGATTCCACAGGAAAAGCATTGCCATGATTAAGATCTTTTAATTAAGAAAGCTGTTTGTGCAGGATGCAACAAGAGTACTGATGGAGAGTTTGCCCCAAATAGGATTCTTCTTAATAGAAAAAAAAGGAAACCTATCCCTGTGTGAGTGACAGGGACTGTGTATTCCTTTGACTTGAAAGAGCTCCAGCAGGGGCAACTGCGAATTCATTAAATCATTTGTTCATTCAACTCATATTTATTGATTAACGTATTATGTTATGTGAATAGATTGAATCCTTTGCCCTTTTAGGGGGAGGAGAGGAGGATGAAAAAAAATAATAATGATGGCTAGCATGAATAAAGTGCTTTAATGTTTGCAAGGTACTTTACATATTTGTCAATGTGTAATTTTTTGTCCATGTTTTAGTCCTCACAACAACCCTTTTCCATAAAGCAGACCAATGCAAACAGGAGAAGTCAGTGGAAGAAAAGATACATTGAGCATTCCCAGGCTCTTTTCTAGGGGATTGTAGAGTTTTCCCCCAAAACATGGCCATTCCTCCATGCTGTATTGTAGCTGCCACTTTGAAAAGGAAGGGGTGGAGAAAATGGCAGAAGAGGTGATATAGTAGCATTAAAACTACATATGACTTAGTAAGCCCTGGCCCTCCTGGCTCCCTCCTCCCCACCTCACAGGGTTGTTGTGGAGGATCAGATAAGATGCTGTATATGAAGGCTTTACAGTAAAGCACAAAGTATTATTAACTTCCAAAGCATTCATTATTAGTTAATTAAATTCATTAGTAATGTATTGTCATGCTGTCTGCAAGTTCTTTAAGATTTCACTTATGTCAGGGCTTCTTAAACTTTTTCCACTTGATACCCCTTCAGTGCTTCTTAAACTATGGGTCGTGACCCCATATGGGATCGCCACCATGGTGCTTACATTAGACAATAAGCCTTTGAGGGCAGGGATTCTGCCTCTGAACTTGCTGTGGTTATCAGATAGGCAGCCTTTCACTGTCCCATTTACTTTTCCCCTCCTATAGCTCCTTTCTCCCCACCTCCTTTGACTAGATTTTCTCTTAAGAGAGTGAAAGTGCCCTTGAAATTGGATCAGCTCATAGGAATAAAGTTCAGGCAATTGGCATAGCTTCCTGGACTTTCACGTGGGTAAAAACAGTCAGGATATACATCTTCAGTTTTTCATTTCCTTTTCCTAAGGCTTTAGTTCATAGGCTAGTAGAAGAAACATGCCTGGGAAGCTGTGCTCATCTGAGTCAATGCTTTATCCTGGATCAACATCCTTCACTGATTTGAACATCTTTTCCCTGCTATAGCTAAGTAAAGATTCTTTTGTCAACTGTGAGATGGATTACAAGTGTCTCAAGTCATTCCAAATTCAGGTTTTAACTACTAGAGGATTAGCATGAGTCAGGCCCAGATAATTATACTCTCTAACATGATCCTAGAAATATGGTTCTCTTAACCCAGGAGCAAAATAAGCCCAGACAAAGAAACTTCTTGGAGGATAATATCAAAACAGGAATGTTCTAAGTTTTATTTACTCTGGGGCAGATTAATTCTGTAAATCCTCCATCAATGCCATACCAAACTATTTTTTGTTGTATTGGTTCCCCAGTTCTAATCATTAAGTCTTATCACCTTAACTGTAAGTTAAACTTATAATAACATATATAAGTTAATAAGAGTTAATAAGTTATAAGCTTATATAAATCTTCTCCTCAGTACTTAACCCTATTCAAAGCAAGTTTCCCCCCTGGTTCCACTTCAACCTAGGTCATTTTATGGTAGCCTTTCTCTTCTCTTGGCAAACTTGACTATAGCCTTGACATTTTCAACTTGCTGTCAATTTACAGTTTATTTTCACAAATACCTCAGCAACTTAAAAACTTGGTTCATGATCTTTCTCTTTACTGTATCCCCTGCCATCACAACTTGGGCTTCATTATTTTAGTTGTTGATCTCTTTTGAAACTTGATCACACAATTTTGTAATTTCCTCAACTCTACCTCTTTCTCAAACCTACTTAAGAAACATTAAGGTTATACCTTTTGGCCTTACTATCTCTTATAATACCTTTTGACCTTACTCTTATATTTTTATTTTTGTATTCCACCTAAGTGGGTTTTATTTTTAAGATGAAGAAAGAGACTCAGAGATATTAAATAACTAGCCAATGGATATACAGTTAGTAAATTCTAGACCCATATCCAAAACCAAGGTGTTCTGATCACAAATAATAGTGTTCTTTTTTTTTTTTAAACAATAGCATGGTGTCCCTCAAAAATGCCATTTATAATAATAAGCTGTAGCAATATGATAGAGGGACACTCCATTTCCCCTTTTCCTCACCAATAGAGCACTTATTATCTCTGTCATCTATCTAGTCTAACCTCTTCTCCCATTTAAAAAAAAATAGACTCAGAGATATTTAGCATCCTGCCCAAGGTCATGAGGAAATAAGTGGCCACATAGTGCCACTAAGTGGCAGAGAAAATTTGTGAATTTCCACATTTGCTTTGCTTTGGGATTATGAAAACTTCTTCCTCTCCCTGCCTTTCTTATTCCCTTCATCATAATCAAAATACAGGCATTGGCCCTCATATTTCCTGACCTCATGAATATCAGTGATTGGAGAGAAAAAATCATTTTAATATTATGGCAAAAAAAGAATTAGGGATGGAGATCAGCCACCTTCATTTGTTCAACTTCAGCAATAAGAACATATACATATCAAATCTTCTTTATAATGTGGCATACACATATAGAGAATTCTAAGTCAAATACAGATAATTTTAGGGACTATCTTTGTATTATCCATGCAACTTATTGCCTTCTAGGAAGGGATAGTCTTGTGGTTTTACCCCCGGAGTTTAGCACGATGGCTGGTGCATGGGAAGTGCTTAATAAATGCTCATTGAAAAATTAGGCATTAAATATTAATAATATGGTTACACATTGTCTATCCAATATCATCCATCAAATACCTCTTGAGAGCTTTGAGAGATAGGAAATAAGTAAGACATTATTTTTGTCCTCAAGGAGCTTATATCATAGTTGAGTCAGACAAAACAAGTATACCAATAACTGAGATACAAGGTGGCATGTGAAGAATGAGCAAAGATAGTTACATTATATTTATTGTATATGCATGCTTATATAGAATATTTACATATTATATGGTAATATAATACAATAAAACATTATTTTATACACTAGTTTACTGTAAATAGCAAATTAATATAACATTATGATGCAATCTGACAATGTGATAGAATATGTAAGAAATTATATCACATCATAGCATGTCACACATATGTATGTATATACCTATGTATATATGTATGTAGGTATACACATTCAAACATGTGTGTACTTGGATAGATCTGTGGTTTCATCACTGAAGGTACCCACTCACTAGGCAGATCAGAATTGCTCCACATTTTCTTATCCTTTATTATTCTTGTTCGTGTTTTTCAATAATTCTGCCATAAACAATCTACCCAGTGTGGGAAGTAGCCTTACTCTATTTTTTTTTAAAACATCTTAGAGATTTTAATTACCTGCTTGTGCTTTCCATTTGTTGTCACTCATTCCTGACCTGCCCCATTTTCTGATGATATATAATAATGTTTTTTATGCCTCATCTTCCATATGAGACTTAATTACCCCATAATATTTTTTTTGAATTGCCCTTTGGGCTATTTGCAATTTTGGTTCTTTGAGATCCTGGCACTTTATAATGTACAATTATATAGCATCACTGTAGGCAAGAGAGATGTTAGCATTAATAGGATAGGCTTTTGTGGCAGTGAACAGTTTGGGGTTACTGCTATAACTATTTCCAAGTGTTCTCTAGATCATTTTTTCTACTCTCACTTAATTTTTGTCTCCCCTTATGTCCAACAGTAACTCCTGTCCAGGATTCACATATTAGTGAACTACCTTGATAGGCTGGCTATTTAGGTCATAGGAGAATATATTTGGAGGTGGAAGGGACCATAGAGGCCATCTAATCTAACATTAGAAACTAAGACAAAAAGAGGTTAATTGACTTATCCAAGATCATACAGGTAGGTATCTCTCATATCTTTACAATATTAATTTTTCATCCCCTTGCATTATCAAGACATGTTACTTATAATGTTATTTGATTACTACTTAAATATCATTGCTATCATCCATAATCTTTAATCCATTTCTTCTGTAATCCATACTTATTACTAGCAATGCAGACCTGAAGTGATAACTAATTAAATAAAGGCTATATTGGACAAGAATGTTTGAAATCAATCTTGAGGTATGTTTGTCAACTGAGTATAAACCATCATAGCTTATCAAACACCTTGATGAGCTCCAGATGGATGCATGCCATAGATATAAAAGTTGACATTATAAACAAATTGGAGGAGAAAGGAAGAACTTATCTTCTAGATATGCATAGGAGAGAAATTCATGACAAAAGGAGGGATAATAGAGATCATAAAGGGTGAATTATTTTCATTGCATAAAATTTAAAAAGTTTTTATACAAGGAAAATCACTGTATCTATAATTAAAAGGGAAATAGGTATTTGGGAAAATATTTTCAGAAAGTTCCTATGATAAAGGCCTCATTTCTAAGATATAGCAGGAATTGATTTAAATTTAGAAGAATAAATTTAATTTCCCAGTCAATACCAAGGATATGAAGAGACAATTTTCAAGAGAAGAAATATAAATTATGAATAGCCATATGAAAAAGTGCTACAAATCACTATTAGAGAAATGCAAATTAAAGCAATCCTAGCTTCTATCTCATGTTCATTTGATTGGTAAAGTTGAAACAAATTTTGGAGTGCCCATGCAAAAACACGGACATTAATGGGCTATTGGTGGAGCTGTGGATTGGCCAGGTCATTCTGGAAAAAAATTTGAAACTATACCCCAGTAGTGTAGCAGCAAGCACCCTAGCATCCCCAGAGTGGCTGCCAACACAGGTTCTTAGATCTGCTTTTCAAAAGGAAAACAACTCAAAATGGGTTAACAAGCTTACTTTAATCAAACAAACATATATTACCTAGTTCAGGGGAAAAAGATCAGCACCCCGAACTTCAGAGTATACATACAGATCAAATAGACAGGCTTCCAAACTGTCCAACCATTATCAATACCAAAATCACAGTTACCAGAGAGGGAAGCATCAACATCTGGGTTTTCAAAGCCTGGGGGCTCTCAACGGCTGCCCAGAGTCTCATCTGGTCAAATCACACAACACTTCTCAAAGTGAGCCCCAAAGAAAAGCCTCAAGTCAGGGATTATATAGTTTTCTCCTGGCTCAGAGAATGTAACCACCCTCTTGACCCACTGCCCAATCACACAGCATCAAGGTATGGTCATTCCTTAAAACCAAGCCTCCTACCACAGGCTCCATGTGACCACATTCAGCCTATTAGGGGGCAGAGTATATTTTCAAATCAAGGAAGGTTCTCAGAGTCACTTAAGTCAATCAAAGTCTCTTAAGCCAATCAAAGGGCCTAGGGGCAGGGAAGATCTTCAAATCTGCATTTCCATTACAAGTAGTTACCAAACTGTGCCTACTCTTTAACCCAGCAAAACCACTACAAGGCTCATATTGCAAAGATTTTTTTTTTTAAAGAATAAAATACCCATATATATATATATATATATATATATATATTTAAAAAGTATTTAACAGTTTCTTGTAGTGGCAAAGAACTGGAAACAAAAGGAGTAGCTATAAATTGGGGAATGATTGAATAAAACATAGCCTGTGAATGCAATGGAATATTATTGCACTATAAGAAATGATGTTAGTGATGGTTCCAGAGAAACTTGGGAAGACTTGAATGAACTGATACAGAGTGAAATGAACATTACCAAGAGAACAATTTATACAGTAACAACATTGTAAAGAAGAACATCTTTGAAGGACTTGGGAATTCTGATTTATGCAATGAGTAATCATGATTCCAGAGTATTGATGATGAAGTATGCTATGCACCTTCTGACAGACAGGTAATAGGCTCAGGACATAGAATATGACATATTTTTTTTTTAAAGGCTAACAGAGGAAGTTGTTTTGCCAGGTTATGCATATTTGTTGTGTATGGGCTTGTTTTTCTTTTTAATTATTCCAGTACTGGGAGGAGTGGGAGAGAGAAAAAAAAATTTTTTTGTTGAGTGAAAATAATTTGATTTAAAAAAGAAAGGGTGGTGCATTGAATAGAGCACCAGCCCTGGAGTCAGGAGGACTTGAGTTCAAATCCAGCCTCAGATACTTAACACAAAAATAGCCATGTGACCTTGGGCAAGTCACTTAATCCCAACTGCCCTACCTTACCCTCTCCAAAAAGAAAAAAAATATTAAAGAAAGATGAGAGTTGTCCCATGTATAGTACACTAAGTAAAAGAAGTGCTAAATATCAGAGAAGATCCATGTTAGGAAAAAAAAACTGAGTCTAGGAAAGAATAAGAAAAATCATGCATTGTTATTCCATTTACCTTTCTGTCCTTAAGATCTAGTTATAATAATGAATAATAGGATCCTGTCTATTTATAATCATAGAATACTAGAGTTTGAAGGATAATGTATTTCTGTGGCAGAAAGCCTGAAGCCTTTAAGATTTATATGCCTTTTGTTACCTTTAGCTAGTCCTTTTTGAATACTCATCTAAAGAAAATTTATGATTACACAATAAATACAAGCTTAGAGTTGAACAAAATGACTTTGATAGGAGGAGGGGAAGAGGAAGATATATTTTATGCTGCTATTTCTTTTTCCCCCTTTACAACTATAGGCAAACTTGGGCAATTTGTCGTGCTCCTTAAAAATGCACCTCATGTTGCACCTCAAAACCAACCATTTTGGAGAGCAGTCTGGAATCACCCCTAAAGAGTTATACAACTTCCTATAGCCTCTGACCCAGCAATACCACTACTAGGTCTATTTCCAAAGATGACTTGGGAAAAAGGAAAAGAACTTAAATGTGTTGCTAAAGAGCCAGAAATTGTGGGGATGCCCCCTAACTGGGGAGTGACTGAACAAGTTGTAGTATATGATCACAATGGAACACCACTTTGCTATAAGAAACAATGAGTTTGTTGATTTTAGAAAAACATAGATAGACTTGCATGAAATAATGAAGAGTGAAACGCACAGAACTAACAGAATTTTGTTTATAGTAACAGTAATATTTTTTTAAGAATAACTTTGAGCAACTAAATCATGTTGATTATTATAAATACCCAAACTAATCACAAAGGACATATGAAGGAAGATGTTATCTGCATCCAGAGAAAGAACAGATAAATAATGTACATAGAATGATTTTACACACACACATACATACACATACACATGTTTGTGTCCAATGGTAACCATCTCTAGGGAGGGGGAAGGGAAGAAAAAAGTTACACAATAACTTTATTATATATTTAAAAGGAATAGTAAGTTATGCACAACAGATTTGCAATTTCATGTGCAATCATCTTTTAAAAATTCTACTATGTTATGGAAATGCTTGTTTTATTTCATAAATTAAAATAAAAATAAAAACACACCTCATCAATGACAATAACCTTATGATGTACTAACATGTTTATATATGATTCAAGTCATTCCCGAGGGCAGACATTCACTTGTCAGACCAATTGAAACTAAAGATGACAGTCCTGGAACTGATCATCAAGATATTGTTTCCTCCAAAGCAGATACAAAATAGTAATTCAATTGAACTTGTAGGTTCTCCTTAAACAAAGAATAGCAAATGTGGACATTTTATGAAAGAAGTACCTCTGCTGAAGTCCTAATGTGATGCCTAATGGTGACATGGAAGAGACTTGGGTTTGTGAAGGCTATTCCATGGAATGTGACCTCTGGCAGGTTGCAGGTTCTATCAAGCTGGGAAGGCTTCAAGTACAGATCTGGTAATGGCTAGATAGTTATCATTTGGTTCTGCTCCTGAGGACCATCTTTAGCTGAGTTAGGAGGTTGGGAGAGCTTGGTATCAGAAAGGTTGGTCATTGTTTTTTTTTAATTTTTCAGCTACCTCAATTTATGAAACCTAGAGGGGTAAGGCCAATAACAACTGAGGAAACACACATTCTAATGAATCAGAAACCAAAATATAAAGTAATGCAACATTCTGCTTGGAAATTTTAAATCACAGTTCTGCATTTATAATTCTTTTAAAATATTGGTAAATGTAAGGAGCTATTGGTTTTTATTAATATGCACTTCTATATTATAGAGTAAATGGAATCACTTTTCTTATAGTGTACATATTACTTCTGTTGATAGTACCTAGTCTGATGGGGACTCCTCAGAACAATCATTGACAGGTTTCTGAATAAAGAAATAAAAAAAAATAAAGGAAAATTACCCACCTATAATCTAGTCTTACTACCCTGTTCTTATGGATTCAGGTTCAGAGATGAAATGATTTGCCCAAGATCACATTGCTTATTGCAGGACTAAGATCCAGGTGTCTGTATTCACATGCTAGTGTTTTTCTACTATATGCAGCTGCTTCAAATGAGATCCTTTGCCCTTTTTTTTAAGAAAAGCAATTAACACATTAGAGGTTTACTGAATCTGCCTTCTTCATATGAGATAGAAGATCTGTGGATGTGAAATGTGTTTGTAAGATACAAATTCAAGTACATTTGAATAATTAACTGGGGGGAGGGGAGTACAGATAGAAACAATAAAAGAGCCTTGCTTATCTTTGACCTAATTCAGATTTATTTGAAACTTAGAGATATGGATACTGATCCTAGAGCTTTTAAAATAGTCATTCAAGCACACAAATAAAAGGTTACATTTCCCCCCTTCTTCTGCATGTCCTCTTTAAAGCTTTACTTACAGATCCAGGTCAGGTTGTGTTCTAAATGATTTGTGACATTCTTTTTATATCTGGGCTGTCTTTTCAAAATTTTCTTGTATTCAATGGATTGCCAGAGAAAGAGCAAAAGTTGTTTTGTTTCTGTATATTTTATGGTCATCCTGCTGGGTTGAAGTTGGAGTTACTGAATTTAACTCACCCCTTTTCTCCTCTCCTCTCCTCTCTTCCTTCCTCTCTCCCATTACTACCACCACCAGCAGCACTATCATCATCATCATCATCATCACCACCAACATTTATATAACATCTTACAAATCACTTTCACTTATTATCCCTGTTTTATAGATGAGGATACTGAGGCTCAGAATGAAGAAGTGATTTGCCCAAATCCATGTAACAGATGGAAGTAAATCCAGAGTATGAATGAGAGTCTTCTGACTGTAAGTCCAGTGTTCTTTCCAATTGAAAAATATTTAATTCCAAAAATGTTTATTAAGTACTCACTATTGTAAGGGAAAGTTCTGATATTACTGATATTACTAATAGTTTGCATTTATGCAGGGTGTCCCAAAAGAGAGTACAGTTTTAAGCTCTACTGAAATCAGACATATAAATTCTGTAACCAAAAACTTACAAAAACTTTTGAAAGGTTATTTACATTTAAAAAATATTGATGTTTCTTATTAAAATTTAACATCACCACTAGCTTCTACTATGCATTGCTCCAGTAAAATTTCAAACTTTGAAAAGACTTTCATCAGCTGTTGCTTAGTAACTGAAAGGACTGCACTTGTTTGTGGCTTTTTTTTTTAATTCTATTTTTATTTTCAGTTCCAAATTCTCTTCCTTCCTTCAGCCCCTTCCCCACCCACCGAGAAGGCAAGAAATGTGATACCCATTATACATATCAAGTCAAATTCTGAGGTGGGGGAGAAGAAAAATAAGGAAAGGAAAAAAATATACTTCAATTTTCACTCTGAATTCATCAGTTCTATATCTGGAGGTGGATAACATGTTACATCATAAATCCTTTGGAATTGTGGTGGATCACTGTGGTGGATCACTGTATTGATCAGAATTACAAGAACTTTATCAATTGGTTACACATTTTCTTTAGAGTCTAGACTGTTCTGTTCACTTTCCATCAGTTTATGTAAGTCTTCCCATCAATTGGGGAATGACTGAACAAATTATGATGTATAATTGTGAAGGAATATTATTATACAATAAGAAATGATGAAGGGGATCCTTTCATAAAAACCTCTAATTATTAGTGATTTAGAATATTTTTATATGACATAATAACTTTGATTTCTAAGGATTGCATATATAATCCTAGCCTTAAGGTCATCTGTAGAGTGAGATTTTGGTGCATACATGACAGTTTAGATGAGGCCTCACAAGAAATAGTTTAATGGAGATAGATCAGTGACCAAGACAGCCAAGCAAGAGAACCTCCTGTATTCACCTCAAATTTACCAATCTGAGTACATGTAATCCAGAAACTGTTAAACATCTATGCATAATGACATGGTACCTTATCTTGTCAAAATTAAAAAATGAAAAACTTAATATTCAAAAATTAACAAAACTAAATAAATATAAGAGAAATTTAATAAACAATTTTTCAATTTGGGGGTAAATTTGTAGCATATTTCTGAAAGGATTAAAGCTTAAAATTGCACTAAAACTTTTTAGTATAGCACTTTTAAGTTTTACAAAATGATTTAAAGCTGTTATGTCATTTGATTCTCACAAAAACCCTGTAAGATGTACCATTATTACTCCTCATTTTATAGAGGAAGAAACTGAGGCCCAGAGAATTTGAACTTGGGTCTTTCTGACTCTTAAGTCCTGCTAGGGACACTGAGCTCCTTCTGTTAGATACTGAGCAGGTCACTGTGAGGGGGGAGTGGGGATTAATTGATACAAAGATTAGATAGAATATACAGATAACAATCACAGACAATGGTCTTTGGAGTCTGGGGGATCAGGACAGCAACAAGGAAAAGCTGCCATCTGTTTTAGGCTTTAATGAGTAAGTAAGAATATCAACTAGTGGGGTGAGGGGATAGCAAAGTGTGTGGCCCATAACAGGCACTTGATAATTATTTGCTGATTCACAGATTGTGTAGGATCTATGTAACCCATTACAATTATTCAATTCAGTTTGGTTCAGTTTAATTCAAGAAATAGTAACTAACTGTTATATAGCATTTTAAGGTGCCATCTCATTTAATCTTCTTAATAACTGTGAGGTAAGTACTATTATTATACCTACTTTACAGATGAGGAAACTGAGTCTCAGAGAGGTCGAATGATTTGTTCTGGATTGCACAGTTAATGTGTTGGAGGCAGAATGTGCTGTCCACTGTGCCTTTTCACTGCTATGATAAATGTGAATGAATATCTATTAAAGAGATTGCTTTGTACAAGGCACAGTCCTATGTGCAGGGGATTCAGTACGAAAGAGATGCACTCCCGACTTCAAGGAGCTAACTCATTATTTGATGGAATGGATGGGTTATATACACAAACACAAGTTTAAAAAATAAAAACAAAAACCTCAACTTCCCTGACATTTCTGCAAGAGTAATACTGTTGGCCATTCTCTTCTTCTGGACACTTCTTGCCATTTGGCTTTGGTGACATAACACTCTCCTGGTTCTCCTCTTTACTATCTGCTTCTTCCTCTTCTCCTCTGGATCAGTCTCCATCCTCCCCCTTTGCCATCTCAAGTGTGGGCATCTTTCTCTCTACACTCTCCTTTGGTGATTTCATCTTGGACCATGCTTTCATTATCACCAATCACTCAACAAGCAGGGATTAAGTACCTACTCTGTGCTTAAGTACCAGGATAGAGATGATTCTTCAATCTGTATCTCAAGGTCAGATCTCTCCTGTAGCTTCCTCCCAGCATTCTTAGGTCTAGTAGGATGTTATGTCTCACTGGCTCCTTAAACTCAATATATTTTTATAACTATCCTCCTTTCGATTTCTTTGTTTTGGTGGATGGCATCACCAATTTCTCAGTCATTCAGACTTGGAATCTCAGAGTTGTTTTTTTGACTTCTTCTCTTATTGTTGTTGTTGTTCAGTCATTTCAGTCTTGCCTGACACTTTTTTGGGGTTTTATTGGAAAAGATACGAGTGGTTTGCCATTTCCTTCTCTAGCTCATTTTACAAATGAGGAAACTGAGGCAAAGAGGGTTAAGGGGATTGCCCAGGGTCACACAACTAGTAAGTGTCTGAGGTCAGATTTGAACTCAGGTCTTCTTGACTCCAGGCCTGACCCTTTATCCACTGTGACACCTAGATGTCCTGTACCACAGATGCAATTCCTTGTCAAATCCTGTTGATTATATTTCTTTTTTATTTATCTATTCCTCCGGACTCATACTACCATAGTTCTACTTGCAGCTTTTCTTACATCTCACCTAGACTGTTGCCATAGCCTCCAACCTCCAGTTCTTTCCCTTCTACAATCAATTCATCTTTCACAATCTTTTTAATCCTCAGCTACACATATGCCACTCTCCTATTGGAAAACCTTCAGTGATTCCATGCTGCCGACACACTAGACAAGCCTTATACCTAAGGAACTTTGTAATCTGGACCCTACTTACCTTTGCAGTCTCATTTTACATGACTTCTCTTTATCTACTTTGCATGAGCTAAACTGGTTTGCTAGTTACTTCATGGACTCATGAATTAACTCTTATGTCTTCATAAATTTTCACAGTATGTCTCCCATTCCTGGAACCCATTCCCTCTTCAGTTCTACCTATTGAAATTTTCCTATTCCTCAAGATTCATCTCAGGTAATTCCTTCTCTATAAAACTTTTTCCTATCCACCCCACTTGCCCCTCAGCTGAGTGGATATCTGCCGGTTAAATTCCCTAGGACCCTTAGTTTGGAATTTCCCTCTGCTCAATCAACCAATCAGTTAATCAAAAGCATTTATTACATATCCATCATTTGTAAAACATGATGGTGGCTGGGAATGCAAATACACACACACACACACACACAGAAGAAACAATCCCTGTACATAAGGAGCTTACACTCTATCACATGTTCAAAGTATCTTGTGAACACTTTTCTTGTATGTGTGATGTTCCCTTGATTAGACTGTAAACTCCTAAAAATCAGGAATGTCTCATATTTCATCATTGTATCATAAGCACCTATTATAACTTCACACTATAATTAATAAGTTAATAAGATTATCACAGTTTTTGACTGAAGTGTATGGGTAACATCAAATATGATTATTAGAAGGAGGCTGATGATGATTGATGACAATGATAATGACAATGAATTTAGACTTTTTGAGGACTTCCTCAAGAATTTTCCAAATAAAATGAGAGGGAATTGGGGTGGGGAGCTTATGAACTAAGAGGGATAATAACAGGGTTGATGATAGAGGTAAGAAATGGAGGCATGGTTGGTGTATGAACAGAGAGCTTGGTGGAGATTGAAGGAGAGAATGTGGGGTCATAAGGTAATGTCTGTATAGAGAGAATGTGAGTCGATGGAGGGAATGTGTGTGATGGTAGAAATTGACTGACTAGGAATTATTTACTTCTTACCCCTTTTATTAGATCAAGATCAGAGATGAGGGAGGGGAGATGAACAGGGAGGAGTTTTTCAGGCTTTGATCAGGACAGACTGCAGAGTGAGTTGGCAACCCAGATGCTCCCCCCTGAGCTGGAATGTTGGAGTAGCCACATGGAGAGGATAGAATCCAAATGAAAGGAGACACTTTTCGGAAATCAGGAGGAAACTACCACCTCAGCACTTTTGAGAGGGAGGAAAAGGACAGAAAAAGGAGAGAAAGAAGCAGAAGAAAAAAGAAAGAGAAGAAGAAAAAAGGGAAGGGAAAATGGGAGAGCAGAAGAGAAGAGAGGAGATGAGAAGAGGGCAGAAAAGAAGAGAGGGGAAGAAAATGAAGAGGAGAGAAGAGAAAGATGACAAAAAGGAGGAGAGAAACCTACCAGTTGGAGCTAATTTAAAATTCGTCTCTTGTTTAGAGTGCAAGAATCTTGAAAATACACAATCATGGCTGGGGGAACCCTGGCGAGTTAGGGGGGGTTGTCTAACATCTTGATCTATTTTCCTAAATGTTTTGGTTCGAGAAAACCCTAAAGTCCCTGTGCCAAGTCATTTTCCCTGTTAATTTTTAAACCCATCTGTAGTTCAAGGGAAATCGAATCCATATGTTTTCAATTCATTTACACTTAACTTATTAAAATATTGCTTTGTAAGAGCTATTTGATGTCCAGGAAGCCATTTGTGTCTCTTAAATAAATCTTTTAAGGCCTTTTTTCTTAGAAACAGGAAATTGCATTTTGCCAAATGCAAATTAACTTGCACCTCATAAAGTTCAAGTCCAGCTCAAAACATACAATGCGTGAGCCTAGGGTGGGTTTGAAACTTGGCAAACTATCTCAAGGTTTAATCTAAACCAAAAGACAGCAATTGGGAGGCTCCAGTGTAATTCCAAAGTATGGCATTGTTGAAATCTGCCAGTGGAAAGTAGGAACGCAGCACTATTTCACTCTCGATTATACAGCGGCCGGTTATTCAAGCTGGGGATCATCCTTCTCCCTAATTAGCAGTGTAATGGGAGGGATGTTAGGGGGAGTTGGCTGGTACCACACAAGGGGCATTTGCTTCACATGGATCTTGACAGCTGTAGAAGGCATCTGAAAGCAATATCTCTCCATCAGTGGTGGGACTGTTTGAAGGTAACAGAGAAAGGGAAGCCCAGCTACAGAGATCTGATGGGGATTGTGGAACAAGTCCCCAATATTCTCCCTCCCCTTTCATTCTGTATGCATGAAGAGAAGAGAAGAGATGCTACAGCATTTACAGCAGGATGGAGATCTGAGTATCTTGAGGACAAAAGAATAGGGACCTTCCACATGACCCACAGAAAATACCACAATAATACCACAATAATACCAACTTTGTGTGTGTTCTCTATGCCTCTCTAGAGGTTTCAGTGGGGATACATGTCTGATTTTTCCTTTTTTTTCTTTTCTGTTCATTTCCTCCTGAAGGTAGGCAGGGCTAGGACAAAGGTGAGAAAACTCAGCTCTCTTTATCGTGCTTAGTATAAGCAGAGCTGGGAAATGTTTGGATTGGGATGGAGGTTTGACCCTTTTGGCTCCAAATTTATTCAGATTTCTGTCACCCCATGACCCATAATTAAGAGCTGACAAAGTGAGCCATTTTTCAGAGGCATTACCTAGCGAGCATAATCTAGGCATGAGGGGGGCAAACTGAATCCATACATTTCATAGAACCAGAGGGGCAAGGTGATTTGAGTTTAGCCCCCTTGATTCCTTGAATCATCTCACATGAATGGCCATGTCAGCATGGCAAAGTGTATATGACACTAAACTTGGAGTAAGGAAGAAAGTTCAGATTTTGTCTTAGACACTTCTTTGTGACCCTGGGTATGCTGTGAGTCCCTTCCTTCATTTCTAAGATGAAGAAATCAAACTTCATGGCCTCTAAGATACTTTGCAGCTCTAAATCTCTTGTCCTATGAATCTCTTTGCTTTAAAGATCCCTGGGATGGGACACCAGGAAACAGACTGAAGCCAACATAAAGATGTAGCTCTCTCAAGGGTGAACATACGCACCCAGAGAAACCAAGGTCAAAAGTTAAGCTAAGTGAGCCCCAAACATCACCTGACCTGAAAGAAGATCCAGCTGATCATGCTGAAACATTTACTTTATCTCAGGAAACAAGGGCTCTACTGGGTGAATTCTCTTGAGATGGATTCTCTGGGGATTTGGAAAGTCTGTGTTATCAGTGATGCCCATTTATCACACAAATGATACAAAGTTCTGGCCAATACTGTGCTTCTTTCCCCCTTCTCTTCCCCTCCTCTTGCTCCCCTCCCATTCAAAGTTTTGCAGGAGGGGGAGCTGTTGAACACACTGGAATGGAGAAAATGCAAACATCCAGTTATAGGATGGAGGAAGAGAATCAGCTCTGATGCCATAACTGGAAAATATATTCATCCAATGATGCTTTCCATTCCTCATCAAGGCACTAAGTTGTAAGAATCCATTGCAGAAAGAATTGCAAATTGAAGGGATGCCCATCATTTGAGAAATGACTGAACAAGTTGTTTTGTATGAACATAATGGAATACTATTGTTCTTTAAGAAATGATGAGCAGGTGGATTTCAGAAAAACCTGGAAAGTCTTACATGAACTGATGCAAAGTAAAGTGAGCAGAATCAGGAGAACATTGCACACAGGAACATGTGGTATGTTGTACAGACAAACAGACAGGCAAAATCTGTCTTTGGAGGGGAGTTTCCTCATTGGAAGCTCCATACACTAATGAAATGTATGATGATTAACTATGAATAATTTAACTCTTCTCAGTAGTACAATGGTCCAAGACAATCCCAAATAACTTATGATGGAAAATCCTATCCGCATCCAGAGAAATAACTGGTGAACTCTGAATGCAAATTAAATCATCCTATTTTAATTTTATCTTTTTCATGTTTTTCTTTCCCTTTTGGTCTGTTTCTTTTTTTACAACATGACTAATATGGGAATATGTTTTACATGACTGTATGTATATAAACTATTTAAAATTATTACCTTTTTTTAGGGAGTGGGAAGAGGAAAGAAAGGAAAGATTTGAAACTCAAAATCTTTTTAAAATGGGTGTTAAAATTGTCTTTTGCATGTAATTGGAAAAATAAAATACTATTAAAAAGAAATAAAAGAGAGTGAAGTAAAAAAAAAATCCATCGTAGACATATCTCACTTCTGACACTTACTGAGTAAACCTGGGCATTTAAATTAACTTCCCAGTGGCCCAGGCAACTCTCCATAGCAGTTCCCTGTCTTGATAGAACAGCTAGGTTGCTCAGTAGATAGAGCACCTGAGTTCAAATCTGACCTCAGACATTTACTAGCTGTGTGTGACCCTGGGCAAGTCTCTTAACCCTGTTTGCCTCAGTTTTCTCATGTGTAAAAGGAGCTGGAGAAGATACTTTTGCCAAAATAACTACAAATAGGGTCAGGGAGAGTCAGACAACTGAAATGACTGAACTAAAACAACAAACAAAATCTGTCTTTGTAGGGGGAGTTTCTTCACTGGAAGTTCTGTACAGTAATGGAATAACAGGTCCAGATGAAAAGGAAAAAAATATTAAGAATCCATGGCATGATTAAAAAAAAGAACTAGCAAGGAGACTATAAGAAAAACTATAAGAATAACTGTTCATATCAATAACAAAACAAAATAATTATATCAATAGATAATAGAAAAAGTTTTTGTCAAAAAGAATCCATGGAATACATTCTCTGATGTAGGTGATCTGTTTGGTCTACTTTTCTCTGCTTCAACAGGGTCAAGACTCATGGATTCTAAATGTGTTCTTCAAGAGTTGAAAGGCTCAGAGAACCACATAATCCAAGGAGTTCTTCATTTGTAATCTTGCATTTCTGTCTTATTTTCTGGTGGTGTGAGTTGGCAGGTTTCTTTTAGAATCTTACTGGGACTTGGTTTGCTCAGCCCTGTCTTGTCTGTCTATTCCAAAAGAAGGCATGGATTCCTTGGAAGGAATCACATATCTATCTATAGACAGAAGGGAGTCAAGGAGCCGGTCTGTGCTATTTGGGCCATCAGTGACCACTGAGTGTACTTCTCTCCAGGAAGAAGTCTTTAGTAAATGACTATTTGGGAACTCAGGAGAGTTAGAAGGGAGTAAATAACAAATTTTAATGTTGGAAACTCTTAATAGCCACAAGAAGGAATAAGCATTTAGATAGCACCTACTGTATACCAGGCATTAAAAAAATATTATCTCATTTGATCCTTATAACAGCCCTTTGAGGTGGGAGTTATTATTGCTCTCATTTTACAGTTGAGATAACTTCATCAGAAAGGGGTCAAGTGGCTTGGCCAAGGTTATAGGGCTAGTAAGTGTCTGGGGCAGGATTTGACCTCAAGTCTTCCTGACTCCAGGCCCAGATCTTTATCTATTGTGCTACCAGATGCCTCCAGGCAGCTAGACAGTTCCTATACTTTATGGCATAAAAACATCATGAATACTTTATGAGATCATCTCAGTAGTCTACCCCAAACAAGAATTTTTGTCTCTAATGAAAATATTAGAAGAAAATTTAGGAAAGACCAAAGTTATCTTTCTTGACATCATCATCAAAAGGTTAAGTTCATAATTTAAGCATCTCTTGTTGTTCAGTCATTTTCAGTAGTATCTGACTCTTTATGTCCCCATTTGTGATTTTACTGCCTTTTGCAGCTCATTTTACAGATGAGGAAACTGAGGCAAACAGGGTTAAGTGACTTGCCCAAGGTCACACAGTTGGCTATGTGTCTTGAGGCTAGATTTGAACTTAGGGAGATGGGTCTTCCTGATTCCAGGCTGGGCACTTTATCTACTGTGTCACCTAGCTGAGTTCAAGTATCTCTAGATTCCCTTAAATCAATTATAAAAGTATCACAGAGACATAAACAAGAAACATAACTGAGATATAGAGTGATGAGATGGTAAAGCCTAGAGAAATGAAGCAAGTTAGTATAGAATCAGGACCAAAACATAGGTCTCTTATTGATCATGAATATTTTTTTGACTTTTCTTGAACTTATTTATATTTTAGTATATACCACTTCCTAGCAGTATTTGCAAATATTTGTTTCAGGAGTAATGGGTTCCCCATATTTAATCCTTTCTCTTTAAAGTAAGACTGTCATTTTAAACTTTAAGAGACATCTTTCACGCTATCCTACATCATTCTAGTTCCAGGTAGAGACAAAGACTCCTGACAAAATAAGATTCTTTATATTTCTTCATGTTAGAAAGTGGATAGAATTTGGGGTATATACCATAAACACACACATATGCATATGTGTAATGTATGTATGCATAAATATGTACATGTATGTATGTATATATGCTACTATAATATAGTGTATATAAATAGTAAGCATACACTTAGCATGTACATAATATATGTAAGGACATAAATATATAAACACAACACTATATATGCGTATCTATATTATACATGTAAATGCATATGCACACATATGCAGCTGTAAATGCCCATATATAAATGGTGTGTGCACACATGTATATATACATGAATTTTCTCTATCCAACTTTCTATCCCATTTCCAGCTTATAGAGTTATGAAGTATCCTATTTGATTGAGAGTGCCTGCCTCTATCCTAAATTAGAAAGATGGTCGGTGGAGGTGAAGGAAAAGGGAGGCTTAAACATAGGGAATTTGTTGCCTCAGAAATCAACCTATTATATGCATAATGTATTTGTATGCATAATATTTGCATATGCATGCACAGAAAAACATACATACTATGTGTGTATCAATATCTATGCATACTATAGACTACACATATACATCAACACACATAACATAGTTTTACTTTGTACATATATTGATATGTAGAAAGAGCCAGGTGTATCATAGGCACTTAATAAGTATTTCTTGAATGAATATAATGTGAACACATATAAGTAGTAAGTATTTATGTTTGTACCATCTTTTTAAAGATAAACCTGCTCTTAGTCATGACCTCATTGGCCTTATTAATTCAGATGAGGTTGTGAGGATCAAAGATTACTGGCTTCCATTTATGGAGGAAGTAAAGAGAGAATCATGACAGTATAGGAAATAAAGTCTGGGACTTAGAGCCATGGGGACCTGAGTTTGAATCCCTTTTCTCATACTTACTCTCTGTGTGAACCCAAGCAGATCATTTAGACCCTATGGACCCCAGGTTCTTTATCTATAAAATGAAGGTATTAGATTTAGGGACCTTTGAGTCCACTTCTAGCTACTAAACAATTTATGATCCTACATTGATCAGCCACATAGGCAAATATTGTCATTCCTCTACCCAGGTTTATTACCCATTCTCCATTTATCCAACATAGAATTTGATCCAAAGATTCTCACTTTGATGCCATATACCCTAGTGTTTTACTAAACTAATATAGGTTTCATTCTCTTAGACTATTCTGCTTAATTTATTTGATAATCTTCCTATAATCTGTCATAAATGTACCTAAGGACTGAGCTTACTATCAGGTCATAATTTGCTCACTAGCATTAAGAATATCTTGATGTTCTTTTGAAACTGAGGAGGTAATTTATGCTTGTATAGAGGCACACAAATGTGGCATCTCCCCTGAACTATTTACCTTTCTCCCCCTAGAGTTCTCAATCTAGCAACAAGAGTTCATGGAAAGGTAAAGAAATTTACTCATATTGCTTCACAGCAAGTTTCAGGATAGGAAAGAAACCAAGACATCTTCATTATATGAGACCATTTTCTTTTGACTATACTGAAGGAAGTAGAGTTTTTGGCTCTTAAAAATTTGGTATGGGACAATGGAAAGCTCAGAAAATGAATGGCAGCTACATCATTCAGTTAATTCTAGGGGCAGGAGGGAATGATGGTGGTGAATTTAACCTCTGTTCAAATGAATGGTTTTGATTCAAATAAAGAGCTCAGCTTAGATATAAGCTCTGAATCTGAGGATGAGGCAGATAGCATAACTGGCACATTGATCATAGAGAAAATTAGTGGAAACAGCATTGAACTTAACACCAGCAGACATTGCTTCAAATGTTGGTTGCCTCTAACTATAGAAATCCTAGGCAAAACACTTCTCTTGGTTTTTGTTTCCTCCCCGGTCAAATGAGAGCATTATTGTTTAGTTTTTGATGACTCAGAAGGAATATAAACAGCGATTGTTTTCTGTTCTGGCCAGAAACTAAGGTCTTCCCCTCCCAGACTAATTCTTTTGTGATGGCCTATGAGGCCACCTTTTGTTTCAGACAAACTGAGGCCTGAAAAAGACCTTAGAAGGTCACCAACTGCATCCTGGGCCATTACCAGTTGTCTTGACTTTTGTCTTTCCACCTGACTCAGTTGACACTTGAGGAGAGAGTGAAGCTGATGCATTTGGAAAGCTCTGTCTCCCTTAAGTCCAAGTCAGGTGTAAGTCAAGACATCATCCTCATAATGCTATTGGTCCTTTTCAAGAACAAAGGGCTAACAACAACAAAAGAAGAGTGCATAAGGACATTTCTAAGATATCTTCCAGCTCTGACATTCTAAGCATATATGACTCTATGACATTAAACTTCCCAGAACAATAGGAGATTTGGATGCATAGAAACATATCAAAGAAGCAACAAGAACACCATTTTCTGACTTCTGTTGTGCACGTCTTGCAGTTATGCACTGTAAAAATGAGAAGTTTATATATGTTTTCCAAACACTGTGAAAAAGACTCAATATCTAAACATAAAGCATTCAATTAACCATCTGTGGTGCTTCTGTTTATAATCTATACATGTATATTTATTTTGATACTTCTTTCTCAATATATGCACACATATTCACATATAGTTGAAGAAGCAGTGATTAACTTTTAGGAGTCAAAAAAATAAATTTAGTGATAGTTTAATATTTTAACAAACTATTGAAAATCATTTTGGGTTTTTCCATAGTATTGAGAAGATGGGAAACATCTTTTAGAATAACCTTGAAACTTATAGTAAAGATTATTGTGTATACAAATTATTATTATGGTAACTTGCACACAGCATACCCTATCTGAAAACCCGCCATTATTTCCAAATAGAGCAAAAGTTCCTAAGTCTATCATTCGAGGCTCTTTTACAATTTGGCCTCCCTCATTCATTCAGGATTTTTTGTTTATTATTATTTTTATCATTTATGTTATTATTATTATATTATATTATTTATTATTATTATTACTATTCCCTTACATCAACCCTCACTCCAGTCAACTGGTCTACTTATTATCCCTGAACATTTCAAGTCTACTCTCACCTCTGGATCTTTTATCTTATCATTTACCACACTTGGCATATTCTTCTGGCTTCATTTTTGCTTATTAAAATCCTACCCCATTCTTCAAGATCCAGGCTAAATATCACCTCCACCAAGAAGAAACCGTTCCCAATTTCTAAAATTTCCTCATTTCTAAAATGAGATGTGATCTAAAAAGAGATGTGATCTCTCTCTCCTCTGAACTACCAAAGTACCTTACTCATACTTCTATTATGACCCTACAATCCCAACCTTCTTTCTAATCTCAGCTCCAACTCCACCCTCCTCCATATGAACTTTTGTTTACTTTGGATGTATTTCTATGTTTTCATGTTCTTTTCCCATTCGAATGTAATTTACTTTAGAGTGAGGACTGTTTCATTTTGGTGTTTATACTCCCAGAATCTGGCATGTAGTAAATGGTTAATTAATGCTTATTTATTGACATTTATCACCTCTTTCCTTGTACTAGAATAATTTGCACATGTCTTAGTTTTTGCTTTAGGAGGAGTATTACAGTATATATAGTGTATTATCCTCCCCATTAGACTATAAAACACAATGTCTTTGAAGGCAGTAATGACCTATTTCTGATTCGTCTTCATAAGCTATAAGTGCCTAGCACAGTCCTTTACATGGGAACATATTTGTTGAATGGATGGATCATAGACCAGGAGTTGGAAGGGACCCCAGAGTCTATCAAATCCTCTCTTCCCAGTTTTACAGATGAGGAAAGGTAGGCCCAAGATATTAAATGACTTGTGCAAAGTCACACAGGTAATAAATTATCAAAGATGGGATTTGAACCTTTGTTTTTTTATCTCACTCCACTTGAATGTGAGTGGATGGCTGAATGCATAATACCCAAAGTCATTTCTCAGACTTCTTCCTCCTGGTTTTAGGTATATGTGGGTGGGATTCCACTGAGTGAGAGACACATCCTACTCTTGACCTTGTCCTTTCTTTGGCTTTAATGGAGAACTTTTCTAAGAGCAGCTCTTCAGGCTATGGAGAAGTTTGCCATCATTTGAATTCTTCAGGCAAATGTGATCTTGGGAAAACCACTTAAATTTTGATTCTCAGTTTCTTTATCTGTGAAATTGGCATATTTATTTCTGCTGTTACCTAACTCTACCTCACAGATATGTTTTAAAGATTAAATGAGATACTAGATATCTTCATCAGATGTACTAGGTGGTATGACCCTAGGAAAGACACTTCTACTCTCTGTGAGAAACACTGTCTAATAATATTTTAAGAAGAGAATATGGGTATAAAAATAGCCTCTCAGGTTATTTGGAATTGGTACAAGCATTCACACTTCTCTATCATAAGGACATATTTTTTGAGCATCTATAATGGGCAGGGCAGTAGCATGAGGACTAGGGAGAACAGAAAGAGGATATATGTCATTTTCTCTTCAGTTGTCACAGGGATGGTGTCCTTGGACTGATGCTTCAGAAGGTTGCTAACATGGTCAGGCATGATGGCAGACACCTGTGAGCCCTGCCACTAAGGGAGGCTAAGGCTGCTGATTCCCCTTGGGTTCAGGAGTTCTGAGCTGCAGCAGGGTTGAAGCCAATTGGGTGCCCTTGCTCAGTCTGGGGCCAATGTGGTGAGATACCACCAGGTAGCCTGAGGAGAACCTACCCAGCTCAAGTCAGAAAAACAATGGTTAAAACTTCTGTGATAATCCGTACTGGGATTTGGCCCAGGAATGACCACTGCCCTTCCAGCCTAATCAAGATAGGGAATCCCAGTCACCAAAAAAAAGTTGCTCACCCCCTTTATGCTGAAGGACATATTTGCACAAATACTTGTGGAGAGGGCATCTATGAATGAAAGCACATGCCCAAGTGGCTGAGATGAAAGCTTGAGTCAGGATTGCCCTGGGAAGGTAATGAGTGATGGACAGGATAGAACAGAGGGATCTCATCCCATTTTCCTTCACTTAATCTGGGAAAAATGTCCTGGAGGAGGTGGGGTTTCATAGGAGACTCTCTGAAAAACAAATGATCCATACCATATTTGACTTTGTTGGGCTGACATAGCAAGTATAT